>CM033649.1:25113043-25585052 GCA_019512145.1 Engystomops pustulosus | reverse complement strand
GAAGCACTTAGAGGAGCCAGCACCAGGAGTGTCACATCATTATACAGGCTGTCAGTCATGTGTACAGGAGCATCTCATACACATACAGGCTGCGGGGGGCGCCAGCACCAGAAATTACATAGAGGAGCCAGCACCAGGAGTGTCACATCATTATACAGGCTGTACACAGGCTGCAGGGGGCACCAGCACCAGAATGCACAAAGAGGAGCCGGCACCAGGAGTGTCACATCATTATACAGGCTGTCAGTCATGTTTATAGCGGTATCTCATACTCACAGGCTGCAGGGGGCACCAGCACCAGGAAGCACATAGAGGCAGCCAGCACCAGGACTGTCACACTACTTTTTAAATGGATTTTTATGGAATGTTGGTTATTTTGAAGTCGACTTTCATTTATAGAATGAATGACAGTTCTTCTTACTTACCAGTAGCTTTATGTGAGTTGGTAGCTGAAATAAAATGAAGTTTAGCATATTTTTTTAGCAAAACAGATAAAATACATACAGTTCTTGTTTTTTGTATTGTATTATACTATTTATGTGTAATAATGGGGAAAAGCTATGCCAACTATTCCAGCAAACTGATCATTATAACAGATTTTAATGTTTATAAAATATTAAAAAGCAGATAATTTAAGCAGATAATTTTCACAAGGGGAAATGCTTTTCTTTTTGAATAACCTTCACATAAAATAGCTGTTGATCTCCTTTTATAATCTTTTGGAGTAGATTACAATGTTTATTTTCCAACCCTATATAATACTCATGAGCTTTTAAGACTATTTTGCAGTCTAAGACACACCTAGGGGTGTAACTAAATTGGTAGCAGCCATAGCAGGTGGTATGGGGCTCGCAGTGTCAGGGGGCCCCAGCATCTGATCTCACACACTATAGAATGGAAGATGTGCATTATATACATATAGGGGGTCATTTACTAATGGCCGATTCCCGGTTTCCCGACGTGTCACCCGAATATTTCCGATTTGCGTCGATTTTCCCTGTATTGCCCCGGGTTTTTGGCGCACGTGATTGGATTGTGGCGCTTCGGCGCCGGCATGCACGCAATGGAAATCGGGGGGCATGGCTGAACGAATCCGAAGAATTCGGAGAAACCGCATTTAAAAAAAATAAAGTGTTGCGGGACACGCACTTACCTTCACCAGCATCGTGAACTCTGGTGGGCCTCGGCGGACTTCAGCGCAGCAGCGACACCTGGTGGACGTCAAAAGAACTGCCTTAGTGAATCGCCGGAAGACCCAAATTCACCAGAGAGAACACGTCGCTGGATCGCGAATGGACCGGGTAAGTAAATCTGCCCCATAATGCTGCACATTGCACAGCATAATATGTATATGACAATACATATATATCCATGCATAGCATGATATCTATTTGACATATATACAGCCACAGTACATAGCTGAGTCGGGAATCCAGATAAGAAATGTCGGGGAAGGGGACAGCAGGTCTGGGAATCTGTCATCTCTAGCTTCCTGATTCTACTTTCTCCATGTGGTCTGCAGTTACTGGGAACAATATATGCCCTCAAACCCCCTGGCAAAGGGGGCACCATTCAGAAGTCTGCTATGGGGCCCAGCCTCTCCTACTCATGCAATTGGACACACCACTCTGTTTTGAGCTGGCCCATTAAAGGTCAGCAGGATTAAAGACAGTTACGAAAGCGTTGTAATCTAACATCTGTGATTGTTCTGGCTTTAGAATCCATCTATTGTCCGTAAAATACAGCAGAGGAAGTGCTGTAAACTTTGAGTTTGTTAATTGTGGTCTGTCTTCCAGTAGTCTGAACACTGCACTATTTCACTCCTGGCTGTCTTAATTGAATATCAACACACCGGTCTGTCTTCTGTTGGTTTTGTTCTGGGCTGCAAATAGTTAAACTGGTTGTGATAGACAGATGCTTTGTCTATTCACATTTCTCTCCTGTGGTCTGTTTTCTGTTTGGGTTAGATGTTAAGGAGATCTGTCAAATCATGCTTGGATGGAACGTCCCATAAGAAATGAATTTACCTTTTTGTAGCGTTTGTGATTAGTCTTCTCTGGAGCTTGCTAGAATATTCTGTTTTGCTTTATTTTGTTTGTCTCTGAACTTTGTTCACCTTCTTACCCTCCATTTGATTATTTACCTGTTCTGAGTAGTCCTCTTTGCCTTCACCCATTTAGGTACAGCTCTCCTCCTATGTTTTGTATTGCCCTATTTTTGTCTATGTGTATCAATTTGGTGCAAGAAGGGAATGTCGCACAGTCACCTAACATTTAGGATAGGATTGTTCATTTTGGAAGCCTGGAGCCATTTTACAGAAATAATATGGTGACCATGAATCAAAGTACAGAATTAATATAGAAGGTAATGAGATCACATCACATTTTGACTCTGTATTTTACATATATTTTGACATTTTTATTGTAAATCAGAGGATCATACAACCTTTCCTTGAATATTTATTTACTTTGTTTCATGGAACAATAATTCAGTCCAACTTCAGGATCTTCTCTTCAGATTTTTATGGTGGTTGGTTGCAGTGAGTGGGGCAGTGGTTTTCCACCACACCACCTGGATCCTAGCACCACATAAATCCTGAAGAAGCACAAAACAATTGGGCTAAAATATTGCTAAATATTTTGACAAAATAATTTAAAACCTCCAGCCTAGGTCACACTATACCTATGCACTATGTAGAATATGACCCAAAGATTTTATATTACGTGTCTTCATGTTATTATTATTAATAATCTTTGTTCTGTAACATGAAGCTGCCATACATTTATTTTACTTAACATAAAGTAATCTATGACAAGGGGATGGGGGGCAGCGGATATTTTAATAAGTCACAATCCTACTAGTTGCTACTAAAAAAGACTTTGCTTAAAGGACACCTGTCATCAGGTCTGTGTCACTTGTCCTGTCACTACTACCTGTTGGAGCAGCTCACAAGGATCCCATCCCAGCCTTTATCTAGTTATTTCATACATTAATCATTGTAAAATCATCTTTTCTTTATTATGTAAATGAGACTGGTCACATGGTCAGAGGCAGTGATGTCACCCCCGTTCCCCCTCCCCTCTCCTCCCCCTGCTCATGTCTGTGTGTAATGTATAGTAAAGCATTGCTAGTGTGTGCTGCATCTGCTGACATGCTGCATCCTCCTAATATACAGGTGAGAGACACAGACATCAGCTACACATGTACCTGACACGTTCTGCTGTAACATGGCTGCAGCCTGGAGCTGCTGTATCTCTCCTAAACACACACACACACATGCACACACAAGCTGCAGGGGGCGTGGCCACCAGCACCAGGAAGCACATCATTATACAGCCTCACATCATTATACAGACTGTCAGTCATGCACTGGGGGTGTGGCTGTGCCTCCCACTCATGAATAGAGTGGACAGCTTGAATATGCTAATGCTTCATTGGACATTTCACAGGTCATTTGCATACAGCTTTAGGACCTCATTGCTTAGGTTTACAGGCATGTAGAGGGACAATGAAGGGATAGAGGCAATGCTCTCTAATGGTAAATATATTTAGTTTAGGAGGGTTATTTTGCATGACGGGTTCTCTTTAAGTTTAATGTCTCCAGCAGTACCAAAGCCTATTGGCTTCCCTTAAAGAACACATGTCATCAGGTCTATGTAAAAATTTCTGTCACCACTACCTGTTAGAGCAGCTCATAAGCTTTATCTTATCTTCCATCCCAGCTGAAATCTAGTTAATTCATACATTAGTCATTCTAAAATCATCTTTTCTTTATTACGCAAATGAGGCTGGCCACATGGAGAGAGACAGTGATGTCACCACTCATGTTTGTGTGTAATGTATAGTAAAGCAATGCTAGTTTTTTATGTGAGAGACACAGACATCAGCTACACAAGTAGTGTATAGGAGTAGCAGCATTCCAGGCTGTTACAACTGATACAGGATGCAGCCATGTGTATAAGAGTATCTCATACACAAACAAACTGCATATGGTGCCAACACCAAGAGTGTGACATCATTATACAGGCTGTCAGTCATGTTTATAGCGGTATCTCATATACTCACAGGCTGCAGGGGGCACCAGCACCAGGAAGCACATAGAGGCAGCCAGCACCAGGACTGTCACATCATTATACAGGCTGTCAGTCATGTGGATAGGAGTATCTCATACACAATCAGGCAGCAAGGGGCGCCAGCACCAGGAAGCACTTAGAGGAGCCAGCACCAGGAGTGTCACATCATTATACAGGCTGTCAGTCATGTGTACAGGAGCATCTCATACACACACAGGCTGCAGGGGGCACCAGTACCAAGAAGCACATAGAGGCAGCCAGCACCAGGACTGTCACATCATTATACAAAATGGCTATTTTTTGACAGGGCCCACGGCTCTGCTATAGTACTTCAGCATTTAATTTTCGGGAGGGCCACCTACCCGGGGTCCTCGTTTGAAACAATTTTTGTGAGTGCCACTACAGGAATCCTCAAATTATTCCATTTTTCTGGAGGGCCACCTCCCGGTCTTGTTAAAAAATTTTTGGGACTGACAACATACAGGGCATCAATCGATTCATTTATGGAAGGGCCACCGTACCTGCTCCTCTGGTTTGAAACATTTTGTGGACTGACCATCAGGCATCAATCTATCCATTTTACTGCAGGGCCACTACCTGTACCTCTGGTTGAACAATTTTGGGACTGCACATACAGGCCACCAATCTCTCATTTTTACTGGAGGGCACCTACCTGCTCCTCTGGTTTGAAACTGTTGTGGGGACTGACCAACATACAGGCACTCAATCTATCCATTTACTGCAGGGCCACCTACCTGCTCTCTGGTTTGAAAAGATTTTGGGACTGCCACATAAGGACACTCAAATCATATTCATTTTATGCAGGGCCACCTACCGCTCCTCTGGTTTGAAACAATTTTTTGGGGACTGCCCACATTACGGCACTAATCTATTCCATTTACTGGAGGCCACCCCCTACTGCTCCTCTGTTTGCAAGGAATTCTTGGGACTGCCACCATACAGCACTCAATCTATTCCATTTACTGGAGAGCCACCTACTGAATCTTGGTTTGAAACATTTTGGGACTGCCACATACAGGCACTCAATTATCCATTTACTGGAGGGCCACTACCTGTCCTCTGGTTTTGAAAAATGTTTGGGACTGCACATCAGGCACATCAAATTAAATGTCTACAAGACAGACCTCCAGCACGTTGTCTCATTGGTCCTCCACAAAGTGTCCATATAGGCCTCATACATCGTCCCTTATTCAAACGAGGGTGTCAGGAGAAATTTGGGTTGTTTCATGGATTCCACATCAAAGTTGTAACTTTCGTCGCCACCTGCTGTGTGATCCACAAAATTTATATGGCCAACTTTTACCATTTAGGGATATTATCTCAGCGCTTCTTGCGCATCTGTTTACATCCCCCATCCGGCATAACCTAAACTATAAACGAAGCGCTACTACACTATGATCTTCACAAAAAGGAGTTCTAAAGAAGTGATTTTGGGAGAGTGCCTAGGACAGGGGCTGTGAGATTGGCGAAAAGTCGCCTGGCAGCGGAACGCCAGCTCCATGCGCCATCATGCGCTCTTGCGCATCTGTTAAATCCCCCTCACCCCATATCCAAATTATAAGAACGCTACTACAACTTTACTTGGGGCAGGTGGGACCGAGTCTGACCCAGATGGGGCTGGTCATATACTGCACGACGCAGAGAATTAGGGGCCTACCTGGTTCAGGTCTCAAAAGGCCTACTATACACTCCTCCCACTCCCTCCTCCACTCCTCTCCTCCGGAAGTTACCACACGTGGGCATGGCGCCATCAGAATCGGTAGCTCTAGCACAGAGCAGTTGCCGTCGCTAAGAGACAGGAGGGCGTGCTGACTGAAAACGCTGAGCTAGGCGAATAAAGGACACCGCCCCAAGAGATACAGGGCATCCACATCAAAGTTGTACTTTGTCGCCACCATGCGTGAATCCATCAAAATATACTTGCAAACTTAATTCATGGGATATTATTTCAGCGCTTCTTGCGCAATCTGTTTACATTACCCTCACCCGCCCAATGATAATTATAAGAACGCCCCATACTAACTTGATCTTATACAACAGGTTCTAGAGTGACTGTTTGGAGGAGTAGCGCTATAGACAGAGGGCTTGGATTGGCCGAAAGCTCGCTGGCAAGCGGGAGCGCCAGCTCATGCCAAGATCCAAACTAACATAGTTTTACTGCAGCACTTTAATCTACTACTAGATTCGGCTCACATAAATGTCCACCTATTCAAACGAGCTGGACAGGCAGGGAATTTTGGGGTTGTTTTCATGGCTTCAGTTAATTGATCGCAACCCGGCTGTGTAACACACAAACTATATGGCAAACTTTATCAAGTACCACGATTATTTGAAGCGCTTCTGTCACCATCTCTTGGTCCTCTCTGCCACCATTGGTTTGAAGCTGAGCCATTAGGGTATGTCGCACATGGACATCTCTTAGCCTGGCGCTGCCATGCCCATGCCGTCCCCATAAGGTCAGGGTCAATATTGGATGTTTAGATGCTATCTAGCTGTCATTCTGTCATCACTCTCATGGCCATGCTGTGCCCTATTTTGGCATAATGGGCGATTATGAGGCAGACCTCAGAGGCATCATGATGCTGCCCTGCGTTTCTGTCCATTGTCCGTGGGTTCCATCCTTTCATGAGGTTCAGGTGTTGGCCAGCTTCCCTGTGCAGAGCTTGGTCCCTTGAAAAAGCGCGAGTCTCCCAGTGACTTCAAGGGGTTCGTTATTCGAGCGAGCACTCGAGCACTCGGGGAAAAGTTACGGTCTCGAATAACGAGTACCGAGCATTTTAGTGTTCGCTCAATCTTAACCTACCCATCCATTAAGATGGTTAAAAAAATTAGGTTTTTCCATTATACATGCGTCAAAGTTTGAGCTAGTTACCTGGCTCAGCGCTCTCCAATAGATGGTAGAGGATTATATTATACATGTTTCTCTGATGCTAAAGATATCTAAAGTAGAATTTATAGACGGTTGCTCATACCATTTCCTCACTTTTTCTGAATGTGCCGGATTACCTGAGCAATTCTGTGGGTGAAAGACACCTAGAACAATTACAAAATGCAAAAAGTGAAAAAAAAGAGAACGGCCAAAAGGATGAAACTGAGAAGTAGTATGTGGTCACCACTTACAGAACTATCCTATAGGGGTTCTTTACTAATTTCCTATGATTTCTACAGTACCTGATAGTCTGTTTATTTGCACTACAGCAAGGAGAATTGATTCATCAGTAATGATACATAACATGGAAGTTGATTTCACAGAATTGTGTCCAACCGATGTAATGTATGTGTTAATTGTTCCTTATATATTACGATCTCCAACCTTTTCTTCTTAATTCAGTTAGTTAATATCTTTATTAAATGTGAGTAGTTTTTCTTTTTAAAAAAAAAAAGAAAAAACTTTGTCATTATTTATTATGATACCAAAATTTATTATTCTCTAACATTTGTCCTTTCTTCGACAGTGATTGCAGCCATCGTGTCTAACATCCTGTTCTTTGGAGACACAATTGAGTGGTCTCAACTCACAACAGGAATCATGGATTAAGACGTCAGGAAGGTTGGGTCCATAAAAAATTTGCAAAACATTTATCTGGTCCGTCGATGGTCTGTCACAGACTGCATTCATTAGAAGTTGTTTCTATCTTCACTGGACCTCCATTGGGGGATGCTGCTTTAAGCGGCCAGTTTTCTTGTGAATATTATTACAACCAATATTGTATATCTGCATGTGTTACAGTATGGATAACCTGGAACTACCAAGAACACTCATATTTACATTTATGAACTGAGGGCCGAAAATATTGCATTAAAGATAATAATCAATTATCCAAATTGCCTTTAATTTTCTAATATTGCGATCTCCCCCCCAAATGCTCTTTCAATTCTTAGACGCTTTAAATGTACAACAACGATATCATTCTTTTGTTAAAAGCAATTAAGAAAACAAGAATGCTCCTTCAGGTGCAATGGGTATTCTTATAGCAAATTGAAATTAGTGAAATTAGCGAGGTTTATGTTGGTCTTAATTACCAAATAAATACGCGGTGGAAGGTTGTGGTATTAAATCTACCGTATAATTGCAATTCAAACAGAGATACGAAAAGCAGCAAAGGATTCGGAAGAATGTTATATATTGTAAACTTGTGATAGAATATATTGGATTCATTCAGGTATAATGCTGAATTAATATATGAATAAATTAGATGCAACCATTGAAAACAATCTAATTAACAAAAATTAGATTCAAAGATCTCATTACATCATTACTGCATTAGAATGAATTCCTGATCATTGCCAGCATTACAAGTAATTAATTAGAAAAGTTCTAGAAATTATTTCTTCCCAATGTATTTTACATCCTCATTAGCTTGTCATGCACCTGTATGTTTTAGTAATTAATGCACCTTTATCTTTATATTATGAATAGTATATCATACGTATATTATGTATGTACTGTACAAGAATTCATATGGAACTAATAATAAGTGTAAAATAAGTTCAGAAAAGGTTATTTTAACGGAAATGTGGAGGGTTATAAAAATCACACCGTCCTTTTGTTACCCAGGACAGTGAGTTTTAATTGCAATTAAAAATGGAAAATATGGACTGAAGAAGATAAACTATATAAAAAGCACCAGGAGTGCCATGGGCGTTTGTTCCTATTATCCCCCCTTCGACCCCTCGCATTCTCCGGATACCTTTTTGCAGAGACGCTGGCGTTCATGACTCTACACCACTTTTTATCACTATTATAACAATATCTCTGAGAATTTCTAAATGTGGACATTTGTTAAACAGAGATTGTGGTGATTGAAACGTATAGTTAACCGACAGCCAAACAAATGCTGCCAATTTAGGGAAACCTAGTCATCAGCTTACATGTTCTATGTTTAAGAAGGGTCAGGTAAATGGAACTGGTTTTCGAGAAAAGACAGAGACAGTGGGCACTGAGACTAAACTTTCTCCAAAATACAAGTGTGTGGACAGAATCCAACATTCTATACCACCATAATGTTAGGTGCATAGTAAGAAAATAGTTCATAAAATCAAGGAAGTTCCAAAAAAGAAAGAAGCAGGAACACATGGGGGTATTTACTAAAGGCCAACGATCGTATTCCGACGTGTACGCGATATTCGATTTGCCGATCGTGACCTGAATGTGCCCCGGGATTGTGCGCGCACCGATTCGGATTGTGGCGCATCGCGCGGCATGCGCGTGACGGAAAATCGGGGGGGTGGCCGAACGAAAACACCCTGACGTATCGGAAAAACCGCAGCATTTAAAACGAAAAACAGTGTAGCTTGGGACCGCTTACTTCACTTGGTCCGGAGTGGTGAATTCCGGCGCGATGAGATGACTCTTTCAGCGCGCAGACGCACCTGGTGGACGGCGGAAGAATACAGTCAAATCCAGGCCGGACCCGAATGAAGAGCAGAGACCGAACCGCCGCTGGATCGCGCTGGAACTGGGTACGATGGGTAAGTAAATGGCCCCAGTGTAGCGCCAGTGAATTAAGTCTTCTTATATTCATCGAGAATATGCACGTTTCGAATCAGTCTTGCCAAAAAATAGTCATAGGCTCTTCCAAAGACCAAGTGTCAAAAATTGCATATTACTCCAACTGAATAAAAAGGAGAGTACTCGATTACCTCCCGCCCTCACATAAATCCTTAGCCTAACCCTACCCAAGTTTTCCCTATTCTTTTACCCCACTATGTCTTTCCACTTCTCTCCATATTGTATGTTAGCATGCTAAATTCCTATGTTTGTAATACCACTCCTAATAACGAATGCTTGTATGCATATCCCTAATTCTGTCTGCGGTAAGCTCTTATCGCAAAACCTCTGACTCCTTTTTCCTTCTGATTTCCAAACCGAACTTTTGTTATTTATGATGCCATAAAGACGTCAAGTCTCGATGTTATATATAATGTTTCAACTCTTAAAGCCAACTTTTAACCTCAATAAACCTGAATAAGAAAAAGCGTACTCGATTTCTTGATTACAAGAAAAGTGGTTCTGTTCTCCAAATTCAAAGGTGGTCCTGCCATATGAACCTACCTGGTCAAGGTAATGGTCGATGTTCCCATCCAGTGCCCAAAGTGCAAAACATGGAGGAAGGATAAGAAATATACAATAACAGAAAAGTTTATTATCCCTTTAAAAATTACAGGGTTCATTATGTAATGTAGCTGGCAAGCCTGGGGTGGCATACCAAAGCCCCTGTGGGCTCCGTATAACACAGCCAAGCAGAACGTTAGGGCAGTCCAGCTTTTCACTAGCAGCGCAATGCAATGATTTTGGCCAGGAACCATTGGTTGTTGTAGACATTGGGGTGCTGTTTGAGGTTACATAAGGTACTTTTGCACCAAAATCCTATTTCTGGCAAGCGAAAATCCTTAAGTAGAGTAATGGCTGACTGGTCACCCCAGCTTTTAAGTTGACTACTATAGACAGAACAGTTGAGCTAATCTCAATCGAAATTTGGATACGAACGTTATACCCCCTTAACAAAATTCTAACTATGGTGGTTATCTAACATGTGTCAACTGCTGAAAACCTGAAAAATGTTACTGTGAGACTGACATGATGGTTTATACCAGAGAAAACTTCACAAAGCCTATTATTCTGCGTGTCATTAGTGCCTGATTGGTGATATTCTTTACTTGCTGTGCCATGTCAAAAATCAAAATTTATTCATGCTTACTTCCTAAGTACAGTCAAGAGACAGTCAAGCTCAACCATGCAGTCAAGCTCCCTCGCTTATCACACACTTCATTCATCTCTAACACTGCCCTGATTTCGACGCACTCGTCCCCTACCCCAAAGTGCTACACAGTTTGTTGCAACGGAATTTTTGTTTGTTTACCCTGTGCATCCCATATGGATTACTTCAGGTACGGCACTAAGGAGCAGTGAAGCTCAGTGGAATGGGGAGATGGAGGGAGCATGAACTGCATGGGTTGAAATCACTTGTAAAAGGATAAAAAAAGTTGGACAATGGTCAAACACAGAAAAATTTGACAAATCACAATTGGACACTAGGAACATATAGAATACGGTTGTGTGGCATGACAGGTCAATTGCATTGGGCCAATGCTGTATGCCAACTTATCTTTGAGTTGGAATTTTTACATACAACATTCAGGTAAAGGTGACTAGGAATTCTTGTCAAAAGTCTATGTGGGGCCACGGTGGCGTGAGTGGGTAGGCACTTCTACCCAGGTCAACATCTGCAAAAGTTTGTATGTCTTCTGTGCTTGCAGTTGGTTTACTCCGGTCTCCTCCCACACTCCAAAACATACTGGTTAGGTTGTTAAGATTGTGAGCCCCATGGGACAGGGGACTGATCTGGCAAGCTCTGTGCAGCGCTGCGTAATCTGTGTGCGCATATTAAATAAAGAAATTATATTATTATCATGCAATGCAAAAAATTCCATATAGTAAAAACATATGTTAAAGCATGTGCATAAACTCTTGAAGCCGGGTTCAAAGAGGGTTCAGTGCATGAAAAAATTCTAATGATTAAAGGGTAAAAATAATGAAGTCTAGTAACATGAATGAAGGTATGGTGCTTAAAAGCTAATAAGAGTTCTATGTATCAATGGCCTAATAAAAAATACATGTTTTTGCAAAGTTGTGAAAACACCAATTTTGGTTGCATACAGATAAGCACAATACATAATAATGATACAAATCGCTTACATTACGCATTCTAATAAAACTCCATAATCTTCTGGACTCCGGACGTGTTGCGGTGGATTTTTTTCTGAATCAAAAGAAAACATCAAAAACCTTTGCAAACAATCATTTTGATAGTTATGGAATAAAAATATGTACAATGTAAGACACGTACAAAGACGGCGAACCCTATCAAAGAACCTAAGAGGGAATAATTAATCATATTAAAAATGATATTATTTAGTTAGGATTTCAGTTAGGCATTGCTTCACAGGACTGTCAACTTATGCACCAAAGTGATTGAGATTGAGAGTTATCATGAACACAAAAATTATAATGATTGATTTTAAATAGTCTTTTCATCTTATTGAATCACATTGGCTTTTCAATTATACCACTTCAGAAAAACAACAAGCAACACCTGGGGCAGTACCCTTGAAAATAATTCTACTGTACTGGAGGTCTTAGACTTTGAAAAAATAAAAAAATAATAAAACAAAGTTGGAGTGTAGAAGTCATTAGCTGTTAGACCATAAGATGAGTTACATCCGCACTGGGGGTCTGGTAGGAGATTCTAAACCCTTCCGACCCGTGAAGTAATAGCACGTCACGGGTCGGCCGCGGTGCATGGGAGAGGCTCACGCGCTTGAGCCCCTTCAATTTTTTAGCGGTAAGTCTTGCGGGGGGCATATTGAGCCCAAGGCTATAAACCCTGAAGACTTACCGGGTAACACCGCGATCGGTGCTAGCACCGACGGGTGTTTCACCTCGATCGACGCCGCAATGCTGCCGGCGGGCTTTCAAAAGCAGGCGGCCAGAGGGCGCCGCCATTCTTTCGAGGACGCACGCTCCCCGTGAAGTCACGGGGAGCGGGGCGCGATCAGTCGCCATGGTAACCTAGGGTCTCGCGAAGACCCGAGGACTCTGGTTAACCAGCATTTACAATGTGCTATCAGCAACATGTAAGCATGGGGTAAATCCCATATACTGGCCATAATGTAGATTATGATCCAAGATTTGCCAAAGATATGCAAGTTTGATTTAAAGTGCATTTTTTTAAAGCTTAGTAAAAAGTTGATCTTTGGTGACAAACTGCGGTGTTTATAAAAATTTATGGAAACCAAAGATTGTTGTTTACATGATTTTTTTTTTGTTATATAAGCTCAAATAAAATTGACAAACAAAAAGGACAACACTCAAGAAGATACATACCACGTGACTGCATAATGTTTAAAAAGTTAAAGACTTATTATTACATGGTAGGTTTATTGTTTCCCCAACAACATTCTTAGGTCAACAAGAAAATCAGTTCACCTCCAAAATGAAGTAGATTTTAGTAGAAGAATATAGGAAGAAAGATTGTTAAGCACAAACTTCAAAAAACCCAATTATATACTGTGCTAAAAGGTGCATTTAAAAAGCGGCAACAACGGATATGTCGTGTTTAATTCATTCCTTCTATCTGAACACTTTCCTGGGCTTGTGTTGACGAAGTTGAAAATAATATCTTAAAAAAATGGGAATAATAAATCACAAAATGGTTATATTGGAGAAGCGGTGTCATTTATTTTTTTTCCGGCTTGGGACGACATTTGTATTCTCAGACAAATAAAATTTTTGCCGAGCAGAACACTTACCAATTCAGTAGCTAACTAATTGTTATGTTACACCGGGCCCAAGAGCAAATTAAAAAAAAAAAATTGGCGCCACTCACAGCTTCTGCCTAAACAGAATGTAGAGACTTGTGAATTATATTACTTCACAGAAAAGCAATACTTGTTGCTTTAGGGCCAACATTTGTACCAAACAATTAACAGCCCAACTCCACTTGCTTTTATTTCTTTACCAAAAATCTCTATATTCTACTTTTTAAATGGATTTTTATGATGTTGGTTATTTTGAAGCGGCTATTCATTTATAGAATGAAGGACAGTCTTCTTACTACCAGTAGCTTTATGTGAGTTGGTACGCTGAATATAAATGATGTTTAGCATATTTTTTTAGCAAACAGATAAAATAATACAGTCTTGTTTTTGTATTGTATTATAATATTATGTGTATAATGGGGAAAGGCTATTCAATATTCAGCACCTGATCATTATAAACAGATTTTAATGTTTATATAATATAAAAGCAGATTAATTAGCAGACTTATATTTCAAAGAGGGAAATGCTTTTCTTTTTGAATAACCTTCACATAAAATACATGTTGATCTCCTTAAATATCTTTTGTAGTAGATACAATTGTTTATTTTCCAAACCCTATATGAATATCATGAGCTTTAAGACTATTTGCAGTCTACGACACACCTAGGGGTTGTAAACTACAGTGGTGAGCAGCCATAGCAGGTGCCTATGGGCTACCAGGTCAGGGGGCCCCAGATCTGATTCACACACTATGAATGGGAAGATGTGCCTTTGATTACAATAGGGGGTCATTACTAAGGGCGTTCCCGGTTCCCGACGTGTCACACCGAATATTATCCGATTTGAGTAGATTTCCCTGGTATTGCGCCCGGTTTTTTGGCCGCAATTGTGATCGGATTGTGGCGCATCGGCCCGGCATGCACGCAACGGAAATCGGAGGGGGCTGGCGAATGAAAACCCCGACTGATTCGGAGAAACACCGCCGGCTTTAAAAACATAAAGTGTGCGGGACACGCACTTACCTCACCCAGCACGTGAACTCGGTCGGGCTGGCGGACTCAGCCGCAGCAGCGAACCTGGTGGATGTCAAAAGAACATGCCTTAGTGAATCACCGAAGACCCGAGATTCCACCGCAGGATACGCCGAATCGGACCGGGTAAGTAAATCTGCCCATAATGCTGCACAATTGTACAGCAAATTAGTATATAACAAACAATACTATCAACATAGATTGTATCTATTGAATAATACAGCCACAGTACATAGATGAGACGGGAATCAGATAAGACATGTCGGGAAGGGGACAGCTACTACAACACAGCAGGTGCAGGGGGCGCCAGCACCAGAAAATCACATTATAGGAGCCAGAACCAGGGTGTCACATCATTATACAGGCTGTCAGCATGTGTATGAGGAGTATTTCATTACACAGGCTGCAGGGGCCCCAGCACAGAATGCACCAAGAGGAGACACAGCAAACAGGAGTGTACATCATTATACAAGCTGTAGTCATTGTTTATAGTGGTATCTCATCCACAGCGTGCAGGGGGCACCAAGCCCAGGAAGCACATAGAGGCAGCAAGCACCCGGCCTGTCACATCAATTATGTGACACCACATCATGTGTAAGTGAGATCTCATACAACCACAAGCTGAGCCAGGGGGCACCAGTACAAGAAGCACATAGAGGAGCAGCACCAGGACTGTCACATCATTATACAGGCTGTCTCAGTCAGTGATATAGGGTCTTAATACACACAGGATGCAGAGGGGCACAAGCAACCAGAATGCACAAAGCGAGGAGCCGGCACCAGGAGTGTCAATATTATTACAGCTGCTCAGTCATGTTATAGCAGGTATCTCTACTCCAAGGCTGAGGGGGCAACAGACCAGGAAGCACATAGAGGCAGCCAGCACCAGGCTGTCACATCATATAAAGGCTGTCAGTCACGTGGATAGGAGTATCTCATACACCAATAAGGCAGCAAGGGCGACGCAGCACCAGGAAGCACTAGAGGAGCAGCCAGGAGTGGCCATATTATACGGCTGTCAGTCATGTGTACAGGGAGACTCATAACATACAGGACTGCGGGGGGGCGCAGCACCAGAACTACATAGAGGAGCCAGCACAGGAGGTAACATCATATACAGGCTGTCCAGTCATGATGTAAGTAGGGTATTTCATAACCACAGGACTGCAGGGGGCACAGCAACCAGGAATGACAAAGAGGAGCCGGCACCAGGAGTGTAACATATTATACAGGGCTGTCACGTCATGTTATAGCGTATCTCATTATACCAGGCGCAGGGGCACCAGCCCAGGAAGCACACTAGAGGCAGCGCAACCCAGGCTGTCACATCATTATACCAGGCTGGTAGTCATGGGATAGGAGTATTCTCATACCACAATCAGGCAGCAAGGGGCACCAGCACCAGAAGGGGGGGGGGGGGCACATAGAGGCAAGCCAGCACCAGGACTGTCACATCATTAAAGGCTGTCAGTCATGTGGATAGGAAGTATCTAATAAACAATCAGGCAAGCGCAAGGGGCGCGCCAGCACCAGGAGCACTTAGAGGAAGCCAGCACAGGAGTGTCACATATTATACAGTCTGCAGTCAGGTGTACAGGAGCCATCCATACACACAACAGGCTGACAGGGGCACCAGTACCAAGAAGCAACATAGGAGGCAGCCAGCACCAGGACTTCAAATCATTGACTGTCACATCATTATACAGGCTGTCAGTCATGTGTATAGGAGTATCTCATACACACAGGCTGCAGGGGGCACCAGCACCAAGAAGCACAAAGAGGAGCCAGCACCAGGAGTGTTACATCATTATACAGGCTGTCAGTCATGTGTACAGGAGCATCTCATACACACACAGGCTGCAGGGGGCGCCAGCACCAGAAATCACATAGAGGAGCCAGCACCAGGAGTGTTACATCATTATACAGGCTGTCAGTCATGTGTATAGGAGTATTTCATACACACAGGCTGCAGGGGGCACCAGCACCAAGAAGCACAAAGAGGAGCCAGCACCAGGAGTGTCACATCATTATACAGGCTGTCAGTCATGTGTACAGGAGCATCTCATACACACACAGGCTGCAGGGGGCGCCAGCACCAGAAATCACATAGAGGAGCCAGCACCAGAAGTGTCACATCATTATACAGGCTGTCAGTCATGTGTATAGGAGTATTTCATACACACAGGCTGCAGGGGGCACCAGCACCAGAATGCACAAAGAGGAGCCAGCACCAGGAGTGTCATAAGACACTGTACGTCCCCAGTTCGGCAGAGTAGGGCTGATCTTTACAGAAAGGCTGCGATTCCCTACCCTGCTCTTTTCCTTCGTGTTCCAGGCTTCGGGTCACTTTCCGCCCCTTCGATTCTTTGGGACGTACTGTAGTCCGGAACAGTTTAACACAGCGCCTAAAATAACTTGATTCACACAGTCTAGCCCTAATATAAATCTACCCAGGGGGGTTTCATTAACGCATGGAACATGTGGCCCACGATTCGGCGCTGTACGCCTTGGAGGGGCTGGCATGGCTCTTCCTTTCCCCCCCCTACCTCCCGTTCCCCCTCCCTTCTCCCTCCTCCCTCCCCCCCGACTCCCCTCCCTCCCCCAAGGCGCCACTTAGGCAAGAAGCGTCGGTGGGTAGGCTACGGACGCAAGCTGGGAACCGAGGAGGTGAAGGGGGATGTGGGAAGGCAGGGGTTGACACATCTCCGTTTGAGGAACAAGCCTAAACGAAAAGGAGCGGTGTAAAAAGGTTGGTCGGTGTACACGAAGACGGCGGTAAAAATAGCGGAGTCCCGAAAGGTGGTAGGATGAGGGAGTAACCCAAGGTAGTAGGGGTATTACCTAGGCGATGATCCTATCGAAGCTGAGTCCAGAGCACACAGGCCGGTTGCGTGACAGAATGAACGCGAGAGACGCGCTTGCGGATAAGCCCACAAGAAAATAGAATAGGCAGGATAGAGACCCCCCACCCCCCCAATATAAACGACAGACAGGGCGCGGAAACGGAGGAAGGCAAGTAACACGCCTGTCGACAGGAGGCCGGCCCCCCCCAGCACCCCCCCCCCAGTGACACGGGGACGATTATATTAAAATGAATATTAAGTGGATTTCTCGGAATTTCCACATTCTCCACAGGTGAAGGAAGTCAACATGAATAATGATCCATCCTCTCCTCCTCCTATTTTCCTCTTCTCCCTCTTTGTAAGTAAAGCAGAGGAAAAGGCTATTTCTTTGACAGGGGCCCACGGCTCTGCTAGTACTTCAGACATTTAATTTTTGGGAGGGCCACCTACCCGGTCCTCGTTTGAAACAATTTTTGTGAGTGCACTACAGGCACCTCAAATCTATTCCATTTGTCTGGAGGCCACCTCCGGTCCTTTAAAAAATTTTTGGGACTGACACATAAGGGGCACTCAATCGATTCATTATGGAGGGCCACCGTACCTGCTCCTCTGGTTTGAAAACATTTTGGGACTGCCAACTCAGGCACTCAATCTATCCATTTTACTGCAGGGCCACCTACCTGTCCTCTGGTTGAACAATTTTGGGACGCCACATACAGGCATCCAATTATCATTTTACTGGAGGGCAACTACCTGCTCCTCTGGTTTGAAACATGTTTGGGAATGACAACATACAGCACTCAATCTATCCATTGTACTGCAGGGCCACCTACCTGCTCTCGGGTTTGAAAATTTTGGGACTGCCACAATACAGGCACTCAAATCAGATTCATTTTACTGCAGGGCCACCACCGCTCCTCTGTTTGAAACAATTTTTGGGGACTCGCCCTAATACCGGCTACTACAATCTATCCATTTACTGGAGCGGCCACCCCTACTGCTCCTCTGGTTGAGAATTCTTGGACTGCCACATACAGGCACTCAATCTATTCCATTACTGGAGGCCCCAACCTCATGCAATCCTCTGGTTTGAAACATTTGGGACTGCCACATACAGGCACTCAATTTATCCCATTTTACTGGAGGGCCACTACCTGCTCCTCTGGTTTTTGAAAAATGTTTGGGACTGCACATCAGCACTACCAAATTAAATGTTCCAGCAGGACTACCAGCACGTTGTCTCCATTGGATCTCCCCAAAGTAGTCGCCATATAGTGCCTCCATAATCGTTCCTTATCAAACGAGGTGTGTCAGGCAGAAATTTGGGTTGTTTTCATGGATTCCCATAAAGTTTGTAACTTTGTCGCCACCTGACTGTGTTATCCACAACAATTAATACTGGCAACTTTTACCATTTAGGGATATTATCTCAGCGCTTCTTGCGCATCTGTTTACATCCCCTCATCCGGCATTCAAACTAAACTTATAAACGAACGCTACTACACTTATCTTACATACAAAAAGGTCATAGAAGAAGTGTTTTGGGGAGTAGCCTAGAGAAGGGGCTGCTGGATTGGCGAAAGTCGGCTGGCCAGCGGAACGCCAGCTCATGCGCCATCATGCGCTCTGCGCATCTGTTTAAATCCCCTCACCGCCAATATCCAAATTATAAGAACGCTACTACACTTACTTGGGGCAGGTGGACCGAGTGCGACCTAGAGGGGTGGTCATATACTGACCGACGCAGAGAATTGAGGGGCCTACCTGGTCCAGGTCTCAAAGGCACTACTATACCTTCCTCCCATCCCTCCTCCACTCATCTCCTCCGAATTACCATCACGTGGCATGGCGCCATCAGTACGGTAGCTCTAGCACAGACAGCAGTTGCCGTCGCTAAGCGACAGCAGAGGGCGTGACATGAAAACTGAGCAGCTAGGCGGATAAAGCACACCCCCAAGAGATGACGGGCATCCACATCAAGTTGTCACTTTGTCGCACCCTGCTGGACATCCATCAAACTATACTGCAAACTGTAATAGTTGGGATATTATTTCAGCGCTTCTTGCGGAATCTGTTTACATTCCCTCACCCGCCATACTCAAATTATAAGAACCCCCTACTACACTTGATCTTATACAACAGGTTCTAGAGTGCTGTTTGGGGAGTAGCTATAGACGAAACCGGGTTGGATTGCGAAAGCTCGCCTGGCAGCGGAGCGCCAGCTCCATGCCAAGATCAAACTAACATAGTTTTAACTGCAGCACCTTTAATCTACTACTAGTTACTTGCCTCACATAAATGTCACCTATCAAACGAGCCTGTGAGGCAGGGGAATTTTTGGGTTGTTTTCATGGCTTCCATGTTAACTTTGATCGCACACCCGCTGTGTAACAAAATATACTGGCAAACTTATCAGTACAGATCATTATTTGAGCGCTTCTCTATCACACCTTGTGGTTCCCTCTGCACCAATTGGTTTGAAGCTGAGCACATTAGGGTATATGATCGCATGGACACCTCTTAGCCTGCCTGCCGATGCCTGCATGCCGTCCCACTAAGTGTCAGGGTCCATATTGGATGTTTAGATGCTATCTAGCTTCATTCTGTCATCTGTCATGGCCATGCTGTTGCCCAATTTTGGCATATGGGCGATTATGAGGCAGCCATCAGAGGCATCCATGTGTGCCCTGCTGTTTCTGTCCATGTCACGTGGTGTTTCCATCCGTTTCTGAGGTTCAGGTGTTGGCCAGCTTCCCTGTGCGAGCCATTGGTTCCTTGAAAAATGCGCGAGTCTGTCCCAGTGACTTCAAGGGGTTCGTTATCGAGCGAGCACTCGAGCATCGGGAGAAAAGTTACGGTCTCGAAGAACGAGTACCGAGCATTTAGTGTTCGCTCATCTTAGTACCTACCCATCCATAAGATGGTTAAAAAAATAGGTTTTCCATTATAATGCGTCAAAGTTTGAGCTAGTTACCCTGGCTCAGGAGCTCTCCAAGATGTAGAGGATTATATATTAACATGTTTCTCTGATGCTAAAGATATCTAAAGTAGAATTTATAGACGTGTGCTCCATACATTTCCTTTTCCCTTTTGAATGTGCCGGATTACCTGAGCATTCGTGGGTGAAGCACACTACAGAAAATTACAAAATGCAAAAGTGAAAAAAAAGTGAACGGCCAAAAAGGATGAAAACTGAGAAGTAGTATGTGGTCACCACTTACAGAACTACCTATATGGGGTTTTCTACTAATTTCCTATTGATTTCTACAGTACCTGATGTCTGTTGTATTTGCACTACAGCAGGAGAAATTGATTCAACATCAGTATGATACATAACTGGACAGTTGATTTCACAGAATTGTGTACCGAGTGTTACATGTATTGTTAATTGTTCCCTTTATTATTCAGATCTCCAACCTTTTCATTCTTAATTCAGTTAGTTAATATCTTTATAATGTGAAGTACGTTTTCTTTTTTAAAAAAAAAAAGAAAAAACTTTGACCAATTTTAAAATTATGATACCAAAATTTATTATTATCTAACATTTGTCCTTTCTTCAGACAGTGATTTGCAGCATCATCCGTCCGTTAACTCCTTTCGTTTGGAGACACAATTGAGTGTCTCAAGCACAACAGGACATCATGAGATGTAAGACTGTCAGGGAAGGTTGGGTCCATAAAAAATTTGCAAAACATTATCTGGTCCTCGATGGATCTGTCACAGACTGCATTTTAGAAGTATGTTTCTATACTTCACTGGACCTCCATGGGGATGACTGCTTTAAGCACGGCAGTTTTCTTGTGAATTATATTACAACCAATATGTATATCTGCAGTGTTTACAGTATGGATAATCCTGGAACTACCAAGAACACTCATATTTACATTTAGAACTGAGGCCGTAAAAATTGCATTAAAGATAATAATCAATTACGAAAATTGCCTTTAATTTTCTAAAGTTGCGATCTCCCCCCCCCAAATGCTCATTTCAATTTCTTAGACGCTTTAAATGTACAACAACGATATCATTCTTTGTTAAAAGCAATTAAGAAAACAAGAAGCTTCCTTCAATTGACCATATGGGTATTCATTACTAAGCAAATTGAATTAGTGAAATTAGGTAGTTTATGTTGGTCATTAATATACAAATAAATAGCGGTGGAAGGTTGTGGCTATTAAATCTACCGTATAATTCAATTCAAACAGAGATACGAAAAGCAGAAAGGATTCGGAAGAATGTTATATTTGTAAACTGTGATAGAATATTATTGGATTCATTCCAGTGTAATAATGGCAGAATTATAATGAATAAATTAGAGCAACTCATTGAAAACAATCTAATTAACAAAATTAGATTCAAGATCTCATTACATCATTTACTGCATTAGAATGAATTCCTGATCATTGCCAGCATATACAATGTAATTAATTAGAAAGTTCTAGAAATTATTTCTTCCCAATGTATATTTAACATCCCTCATTAGCTTTCATGCACCTGTATGTTTTAGTAATTAATGCACATATTTCTTAATATTATGAAATGTATATCATACGGTTATTATGTATGTATGTAAGCAAGATTCATATGGAACAATAATAAGTGTGAAAATAAGTTCAGAAAAGGTTATTTTAACTGGAAATGTAGGAGGGTACTAAAAATCAACACCGTTCCTTTGTTACCCAGGACAGTGATGTTTTAATTGAATTAAAAATGAAATATGGACTGAAGAAGATAAATATATAATAAGCAAGACATGGCACATGGGTCTTTTAGTCCCTCTATTCCCCCTCACCCTTCGTACTCCTCTCGTCTGAGCTCCGATCTCCTTTTATCATGTGCAGGGAGACGGCTGGCGTTCATGACTTACACACTCTTTATCACTATTACTAAACAATTCTCTGAGAATTTCTAATGTGGACATTTGTTAAAACAGATGATTGGTGGTGATCAAACGTATAGTTCAAGACAGCCAAACAATGCTGCCAATTTAGGGAAACTAGTCAGCTTACATGTTCTATGTTTAAGAAGGGTCAGGTAAAGTGAACTGGTTGAGAAAAGACAGAGACAGTGGGCACTGAGACTAAACTTCTTCCCAAAATACAAGTGTGTGGACAGATCCACATAATATACCACCATAATGTTGGTGTCATAGTAAGAAAAGTAGTTGCATAAAATCAGGAAGTTCCAAAAAAGAAAGAAGCAGGACCACATGGGGGTATTTACTAAAGGAACCGATCTCGTTTCCCGACGTGTACGCGAATATTCAGATTTGCGCGATGTACCTGAATGCCCCGGGATTGTGGCGCACCGATCGGGATTGTGGCGCATCGGCGCGGCTGCGCGTGACGAAATCGGGGGGGTGGCCGAACGAAACACCCGACAGTATCGGAAAAACGCGCATTTAAAAACGAAAAAAGTGTAGCTTGGGACCGCTACTCACTTGGTCCGAGTGGTGAATTCCGGCGCGATGAGATGACCTTTCAGCGCGCAGACGCCACCTGGTGGACGGCGGAAGAATACATCAATATCCACGGCCGGACCCGAATGCAGAGCAGAGAACCGCGCCGCTGGATGCGACTGACTGGGACGATGGGTAAGTAAATGTGCGCCCATCTGTAGCGCCAGTGAATTAAGTCTTCTTATATTCATCGAGAATATGCACGTTTCGAACATCAGTCTCTGCCAAAAATAGTCATTAGGCTTAACAAAGACCAAGTGTCAAAAATTGCAATATACTCCAATGAATAAAAAAGAGGTACTCGATACCTCCCGCCTCACATAAACCTTCCTAACCCCTACCCAAGTTTTCCTGATTCTTTTACCCCCCTATGTCTTCTACACTTCTCTCAATACATTGTATGTTATTGCATGCTACAATTCTATGTGTTGTAATACACCTACCATAAAACAAAGCTTGTATGCATATCCTTCAATTATGTCTGCGGAAAGCTCTTATCGCAAAACCTCATGACTCCTTTTTCCTGTCTGATTTCCAAACCGACTTTTGTTATTTATGCATGCCATAAAGACGCAAGATTATGTTATATCATATAGTTTCAACTACTAAAGCCAACTTTAACCCAATAAAACCTGAATATGAAAACAAGCAGTACTCGATTTCTTGATTACAAGAAAGGTTGCTGCTTCTTCCAATCAGTGGTCTGCCCATTGACCTACCTGGTCAAGGTAATGGCCGATGTCCCATCCAGTGCCCAAAGTGCAAAACATGGAGGAAGGATAAGACAATATACAAATGAGAAAAGTTTACATCCCTTTAAAAATTCAGGCGTATCATTATGTTAATGTAGCTGGAAGCTAGGGTGGCATTACCAAAGCCTGGGCTCCGTATAACACAGCCAGCAGAGACGTCTAGGGGGCCAGTCCACTGCTTTTCACTAGCAGCGCAATGCAATGATTTTGGCCGGAACCATTGTTGTTGTAGAATTGGGGTGCGTTTTAGAGGTATACATTGAAGGTACTTTGCACCCAAAATCATTTCTGGAGCACGAAAATTCCTTAAGTGAGAGTAAGGGCGTCTGCGGTCACACCAGCTTTTAAGTTGACTACTATTAGACAGAACCAGTTGAGCTAATCTCAATCAAATTTGATACGAACGGTTATACCCCTTAACAAAATTCTAACATATGGTGGTTTCAAACATGTGTCATGCTGAAAACCTGAAAAATGTTACTGTGAGACTGACATGATGGTTTACCAGAGAAAACTTCACCAAAGCCATACTTATTCTGCGTGTCATTAGTGCCTGATTGGTGATATTTTTATTATGCTGTGCCTGTGTCAAAAATCAATTTATTATGCTACTTCCCTAAGATACAGTCAAGGAGACAGTCAAGCTCAACCATG
This sequence comes from Engystomops pustulosus, assembly GCA_019512145.1. Lineage (NCBI taxonomy): Eukaryota > Metazoa > Chordata > Amphibia > Anura > Leptodactylidae > Engystomops > Engystomops pustulosus. Next base: position 25,560,898 of record CM033649.1, on the reverse strand, counting down.
CAGTCAAGCCCCTCGCTTATACATGCACTCATCTTCCTAACATGCCCTGATTTCGACGCACTCGTCCCCTACCCCAAAGTGTACACATGTTTTGCAACGGATTTTGTTTGTTTCACCTGTGCATCCCATATGGACTTACTTCAGGAGGCACTAAGGAGCAGTGAAGCTCAGTGGCCATGGGGAGATGGAGGGAGCATGACTGACATGGTTGAAATCACTTGTAAAAGGATAAAAAAAGTTGGAACAATGGTCAAACCACAGAAAAATTTGAAAAATCAACCAATTGGACACTAGTGAACATACTAGAATACGGTTGTGTGGCATGACAGGTCAATTGCATTGGCCAATGTCGTATGCCAACTATCTTTGAGTGGAAATTTGTTACATACAACCAATTCATGTAAAAGGTGATAGGAATTTCTTGTCAAAAGTCTATTGTGGGGCAGCACGGTGGCTGAGTGGGTAGACTTCTACCCAGGTCAACATCTGCAAAAGTTTGTATGTCTTCTGTGCTTGCGTTGGTTTAACTCCGGTCTCCTCCCACACTCCAAAACCATACTGGTAGGTTGTTAAGATGTGTGAGCCCCTGGGGACAGGGACTGATCTGGCAGCTCTGTGCAGCGCTGCTAATCTGTGTGCGCATATAAATAAAGGAAATTATATTATTATATGCAATTGCAAAACAATTCCATATATGTAAAAACATATTTAAAGATGTGCCATAAATTTGAAAGCCGTGGTTCAAGAGGGGGGGTCATGGTGCATGAAAAAATTCTATATGATTAAAGGGTAAAAATAATGAAGTCACTAGTAACATGAATGAAGGCATATGGTGCTTTAAAATGCTAATAAGAGTTTATGTATCAATGGCCTAATAAAAATATGTTTTTGCAAAGTTGTGAAAACACCAAATTTTGGTTGCATACAGATAAGCAATTCACATAATATAATTGATTACAAATCAGCTTACATCTACGCATTCTAATTAAATACTCCATAATCTTCTCGGGACTCCGGACGTGTTGCGGGTGGTTTTTTCCTGAATCAAAGAAAACATCAAACACTTTGTAAACAATCATTTGATTAAGTTAGTGGAATAAATGTAAATGTACAATGTAAGACACTACAAAGACGGCGAACCTATCAAAGAACCTAAGAGGGAATAATTAACTCATATTAAAAAAATGAATTATTTTAGTTTAGGATTTCAGCTTAAGCATTGCTTCACAGGACTTGTCAACTTATGACACCAAAGTGATTGAGATTTGAGAGTTATCATGAACACAATAATTCATAATGATTGCATTTATTAATAGTTCTTTTCATCTTATTGAATCACATTGTGCTTTTCAATTATACCACTTCAGAAAAACACAAGCAACACCTGGGGCAGAGACCCTTGAAAATAATTCTACTGTATGGAGTGTCTTAGACTTTGAAAAAAAAACAAATTAATAAAACAAAGTTGGAGGTAGAAGTCATTATGCTGTTAGACCATAAGACTGAGTTACATCGCACTGGGGGGTTGTAGGAGATTCATAAACCTTCCCGACCCAGTGAAGTAATAGCACGTCACGGGTCGGCCGCGGGTGCAGGAGAGGGCTCACGCGCTGTGAGCCCTTCAATTGTTAGCGGTAGTCTTGCGGTGCATATTCGCCAGGCTGAAACCTTCCTCCTGAGCCTTACCGGGTAACAACCGCGATCGGTGCTAGCACCGAGCGGGTGTTTTCACCTCGATCGCCGCCGGCAATGCTGCCGGCGGGCTTTCAAAAGCACGGCGGCGAGTGGGCGCCGCCATCTTTTCGAGGACGCAGCTCCCCGTGAGTCACGGGGAGCGGGGGCGATCGTCGCAATGGTAACTAGGGTCTCGCGAAGACCCGGGACTCTGGTTAACCGATGCATTACAATGTGCTATCAGCACATGTAAGTATGCGGCAGTAAATCCCATATACTGCCATATGTAGATTATGATCCAAGATTGTCCAAAGTATGCAAGTTTGATTTAAGTGAATTTTTTTATAAGTTAGTATAAAAGTTGATCTTTGGTGACTAAACTGCGGTGGTTTATAAAAATTTATGGACAACCAAAGATTGTTGTTTACATGATTTTTTTTTTGTTAATAAGCTCCAAAAAATTAGCAAACAAAAGGACAACAACTCAAGAAGATACATACCGTTGACTTGCATAATGTTTTAAAAAGTTTAAATGACTCTATTATTTACATGGTAGGTCTATTGTTTCCCAAACAACTGTACTTAGGTAACAAGAAATCAGTTCACCTCCCAAAATGAAGTAGATTTTTAGTAGAGAACTATAGGCAATGAAAGATGTTTAAGCACAAACTTCAAAATAACCCAATTATATACTGTGCTAAAAGGTGCATTAAAATAGCGGCACAAGGATATGTCGTGTTTAATCATTCTTCTCTTGAACACTTTCCTCGGGCTTGTTTGACGAAGTTGAAAAATAATTCTAAATAAAATGGGAATAATAAATCACAAAACTGGGTTATCTGGAAAAGCGGTGGTTTTATTTTTTTGCTGGCTTGGGACGACATTTGTATTCTCAGACAAATAAAATTATTTGCGACAGAACACTTACCAATTCAGTAGCTAACTAATTGGTTAGTTACACGCTGGGCCCAGAGCATCAAAAAAAAAAAATGGCAGCCACTTCACAGCTTTGCCTAAACAGAATGTAAGAGTACTTGTGAATTATATTGACTTCACAAGAAAGTCAATTACTTTTGCTTTAGCGGCCAACATTTGTACCAAACAATTAACAGCCCAACCCACTTGCTTTTTGTTCTTTACAAAAATCTTCTATATCTACTTTTTAAATGGATTTTTATGATGTTGGTTATTTTGAAGCGGTTTATTTATAGAATGAAGGACAGGTATCTTCTTACTTACCAGTAGCTGTATGTGAGTTGGTAGCTGAATAAAATGATGTTTAGCATATTTTTAGCAAAACAGATAAAATAAATAAGTTCTTGTTTTTGTATTGTATTATAATATTATGTGTATATATGGGGGAAAAGGCTATTCAAAATATTCAGCACCTGATCATTATAACAGATTTTAATGTTTATATAATATAAAAAGCAGATAATTAGCAGCTTATACTTCAACAAGGGAAATGCTTTTCTTTTTGAATACCTTTCACATAAAATAATGTTGATCTCCTTAATAACTCTTTTGTAGTAGATACAATGTTTATTTTCCAAACCCTATATATATCATGAGCTTTAAGACTATTTTGCAGTCTAAGACACACCTAGGGGTTGTAAACTACAGTGGTGAGCAAGCCATAGCAGGTGCCTATGGGCTACCGGTCAGGGGCCCAGATCTGATTCACACACTATAGAAGGGAAGATGTGCACTTTATGTACAATAGGGGGGTCATTAATAAGGGCGATTCCCGGTTCCCGACGTGTCACACGAATATTACGATTGGTAGATTTTCCGGTATGTGCCCGGTTTTTTGGCGCATGTTGTGATCGATTGTGGCGCATCGGCCCGGCAGCACGAACGGAAATGGGGGGCATGGCGAATGAAAACCCCGACTGATCGGAGAAAACCGCCGCATTTAAAAAATAAAGTGTGCGGGACACGCACTTACCTTCACCAGCACGTGAACTCGGTCGGGCTCGGCGGACTCAGCCGCAGCAGCGACAACCTGGTGGATGTCAAAAGAAACTGCCTTAGTGAATCACCCGAAGACCCGATTCCACCGCAGGATGCTACGAATGGACCGGGTAAGTAACATCTGCCCATAATGCTGCAACATTGTACAGCAAATAGTGTATATAACAACACAATCATATCAACATAGCATATATCTATTGACATAATACAGCCACAGTACATAGCATGAGACGGGAATCCAGATAAGACATGTCGGGGAAGGGGACAGCTCATACAACAACAGGCTGCAGGGGGCGCCAGCACCAGAAAATCACATAGAGGAGCCAGACACCAGGAGTGTCAATCATTTATCAAGGCTGTCAGCATGGTATACGGAGTATTTCATTACCAGGCTGCAGGGGCCCCAGCACCAGAATGACAAAGAGGAGCCAAGCAAACAGGAGTGTCACATCATTAACAAGCTGTAGTCATTTGTTTATAGTGGTATACTCATCCCACAGGCTGCAGGGGGGCACCAAGCCACAGGAAGCAATAGAGGCAGCAAGACACCGGGCACTGTCAACATCAATATGTGACACCCATCATGTAAGGAGATCTATACAACCACAGGCTGAAGGGGGCACCAGTACCAAGAAGCAACATAGAGGCAGCAGCACCAGGACTGTCACATCATTATACAGGCTGTTCCAGTCAGTGTATAGGAGTATTTAATACACACAGGCTGCAGAGGGCACCAGCAACCAGAATGCACAAAGGAGGAGCCGGGCCCAGGAGTGTCATATTATACAGGCTGCAGGTCATGTTTATAGCAGTATTCATACTCAAAGGCGTGCAGGGGGCACAGACCAGGAAGCACATAGAGGCAGCCAGCACCAGGACTGTTCACATCATATACAGGCTGTCAGTCATCGTGGATAGGAGTATCTCATACACCAATACAGGCAGGAAGGGCGACCAGCACCAGGAAGACTTAGAGAGCAGCACAGGAGTGTCATCATATACCAGGCTGTCAGTCATGTGTACAGGGAGCATCTCATAAACATACAGGTGCGGGGGGGTCGCAGCACAGACATACATAGAGGAGCCAGCACCAGGAGGTACAATCAATAAGGCTGTCCAGTCATGATGTAGTAGGGTATTCATAACACACAGGATGCAGGGGGCCCAGCAACCAGGAATTAGCACAAAGAGGAGCCGGCACCAGGAAGTGTAACATCATTATACAGGCTGTCCAGTCATGTTATAGCGGTATCTCATAATACCAGGCGCAGGGGCACCATGCCCAGGAAGCACTAGAGGCAGCGCCCAAGGCACTGTCACATCATATACCAGGCTGTCAGTCAATGTGGATAGGAGTTTCTCATACCACAATCAGGCAGCAAGGGGCACCAGCACCAGGGAAGGGGGGGGGGGCACATAGAGGAAGCCAGCACCAGGACTCACATTCATTATAAGGCTGTCAGTCATGTGGATAGGAAGTATCTAATAACAATCAGGCAGAGCCAAGGGGCGCCCAGGCACCAGGCAGCACTTAGAGGAAGCCAGCACAGGAGTGTCACATCATATTACACGTCTGTCAGTCAGTGTACAGGAGCACTCCATACACAAACAGGCGCAGGGGCACCAGTACAAAGAAGACACATAGAGGCAGCCAGCACCAGGACTGTCAAATCATTTACAGGCTGGTCAGTCATGTGCATAGGAGTATCTAATAACACAGGCTGCAAGGGGGCACCATCACCAAAGCACAAAGAGGAGCCAGCACCAGGAGTGTTACATCAGTATACAGGCTGTCAGATGGTGTTTACAGGAGCATCTCATAACACACAGGCTGAGGGGGCGCCAGCAACAGAAATCAATAGAGGAGCCAGCACAGAAGTGTACATCATATACGGCTGTGTCATGTGTTAGGAGTACTTCATACACACCGGCTGCAGGGGGCACCAGCACCAAGAAGCCAAAGAGAGCCAGCACCAGGAGTGGTTACATCATTATAACAGGCTGTCAGTCAGTGCGTACAGGAGATCTCATACACAACAAGGCTGCAGGGGGCGCACCGACAACAAATCACATAGAGAGCCAGCACACAAGAAGTGTCAATCATTACTACAGGCTGTCAGCATGTGTATAGGAGTATTTCATACACACAGGCTGCAGGGGGCACCAGCACCAGAATGCACAAAGAGGAGCCAGCACCAGGAGTGTCACATCATTATACAGGCTGTCAGTAATGTGTACAGGAGCATCTCATACACACAGGCTACAGAGGACACCACCACCAGGAAGCACATAGAGGAGCCAGTACCAGGAGTGACACATCATTATACAGGCTGCCAGTCATGTGCATAGGAGTATCTCATACACACTTAGGCTGTAGGGGGCGCCAGCAGCAGGAAGCACATAGAGGAGCCAGCACCAGGAGTGTCATATCATTATACAGGCTGTCAATCATGTGTATAGTAGTACCTCATAAACACAGGCTGCAGGGAGCGCCAGCACCAGGAAGCACATAGAGGAGCCAGCACCAGGAGCGTCACATCATGATACAATGATACAGGCTGTCAGTTAAGCGGGGGGGGGGGGGGGGGCTGTGCCTCACACTCATAAATAAGCTGGACTTGACTGAATATGATAATGACTCATTGGACCCATTCCATCATTTAGCTTTAGCATCTGATTGTTTAAGTTTACAGGCATGTAAATGGATAATATAGTGATAGGGACAATGCTTTCTAATGGCAGTTTATTAAAATATATTTAGTTTTGGGGGGTTTATTTGCCTGACAGGTTTTTTTTTTTAAATATGAGACATTTTCCTAGTGGGTATCTCCTGTACCAGACTTGATCGCTTCCTTGGAGGAGTGAATATGCACTTAATTTATTTATGCAACAGGCTCATCTCCAGCTCCTAAAATCAAATTTGCAAAAACTAGGAATCGGGGTAGATTTCAGTTACAATTTATGTAAATTGTGATAGACATGTCTGGATGCGGGTGGCCTAACCCTCTAACCCTGAAAACATGGCATTAAGCACTATATAGACGTTGGCAGTAAATTCACAAAGTAAATCATATATTTTCTGCCTAGGATACTAGGATCAAATATATGAGAATTCTCACTGAAAGTAATCAATACTGTACAGTGATTTATACAGTGCTATCAGTCCAACCATACCATCACCACAATAGTTTATTTCCAAACATTATCAATACATTTATACTGCATCTAAATCACATAAAGAATAGCTGTTCCTTCTAGAAGTGTATGAATAAGTGAACATTCCTACTTCTCAAGTGAACTGTGGATGTTTCGACACAGTCTGACATGCCAAGCACTGATTGGATGGTGTGATTGTCTGTATGGACACAGACCCAACTTGTAACCTGGTTTTCAATTTATTCATAAATTTCTAGAAGGAAGAACATCAAAGACACTTTTTTTAAGAAAAAAATTATCTACAGTTGCCATTTCATGAAGAATACAATTATTTTACAATAGACAGAACCTAAATTTGCTATCTTTCATACCAAGCTGGATACACGAGGTCCACAGTGAACTAAGGTCTTCAGTAAAATAATAAAATTATACAAAATTGCTATTTCTTTACGTTCCTCCTTTAAAGTTTAGATTAATATATATTCAGGAAATATGTTGGACAATCTGTAGGTATTTGTTATTCAATGAACACATGAAATAGCATCCATGGCCTTCGGTTATTTTACCTGTCCACTTGGTTGAACTCCTCACGTCTTGTGCCTTGCATAAATTATCCTGAAAGCACTTGAGAATAAAATTAAGATCACTGATGGCTATATAATTCATGCAATGAATAATGGAACATAAAGGTTAATTTCACCAGACAGAAACAGGGGACTGACTGGTGTGCTGTGACTCCAGGAAGAATATTGAAATAACAATAAATATTGCTGTCAGGACCGGACATCTCGTTAAGTACAGAGAATATTGTGAACCACCTTCCATTTTTATTTCCGTTTGGGTCGGGGGGTTGGGGTGGGAGAAATGTTAACATCAATCTTCTGATCAGGCGTATAACTTTTATTTTTTTGATTAAATCTTTATTAAACTTTTCTATATTACAAACAGGTAAAATAGCAATACCATCGAACATCAAATGTTTCACACTGTTGTAAATATACTGCAAAAAATAAATCAATACAAAAACATTCCATATTATATAATTGGACCAGAATTAATTTAACAAGAACCACCATTTTTATTTCCCTAGGCTATTCAAATTTCATATTTTTGCGAATATTTTCACCCATGGATCGACCTTCCCTACCCTATATTTGATAGTGGTGCCTTTCATCACGATTTACTCGGTTCTGACCAATTGTTAAAAAATCAAGGGTCAGCACTTTTCCTCAGTAACTATTCATTATATTCCTCTCCTCCCTGCGGAATTGCCTTGTATTCACAAGCCTAAATAACGCCTCTTTTGCCAAAATATTGACTTTAGTGATCACCAAAAACTGAATAAAATTAATAATCCTTGCGGTACTGACTTCATTTTGCAGAGTGCCAGAATATGTGCAAATAATCTGTGTCAATCCTATAGCATCTTGTACTTCCTGTGTTATCCCTCTAAACAATCGTGGACCTACAAACCAAGTCTTTCTTTACCTGCCTTTTGTATAGCATGATATAAATGTTGTTAGGGGCGTAACTTGAGGGGGTGCAGAGAGTGTGATCGCAACCGGGTTCAGGAGGTTTAGGGGGCCCATAAGATGTCACTTTTCAATATGAGAAGACTATTACTATAAAACATACATTATAGTCGGGGGCCTGGCACAGACTTTGCACTGGGGCCCATCAGCTTAAAGTTACACCACTGATCGCTGTATCCTAAAACCTCCTATACCCTGTAACTGTGAAATGGGATTCAGAAACTCTAAAGAAGCATTACCCTTACGATCAGCTATCTGATAAATAGATCTAATCCCTAGTTTTCCCCAATAGTATTGTCTAGTATTGTGTTAAAGTCAACATCATTTCTATAATTCCAAATTAAAGTAAATGAAGTATCTATTCTATTTTTAACCATTTTTAAAGTGATCCAGCTTCTATTCATCAGTATACAAACTTGCCTGATCCCCCTTTACTAACAAACCGCTGTGTTATAACTCCCATATTGATTTGCAGTTCCCATCTGTAAGAGACAACAGTTTCCTATAAGCTGAACATTCCCCCATAGTAGCAAAATAAGACAATTGTGCAGATATAAAACATAAGAAAAAATCCGGAATCCCTAATACGCCTTTTTCAATTCAATTTGGCATTTAACATTTTACTCTAGCCCCCCAGCCCTCCCTCCCGCAAATCATATCTATCAATATCCCTTCGATGCTGTCATGGTTCGGATGGGCGAACCGTCAGAAAGTCACTGTGGGAAGAGTCTTTGCACTTCCTGAACAACCCCCGGGAATGATGGTACTAGCCGCAACCTGGGACTAGGGGCCACCCCTGGTCTTCGCCAGAGCTCGCCGCAAAGCAGGATGGTCTTGCTGCGGTGGGATGCCAGCAGGCTGTTCCACGGGTGTGACTAGGCCTGCGGTGGCAGCCAAGGTAGGGGAGCAGGAAACCGGACCTCGGGATGGCAGGACCTCGGGTAGGCAGGACCTCGGGTTGAGGAAGTACCAGGAAGCAGGCTCGTGGACAGGTGAGTCAGAGTGCAGGGACAGGATAGGAACACAGAGGAGCACGGGTGCACGCGCAATCCGCGAAACATCGCGTGACCATCATCTACTATTAAATGCCCCCGGTGGCTTTGCCAGGGCCATTTAAAGGGGTAACACCTGCGATCAGTTCCAGCACCATTCATGGATGATAAATGGCAAGGAGGTGAGCCGAACCTTAGCCTAAACTTCTGACTGAAGTTTGAGTTCTGTTGGACCAAACCCACAATGTGTGGCATGGATTAAAGAATAGCAGGTTCGGGTTTGCCCATCGCGGCTAGCAAAACAACATCTGATACTCTCTCTACTACTGAAACCGAATCAGCACTTCAGCCAGAACACCCGCAATCAGTACTGATTGTGTGTGTTAACTCTAGAAATGTTGCCGGAAAAGTTGCCATTTACCCTACTGATGCTTGCACCAGTTTTCTGTCTGATTTTTCACGTTCTTTTAGGTGCAAACTGCTTGCACAGGTATTTAAGAATCGCCTGCGTCACATTTGTGTCACATGCGACTTTTTGGTCGTGCCGCTGCACTAGTCTACATGCACAATTTAGGAGGCGTTCTGGTGCTCAGTGGGACCATGTATTACATTTATCATGTAAATTCAGACAGAATTGTTTCGCTAGCCCTATGTTAAAGGTATACCAAAAAGAAGTTGCACTCTGCACTCTTTTGGGGCAGTGCAGGGAGTGCCAGATTCAAGAAAAACGTGCGGCAGAAATCCGGAATCTGGCACCCCCTGTACAGTACATAGACAAAATGTATTTAGTGCAGTTTGCACTGTTCTTAGTAAATGTATCCCAATGTTTTGAGTTCCATAATATCTGGGATGCATGGTAGACGACTTAGAGATGGTTGTGATAAGATTGCTAATAGTAACACTAGAAGTAGCATAGTATAAGGTTTTATGAGTATCGTGGATTACATATGGTGTATCATGTCCAGCCAAAAGGAAAGGACAGATGTTGTCGACCAATACGTAGAAGCAGCCTAATAACCTAAAGAAGTTTAAAGGTCTTTCAAAATAAACTCTAAGACCAATGGACATTTCTAGACAGATTACAAACAGAAGGTAAAGACATGGCCAGTATTTGCTGGTGTTCTGCACAAGCCTCAAAAGACTTTTTACCGTCTCGAGCTACATTCATAAATAAAACCCATAAAAATGGCCGCCCTGCTGGCTCTCAAATGATAAATAAATAGTTCTGTTTCCTAACACATTTCTCTATTTGTAGCTGGGCTTCTCGGCGTGTTGTAATAATTCAGAATTACTATATGTAATTTCTTCATTCTGCCAAAAGAAAAATCCCTGGAATTGAGTTGCTTGAGAAATCCAGTAACCCTGAGTATTGCAGTAATCAGAATAAAATGTGAACACGGCTGTGGGATCCTCTGCTCCGCAATTCACACAATTTGTTGTCAGTCGCTTAAGGAAAAGCATTCTAGAGGTGCAGATATCTGCGTATACATATGTTTTAATTTACATTAAGCAGAGCCTGAGGTGAATTTCCATTTTTTTTATCCTACCATTTCTGCCTTTTTTTGGGTAATTGCTTTTACACTACATAATTATTTTTCAAGTTTCACCTAGAGATTGTCATATATTTGCATGAAAACTGTTTCGGGCTATGCCACATCACTTATACAGATCAATATTTAGCTTGCATGTTTGGCCTAAATCATTTATTAATAGAAACCATACAGCAAAGAGAATTCACAGAAAAATAAGCTCCAGATGAAGCCGTGCATTGCTGGAACCTCATATAGAAGGAGACAGGTGGCGTTTTCTAGAAAGCTGAAGGGAAAATGGAAAAAAAAAAATTTAAAGACTAAATATGAAAATGAGTTTTTTTGAAACTGCTATATTGTAAAGAATTCTGAAAATGTAACTTTTGTCTAAATTATTACTGCCATTCTCTTACCAAATGGCAAAGTGTCCAGGATCAAACCCATTATACAGTACGGCAAAACCAGTAGTGGATTATAATAAAGGCAGTTTGGACAGTAAACTGGGGCCCAAGTCTTCTAGGGGGCCCACGGCAACCCAAACCACACACCATGAAATCCTTGTCGCTGTTCCTACTCTCAATACACATATACACAAGAGCCAGGTCTTGAAACCACTAAATGAACGAGATGCATCATCCATTCCCCAAGAAGCTTGATTCTAGGACCATGTAGGAAGTGAATGCCAAACTTGTAGGGGCTCTAATATTCATATAGCCCAGCGCCCATGGTAGTCTTAATCTACCATTGGGCAAAACAAAGCTGTTAACCTGTGAGTCAAAACAGTGCCATGGGCATTGGGCCTAAAAGGGGTTTCATGGGTTCATTGTGGGCCAAGATAGTAAAATTTCATAACCCTACTCTGGTTCTCCACCATCAGGTCCAGACCCTAATCTAGTTGTGTGTCTAAACCCGGAAGTGCCATCATTCACATTACTACCATGGTAAAACAATGGGGGTCATTTACTAAGGGCTCGATTTGCGTTTTCCCGACGTGTTACCCGAATATTTCCAATTTGCACCGATTTTCCCTGTATTGCCCCGGTATCGGCGCCGGCATGCACGCAAAGGAAATTGGGGGCGTGGCCAAACGATAAACCGCCGGATTCGGAGAAACCGCCGCATTTTTTTTTTTAAAAAGTGTCGCTGGGCTCGCGCTTACCTTCACCAAGTATAGGATCGTGCACTCCGGTGGGCCTCGGTGGACTTCAGCGCAGCAGCGACACCTGGTGGACGACGGAGGAACTGCCTTAGTGAAATGCCGAAAGACCCGAATCCACCGCATAGAACACGCCACTGTATCGCAAATGAAGCGGGTAAGAAAATCTGCCCCAATGACTTCAGCGGTCATATGAGCAAAAATTATGTGCATTCAGAATTAAGAAGATTTTTATAATTAGAATTTCAATGACCTTCAATGAACCATCAATATTAGATTAGTGTCATCTTGACAGAGGGCACCCCCATCAATGAGAAGGAATCAGAGTGCCCTGAGGAAACCTTCATGTCGTCCTTGGTTGAAGTGAAACCCATTAGTCAACTGTTTATTATAGAACAACCACAATTAAATGGGCACTGAACATTTGAGCTGGTTTCTGTTCTAATTGAGGTTCCTGGGACCTTTGGGGTCAGATCAGGAAAAAGATTAAAAAAAAAATAAAATAAATGAACCCTGCTCCTGTTCCTTGTCCATGTCGTGCAACCCTTTACGGGATGGAAATTTTTCAGATTGACGTTTAGGGTTAAAAGTGTTTTAAGTGGAAGTTCCCTTTAAGGACTACAATATGTCATAAAACAAAGCCAATACTGGCAAACACCCTGACAGTGAAACCGTTGTTAATCTTTAGTATGTGGAGAGCTACTGTGAGGTTGTATTGAGAAATACAGACAGAGATTTCATGACAGTAAATACTGAATTTTTAACCCCTTAATGACCTATAACATAAAAGTACATCATGAGGCCATTAAGGGAGTATGGAGAGGACTTAAGTTCTGAGCTTTCTCCGTATGCTTTGTGTATTGCAGGAAAGCCCCCACTGTTAACGCTTGCACATGGCGGTGGCACCAAACGAAATACCAGTGTGCTGCCATTTTGGCAAGGGTCGTCACTCCCTGTGATGTCATGGGAGGGCTTCGATCTAACAATATGACTGCACACAACCATATTTCGGTCCATGAGCTAGTTCGCGGTCACCAGTGATTTCTATTGTGGCCGATCATGGATGCAACGAAGCATGGTGTATGCATCATGAAGTGACCTTCCTCTTTTCCTATGGTACCAATCCCCCATTGCTGATATCCACTGGCTGCATAGAGGGACTGTTTGTGGTTCACAATGCACACCATGAGGTGCTGCACAAAAGAAAAATGACATAAAAATCATACTAAGGAAATCTTCCATCAACATTTTTAGACTGCATCAAACACATACAATTTCTACATATATTTCTCTTAAAATGATGCTAAGTACAACTATAACACTCATTTATTTTATATATATGATATCATCTAATAGATGTCATAGTAAGGACAGTCTATAATGTTGTTGCAAAATAGGTGAAGTTTTCAGATAAAACATTACAAAATTAAATGTAGGGAAAAGATTACACATAAATTTTCGAGTACATGGATCGAAACGCTATACATACCAAACTGAATGAACACTATGTGAAACAAATCATTCCACAGAACGTTATTTCAACCAGAGCCAGAGGGGGGCAACAATACCATTTCAATATTAGAGGACATGCTTTGTCTTACAATACATGCGAGCCACTGCACAGCTCAGACTATTGTATATACATTGGAAGGATGAAGGATCTTTATTCCTTTACTTTCTGTTGCTTATATGGCTCTGACATGTTCATAGATTTGTATGGAGATTTTCATTACTTGCTAAACATTCTTCACATTATGATCTCATTGTACAGGATGCTTCCTTTATCTATGGACTTTAGATTCAGCGTTACACTCATTCACTGACGCTGGTAACACATTGGAAGGTAAAAACCGAGGCCAATTGTACAGAAGTGATGTATAGTATTTGTTTTGAGGATGAGATTCAACCCCCACACATTGCAGTAAATGTGGAATCTCACTGGAAATCACATGCAAAAACTGTGAAATTCTGGTTTATGTACCAGGTGTAGTCCAACTTACTGTATGGTGTTTTACACAAAATAAAATAAAATAATTGAGCAGTTCTGAGCATGGACTATCACAGTGTCTGAAAGATGCCTATATTTGTATTTTCTAGCCTTAATCCAGTAGTTGAACTGGAGGTGGCATATACTGGTACCCAACACTCCTGCTCAACATCCACATGATGTCCAACACTACTGTGCACCATCCTTGTGGTACCCAACACTTTTACTCAAAGTCCTCCTTGTATTCAGCACTCTTGTACAGTGTCTTCATACTCTAGTACCCAACACTATTTGACATCTTCCACATTTTATCCAGAAATCCTGCATAATGCCTGCATGATATCTAACACTATTGTATAATGTTACACATGGTATCCAATGCTTCTGCTCAACATTCCCATGGTGTGTAACACTCTTGTGCAACAAATACATGGAATCCAACACTCTTGTGCAACAAATACATGGCATACAACACTCTTGGGCATCTTGTACTACATATATATGGTATACAACACACTTGTGCAATAGATACATGGTATACAACACTCTTGTGCATCTTGTGAAGCAGATACATGTTATACAACACTTTTGCCCAACATGCATATGGTATTCAGCACTCTTGTACAAAATCCATATGGTACCCAACACTCTTGTGCAACATCCACATAGTGTCCAAGACTCTTGTGCAATGTCCACATGGTATACAACACTCTTATGCAACAAATACATGCAACATCCATATGGTATCCAACAAACTTGCGCGACATTCACATGGTATCCAGCACTCTTGTGCGACATCCAGATGGTGTCCAAGACTCTTGTGCAATGTCCACATGGTATACAACACTCTTATTCAACAAATACATGGTATACAACACTCTTGTCCAATGTCCACAAGGTATTCAACACTTTTGGCCAACATCCATATGATATCCAACAAACTTGCGCAACATTCACATGGTTCCCAGCACTCTTGTGCGACATCCAGATGGTGTCCAAGACTCTTGCGTGACACCCACATGGTATCCAGTCTTGTGCGACATCCACATGGTACCAAGTACTCTTGTGCGACATCCAGGTGGTGTCCAAGACTCTTGTGCGACATCCACATGGGTATGCAAGTCTCTGCCGATGAAGCCTACTCATTCTCCTAAAGAGCTATTAACAGTAGAAGGTAAAAAGTTGAGCTGGTGTGCTTTGTCTAAGGATAAGCATGATATTTTTCATAGTGAACATGACTCATGTGAGTGGGCCAGGCAGGCTTGTGACAAATATTGTGTCAATCTATAGATCGTGTACTTTCTGTGTATCCTCGAAACAAATCGAGGATCATACAAACCAGTCTTTCTTACCCGCCTTTGTATAGCATGATTACGAACCTGCGTCAGGGGCGTACACCTTGAGGGTGCGAGGGGTGTGATGCAATCCGGGTCCTGAGGTTAGGGGCCCATTCAAGGTCATTTTCAATAGGAGAAGACTATACATAAAAAAATTAAGTGCGGGGCCTGGCCACAGATTTGCCTGGGGCCCATCAGCTTAAGTTACAAACCATGATCGCTGTTATTCTAAAACTCCTATATACCCGTAACTGTGCAATGGATTCCAAGAAACTCCTAAAGAAGCATTACCTA
Organism: Engystomops pustulosus; assembly: GCA_019512145.1. Lineage (NCBI taxonomy): Eukaryota > Metazoa > Chordata > Amphibia > Anura > Leptodactylidae > Engystomops > Engystomops pustulosus. The sequence goes on along the minus strand of CM033649.1, from coordinate 25,545,267 downwards.
CGATTCACTATCTGCATAATAGATCTAATGCCTAGTGTTTCCCAATTATTGTCTAGTATTGTGTTAAAGTCAACATCAGTTCTTACTTCCACGATTAAAGAAATGATATTCTATCATTTTTTAAACATTTTAAGTGATCCCAGCTTCTATTCATCAGTAACAACCCACAATGTGTTGCATGGAGATAACGAACATAGCAGGTTCGGGTTCCTCGCATCGGCTCTAGCAAACACAATCTGATAACCACTTGAGCCTTTATAATCTCTCTTATCTAGGAAACCGAATCAGCACTTCAGCCAGCAACACCCGCAATATACTGATTGTGTTGTAACTCTAGAACAATGTTGCCCGAACAAGTTGCCATTTAACCTACTGATGCTTGACCAGTTTTCTGTCCTGATTTTTCACGTTCTTTTAGGTGCAAACTGCTTGCACGGTCATTTAAGAATCGCCGCGTCACCTATTTGTGTCACACGCGACCCTTTGTCGTGCCGTGCACTAGTCTACATCAGCCCAATTTAGGAGGTGTTTTTGGGTGCTCAGTGGGACAATTGTGTTACATACTTCATTTAAATTCGAAGATTGTTCGCTAAGCCTATAACCAAAAAAGAGTTGCACTCTGCACTCTGTTGGGGCGTGCAGGGACACAGATTCAAGAAAAACGTGCAGCAGAAACCGGAATCTGACCGACCCCTGTCAGTACATAGGACAACATGTATTGTTGCAGTTTTGCATCCTTCTAGTCAATGTATCCAATGTTTTGAGTTCCAAATACTGGGATGCATGGTAGAGATGACTAAGATGTTTGTGATAAGATTGTAATAGTAACTAGCAGTTAGCATAGTATAAGGTCTATGAGGTTTGGATACATATGGTGTATCATTCAGACCCAAAAGGAAGGACAATGTGTCGACCACATAGCTATTTATACATAGGAAGCAGCTCATACTAACCTAAAGAAGTTTTTAAAGGTGCTCAAAATAAACTCTAAGACAATGGACCAAGGACACTTTTCGAGACAGATTACAAACGAAAGGTAAGAACATGCAGTATTTGCGGGTTCTCGCACAAGCCCTCGAAAGAACTTTAATATTACCGTCTCAGCCATTCATAAATTAAAAACCTAAAATGGTGGCCCTGCTGGCTCCAAATGATAACATAATAGTTCGTTTCGCTAACACATTTCTCTATTTTGTAGCTGGCTTCTCGTCTCGCGTTTGTAGATAATTCAGCAATTACAATATGTACTTTTCGTTTTTTCATTCTGCCAAAGAAAAATCCCTGGAATTGAGTTGCTGTAGAATCCAGTACCCTGGTATTGGCAGTATCAGAATAAAATGTGAACACGCTGTGGATCTTCTTCTCCGAGAATTCACAACAATTGTTGTCAGTCGCTATAGGAAAAGCATATCTAGAGGTCAGATATTGAGCGTATTTACATATGTTTTATAAATTTGACATTAACAAGCAGCCTGAGGTGAATTTTCCTTTCTTTTTTATCCTACATTTCTGCCTTTTTTTGCGGGTAATGTGCTTTACACTAATAATTATTTTTCAAGTTTCACCCTAGAGATTGTTCTATTTATTGATATGAATGAAAACTGTTTGGGCTCTGCCAATCACTTAACAGCTCAAGTATTTAGCTTGCATTTGCGTAATCATGTCTATAATAGAAACCATACCGCAAAGGATTACACAGAAAAATAAGCTCCAGATGAGCCGTTTGCATTGCTGGAACTGCATAGCTAGAAGGAGACAGGTGGCGTTTTTAGATGTGAAGGGGAAAAAGGCAAAAAAACAAAATGTAAAACTAAATATGAAATGAGGTTTTTTAAACTGCTGTACTGTAACGAATTCTGAATATGTCACTTTTGTTCTGAATTATTACTGGCATTCTCTTACAATGGCAAAGTTCCAGGATCAAACCCATTTACAGTACGGCCAAACCTAAAGTAGCGGTATATATAATAAAGGAGTTTGTAGGTAAACCGGGGCCCAAGTCTCTAGGGGCCCAATGGCCACCCAACCACCCACCATGAAAAGCCTTGTCACTGTTCCTTCCTCTCTCAATACCCATATACACAAGAGCCAGGTCCTTGAAACCACAAAATGAAACGAGATGCATCATCCTATCCCCAAGAAGCTGATTCTAGGACCATGTCGGAGTGAATGCAAAAAACTTGTAGGGGCTCTAATATTCATAAGCCCAGACCCATGGTAGTCTTATTCCACATTGGGCAAAACAGACGTTACATAGTCAACAGTGGAGAGCCATCAAGCGGATTGGCCAAAGGGGTTTCATGGTATCATTGTGGGCAAAGATAATAAATTTCCTAACCCTACTTGGTTTCTCCACCCTCAGTCCAGCCTCTAATCTAGTTGTGGTCTAGACATGGAAGTGCCCATCATTCACATTACATACCATGGTTTAAAACAATGACTTCAGCGGTCACAGAGAGCAAAAATTATGTGCCATTCAGAATTAGAGTTTTTTAATTAGAATTTCCAATAACCCGCAATGAACCATCGATATTAGATTAGTGTCATCTTGACAGAGGGCACCCCCAAAATGAGAAGATCGAGTTCAGAGTGCCCTGAGAAACCTTCAATTTTGTCCTTGTGTAAAGTGAAACCCATTGTCAACTGTATTATTAATAGAACCACCACAATGAAATGGGCACGAACATTCAAGCTGGTTTTTGTTTTTATTTGAGGTCCCTGGGACCCTCGTGGTCAGATCAGGAAAAAGATTAAAAAATAAATAAAAAAAACGAACCTGTCCTTTCATTGTCAATGTCGTGCTAAACCCTTTACACTTACGGATGACATTTTTCAGATTGACATTTAGGGTTAAAAGTGTTTTAAAGTGGAAGTTCACTTTAAGTGACTTCAATATGTCATAAAAACAAAGACCAATACTGGCACAACACCCATGACAGTGAAACCGTTGTTATCTTTAGTACCCTGTAGAGCTCTGTGTGTGGTATTGGGAAAATACAGACTTGATATTCAAATTTTATCCCTAATGACCTAACATACCAGTATGCCATTAAGGAGTATGAGAGGACTTACGTACTGAGCTTCTTCCCATTTTGTATTGCGAAAAGCCGTAACTGTTACGCTTGCAGCCGGCGGCTGGGTGGCAAAACCAAACAAAATACAGTGGACGACCCTGCTGCCATCCTTACATTACCCATCCCTTGTGACGTACAAAGGAAGCTAAGCTAATAACAACATGACCCTTGAGTCTTATAAAACCTCCATGCACACAACCATATTTGGGGACTGATACTTCTCCTGTCCCCAGTGTTTCATAATTGCGCCGGGTCATGGATGCACAAGGCATGGTGTTGCATCATGACTGTGCTAAGTGGCCTTCTGCATTTCCTATCGTACCGATCCCCCATCGCTGTAATCATGGCTGCATGAGGGGACTGTTGGGGTCAAATGACATCACGCTGAGGTGCCTGCACAAAGAAAAATGACATAAAATCACTACTAAGGAAACTTCACATCACCTTTTTAGACGCACATCAACACATACAAATTCTACATATATTTCTCCTTAAAATGAATGCTAAGTCACAACTATAACTCTTCCATTTATTTTATATATAGATATCATCTAACATATGTCATTGTAAGGACGTGCTTAAGTTGTTGCAAATAGGTGAGTTTTCAGTATAAAAAACTTACAAAATTAAACATAAATTTTGCGAGTTACATGGATCGAACACGTATTAACACTACAACTGAAATGAAACACTAGTGTGAAACAAATTCATTCCACAGAACGTTATTTCAACAACCAGGCCGAGTGGGGGCAACAAGCCATTTCAATTTAGAGACATGGTTTGTCTTACAATAATGCGAGCCACTGACAGCTCGCAGACCCATTGTATATACATTGGAGGGAGAAGGAATCTTATTCCTTTACTTTCTGTTGCTTATATGGTCTCGGACATGTTCATAGATTTGTATGGGAGTCTTCATTACTTACTGAACATCTCACATTATTGATCTCCGATTGTACAGGATGCTTGCCTTTATCTATGGACCTAATTCGTCGTTAACTATCATTCACTCGACGCTTGGGTAACACATTGGAAGGTAAAAACGAGGCCATTTGTACAGAAGTGATGTATAGTATTGTTTTAAGGATGAGATTTCAACCCACCATTGCAAGTAAATGGGGGGAAATCTCACTGGAAATCACATGCAAAAACTGTGAAATTGGTGTTAATGTACAGGTGTAGTCCACTTACGTATGGGGTTTACACAAAAATAAATAAAATAATTGAGCAGTTTCTGAGCATGGGCCTTCACAGTGCATGAAATGCCTATATTGTAATTTTAGCTTACTTAATCACAGTAGGGTGAACTGAGAAGTGGCATATAATGGAGGTACCAACCAACCCTCCTGCTCAACTCCTATCCATCGGAAGTGGGAACTGTACCAAAAACACACGTGTACAAGAGTGCCGTCCTTGTATCGAAGACCCCTATACAATTTTAGTCAAAGTCTCTTTGAGTACGTCTTCAGCACTTTGTACGTCATCATCCGTTAGTACTATTTGAATCCACATTTTATCCAGAAATCCTGCTAATGTCCTGCATGATATCTAGGACTCATATTGTATAATGTTACACATGGTATCCAAGCTTCATGCTCAACATTCCATGTGTTGTGTGTAACACTCTTTGTGCAACAAATAAAAATGGAATCCACACTCTTGTGCAACAAATACATGGCATATACACTCTGGGATCTTGTACTACATATAATATGGATATATCAAAACACACGTGCATAGATACATGGTATACAACATCTTGTGCATCTTGTGAAGCAGAACATGTTATACAACACTTTTGCCCAACATGATATGGTATCAGCAAGCTTGTCAAAATCCATATGGTACCCAACACTCTTGGTATATGAACAGTGTCCAAAAATGGACCAAACAAAAGGCTTAGATATACTGTCATTCTTTACTTCAATACTTCATTGGTACATCATTTTACTGACTCTCTTTTTTGTTTCTAGAACACTTTGATTGTATATTCATTGTTTCAAAACATAGATTAATCTGACTTTCTTCCAATACTAGCTTGCACTAGACACCATGCCTCTGGATCTGTGAGCTATCATGAACTGTTATGTATTATCTCTTAGTCAGTCCACATGGTAGGTAATTTGATGCAACAACAATATATAGACACTAGCGTAAGCACGATTCCCAGGGCAGAGACGCTATCTCACCTACACGCCTACACTAGCGGTCAGGTACGTTCCATGTTAGTGACGTTTCAGAGGCTACGCCCTCGGCCTCAGGACATGACGAGATCTCGTCATTAGCTCAAATTATAGTGTCCGTACACCGGAAACTCTATGTAACAGTAATATCAGTGACAAAGATACAGATTAAACATGATAGATAGTTACTAACATACATCCTAACTATAAACGTACACTTGATATTATAAGTTTTAACCTATCCTATTAATGGACTTATTTCACAAAAGACATTAAAGTTACATCTTCATTTAACCCTTTAGGGTTTTAGTCTCCAACCTAACATATCCAGTAAACCTCTCTTGTAGGAGGCGCTTCTTAACTGCTTCCTTATCGTCCAAAACCTTTCCAATACAACCATTCAATTCTGATATCTGATTCCCTTTCATTAAATGTCTCGATACCGTTGTCTCACCTATTTCTCTTTTCACTTTTTGTGTATTCACATCAGTGCTGTCCCCCTGATCTCTTGTTTTCCATATGTTCTAATGCGATCTATGTCATTTAATCTAATTTTAATTGGTTCGAGGTCTGTCCTACATCATTTTGCCGCAAGGGCATTTTAATGCCTATATTATCGTTTTTACTATTACAGGAATGCCAGCCTTTTATCATACATTTGTACCATATAATGGATGTAGAAGCTTTTGCCTTTATATAGATTACAATTCTGGCATGATAAGATGCATGGGTTCCGTTATGTCTAGCTCTTAAATTGTTGTCTATTCGGTTTATTTCTCCATATCTGCTCGTACTAGCCAATTGGCCAATGTCTTCCTCTTTAAATAAAATTTTGGTTTTTCCTTAAACATTGTCATATTGTGGATCGCATCTAAGCATATCATATATTAGGACGTTATTTTGATCAATTAGAATGATTATCGTAAGAGAGAACAAAAATATGTTCCCTATCTTTTTCTGTTTCTAATTTGGATTCAGTTGTCGTTAGTTCTGCCAACTTCTCTTGCTACCTGTTCACTAACTTTAGTCATTTCTTTCCTACAGTATCCTTTTCGACAAATTTTGCTATAGTACTTTTGACTAGGTTATTTTATATCTTTTCGTTATTACCAATGCGAAGGGGTTCTTATGATGGCCCTTCGGTTATTAACATTTGGCAACACCCATTGGTATCCAACAAACTTGGCGACATTCACATGGGACCCAGCACTCTGTGCGACATCAGATGGTGTCCAAGACTCTTGTGCAATTTCCAGATGGTATACAAACTATGCCACAAATACAGGTATTATACAACACTCTTTGCCAAATTCACAAGGTTCACACTTTTGGCCAAATCCATATGGTATCAACAAACTGCGCGACATTTCACATGGTATCAGCCACTCTTGTGCGACATCCAGCATGGTGTCAAGACTTTGTGCAATGTCCACTGGTATACAACACTCTTTTATGCACAAATACATGGTAACAACACTCTTGTCCAATGTCCCAAGATATTCAAAACTTTTGGCCAACATCCATATGATATCCAACAAACTTGCGCAAATTCACATGGGTTCCCGCACTCTTGGTACATCAGATGTGGTCCAGACTTGTGCAATTTCCAGATGGTATACAACATCTATGCAACAATTACATGTATACACACTCTTTGCCAAATTCACAAGGTATTCAACATTTTGGCCACATCCATATGGGTATCCAACAAACTGCGCGACATTCACATGTATCCAGCACTCTTGTGCGACATCCAGATGGTGTCCAAGACTCTTGTGCAATGTCCACAGGTAAAACACTCTTATGCAACAAATACATGGTATACAACACTCTTGTCCAAGTGTCCACAAGGTTATTCACACACTTTTGGCCAAATCCAATGATATATCAACAAACTTGCCGCAACATTCACATGGTCTCCAGCACTCTGTGCGACGTCCAGATGGTGTCCAAGACTCTTGCGTGACACCCACATGGTATCCAGTCTTTGGCACACATCCACATGTACCAAGTAATTTGTGCGACATCCAGGTGGTGTCCACAGTCTTGTGCGACATCCCCCATGGGGTATACAAGTCTCTGCGATGAAGCCTACTCATTCTCCTGAACAGCTATTAACAGTAGAAGGTAAAAAGTTGAGATGGTGTGCTTTGTCTAAGGATAAGCATGATATTTTTCATAGTGAACAAGTAGCCAATATTACTCAAGAGATAAATAGACGACATAAACAAACCCTTTAACCATCAGCCATCAATTCTCTCACTAAATACCACCACATACAAGTGTCTTTCTCTCAGGACTGGCCTGCAGTATGATAAAGCGCTATAGATACCACATGGCGAACCTTTGACTAATGAGGAGGAATAAAGGACATCTTAATCATTGTAATATAGATTTAATTTTGAAGGGCTCCTCTAGCGTACAAAGGCTTTATTTTAACATTATGAGACTACATTTTAAAAAGGGTTATAACCTTGCCTTTAATCACACCAAGAATGCAAAATGAATTTTAATCAAGTAGACCTCCAAGTACTACATATATTAAATATTATATATTAATAACTCGGAAAATAAACATTATACATGCCGCCGCGTCCTCTGCGGGAGCTTGTCCTTTTCACATTGGAAATGTTTTATTGCTGTTTAAAATAAAAATGTTATGACATTAAGAACCACCGTGAAACACGGGGAGAATTCATTCTGCAAATACTCTTGAAGATCATCATCTGTCAACAATTTGTGCAGGAATCTGTTAGTTCATTGTGCATAAATAAGGATTAACACTTTTGGTCACTAATGTTAATGTTTTAGCAGCTTCTCCTTCTTGGTCTATGCCAATGAATCTGCATTTGTCTCAAGATTTCAAGTTAAAGATCTAGCTGCTGTAAGTCACTCCCCACCCCCATACACAGTGTAAAGTGAGCGTTTACTTGTCCTGCTTGCAGGAATCAACTAGAAAAGAGTGAAAAACATGTTATGGAGGAAGAAAGGGAGATCATAAAAGCTAAAGTAAATGGAGAAACGTACACTGTAACAAAGGGGTTAAAGGGGTTCGCCCATGAGAGAAAGTTCTTAAATTTTAATCCCCCAGTGATGTTTACAGAAAAGATGATTTTTAACCCCTTACTTTACGTTTTTACTCAGTTTTATTGCTGTTTTAGTTCCTATCACTCAGTGATGGTCAGTGTAAGACTCCAGGGTGTGGGGACTCTCTAAGCAGACACTTCTTGATTCCTCTGTCCTATGAGACAACACTCAAGCTTCCTCTCTCCTACTGACAACATACAAGCTCCCTCACACCAACAACACACACTCCCCCTTCCTAATTGACAATAAATATACAACCTAATTTCCTTGACAACATTCAAGTGATTTATAACTGACAACTCCCTACTGACAATATCTTAGCTCCTTCCCGATTGTCAACACACACCTTTCCCCCAATGACTACACATAAGCTCCCTCTCCCCCACTAAAAGCACACACTATCACCTCCACCCTAATCCACTGGCAACAAACATGATTGCCCCTCCAGACAACACAAATGCAATCCGCCTTCCCCAGTGGCAAAACAAACACACTCATGCTTCCCCCCACACTGACAACTTCCAAGCTCCCCCTCACTGAAATCATTCACCACAACCTTCACTGACAACAAACACCCATCCCCACTGACAACATTCAAGCTTCCCCATCACTGCAAACACACCCCCTACACTACTGACAACACATGCACTCCTCCTCACTGACAACACACACTCACCCTCCTCCACTAACAATGGACACATCTTCCCCTCTCCCTTTCACAACACAACCAAAGAATACCATCTCCATCACTATCAACACATACACCCTTACCTCCCACAGAGACTACACAGATGTAATTTACCTCCTGTTTCCTGTTCCTCTCCATGCTGTTTCTCGGTAATGAGCCAATGCTGTTGGGGTGACTATCTTGTACCTGGGGGAGGGGTGGTCACCTCTTCAACTCTGGTGCCTGATGCTACAACACATTATGAGAAGGGTGGAGCTGGCAGCACAACCTGAGCTGAGGAGTATCTCCAACTCTGACCTAGTAGATTCAACTTGCACCCCCCTCTCCCAGAGTGGCTCCCTAAACTTCTACTCTGAACTCAAAGTGCAGCCCCGTAGTCTCCACCAGTGAGATCAGCTGGTCATCACATATGTCTTATTTATTGATATATCAAGTTCAACCAGGGAAGGAAAGGGTGGGATGGAATAAGATAGGGATGCTAGGGAACATAATTCTCTATAATAATATAACCATCAATGTTATTTTGAAGCTCTTTGCTGTCCCTGCTGTAACCAGCTCCTCAGCTTAGCTATTTAACATATTCACCATTCTTAGAGCAAAGATTAGTTGTCGCCTCTGAAGATAACACCTTGTTTTCTCCAGATAGAGACAATGGCAACTTTTGAATTTATGGAAACTGGAACAAATTTCCACCATATTTTTTGTATGTATTTGCATTTATATGTTTATATAAATGAATCATGTCTCTCCTTTAGTCGTCTTTTTGAGGCTAAATAAATCTACTTTTTAAGCTTTTCACATAACTGAGACCCTCATACCCCTATTTTATTTTTGTGGCTCTTCGTTATACCATCTCCAACTCCAGGACCCCTGGTAAGGAGGATTTTCGAGAGTGGCAAGATTGGTGCTCACTCGTACGGAATGATTTTCCATTTTGGCTTTTATAAGAGGGTTTCAATGTAGATACAGCAAAATAACAGAGGTGGTCTTCATGTAAAAAATATTTCAGCTCTTTTTGCTGTGATGTGAGTACAAGGATAGCCTGGATTCCACTAACCTTTTGAAAGAAGGAAAAACACACTTCTTTTACCTTATCTTGTAAGACAGCCCCTTAACCCCTCTACTTTTAGGAAGCCTAATGACATGATGTTAAACCAATGGTATATATCTATTCCAGAAGGAACAGATTCCCAACTGTAGACAGTGGTAAACTGGTTTGACTGAGTGAGAAGCTCCTGATTAGGGTCAGGAAATAAGAGCTCTCCTTACAGAGACTCTGACAAAGTCATCTTGAAGGCCTGTGGAGACTTTGACGCTCCACTAGGGGATTCTGGCAAAATATGCAAATAACTTTTCCTGGAAGGTTTCCCGGTTTTAATTCTGCATCATGTCATTAGGCTTCTTAAATTCATGAAGGTGGTATTACAAAGTAGCCAAAAGAGGTGTGGTTTTCCTTATTTCATCTTGGAAAACATATTTGCATATTTTCCCCGAATCCCCTAGTAGAGTGTCCATGGCTATAAGTCTCCACAAGTCTACAAGGCAGACCTAATTGGCAAAGTCTCCGTAAGGAGAGCTCTTACTTCCCGAGCACAAACTTTTTGTGAAAATTACAAGAAAAAAGCATAATATTAATGTAACTACAAAAATATTCCTAAATTTCTTCTTTATATAGTCTACATCTTCCGATTAATTCCTTCATCTTCTATAGCTAAACCTCCAATCCATCCACCCAGTCATTATTACATAATCCATACAAAAATAAACAACTTTCAGAAGTTTTCTATATGACTGAGGGACCGTCTTCCGCTCATTTCTGTGGATCTCAAAGCAATCTGAATGTGAAATATATGGAAGCTGAGCTTTTAGTTGGACACACATAATGGAACCTATTTTCCTATAGTGAAATCTAGAACATACATCAACAATTAAGGTATGTTGACCTCATGCAACATTAATAGTATGGAACATTAGTTCTTCAAATCCTCAAAAGATACATATATTTTACTTTGGTTATACATCGGGTATAGTGATTTACACCTCTGGTCTGGATAACTGTTCTCCTGGTGACTTCGCTGACACTATGCGATGTTATACACCTGAAACTGCTGGATTTATTTTGTATCTTGTATCTTGCGGTGCATTCTACATAACATCTAATGCTAAGACTTCTTTCGCTCTCCAGTCTCTCCATAGAAATAAAGGATGGAAATACCCACATAAAAGCATAAACAACATCACAAAATATAATGGGGATTTTGTTGATGGACGTCATGATGTTATGATGAACACTAAGGGATACAACTTGAAATTCATTTGATGACAACATTTTTATAATCAATGTAATAACCATAAAAATATTTCATTATTGATACTGGATCTGAAGTTGGATCAGAATTATTGTCAAGAGTGACTTGAGATTTGTAGGCTGTTATGCTATATTGCACTGTGGATATATTTGGTACTGTGTCTCCACTTCATTCACCTATCTCTTTTTTATATTTAAATTCCATATAAACATATGGTATATCGAAGGAAAAAAAAATAAGAACAAACCTTACCCTAATATTCATGTCAAACTTTACCAATGCATCGACATAGAGGGCAGATATACATTAATATGAGCAATTGTTAAAGTGGATTTCCACCGGATAGCGGTAACTCCGGCTGCTCTATTCATCTCTATGGTGCTCACAGAGAAAGAAAAATTGTTGTACATATTTAAAGTTGTTGGCCATATATTTTAAAGGTTACTATGGTGGGTACTTTCCTCTAGGGCAGTGGTGGCAAACCTATGGCACGGTGCCAGAAGTGGCACTCGGAGCTATTTCTGTGGGCACTCAGGCCATCACCAGATAGGGCTCCAGGTATCTTCCTGCAGTCCCAGACAGCCCAGGACTTGCTGTGCACTGAGCCATTTTAAAGTGACAGCACTACCTGGGACTACTGGAGGAGTGGGAAGGTGTGGACAGATCTGGATCATCATTGTAGCTCCTGCTCCGGCCCTGACAATTCTTCCTGTTTATGGGACCTTGGAGGGAAACTACCATGATCACCCAAATTTCTTATATTTTCTAATTTATTGGTGTCCTCATGGTGCTGATGACAGCTGTGACAGAGAAGGGAGTATAAATCACAAGTTAAATTTCTATGTTGGGGCTTTGCAATAAATAAGTGGGTCTTGGTTGTAGTTTGGGCACTCGGTCTCTAAAAGTTTTGCCATCGCTGCTCTAGGGTCACCCATATTGAACTTACCTTGGTAAACGTAACTGCACTGCTATGATGTCCTTTGACCTCCCATCCCTGTGGATTTCAAGTGGGTCAAGTGTGATGTGTTCATTACTGAATGCACCAAGGACATCTAACTGCCCCTTTTTTCGTAACATGGGACACAAGAGCCTTGCAAAGCAGAAGTGCAGTGCAATAAAACTGAGAAAAACAGCTGCCACTAGTGGTCATTAATAGAAGTACACCAGAATTCTGACACAGCACCTGAAATCAGGCTGTCTAGTTATGCAGGAAAGAATATCCAGTATAGAATAAATAGAATAAATAAAGAGGTGTGTATCGATGCTCTGAGCCTCCAAGAATTATAGACGAAGAATAATGAATGGGGTTTCTTTAATTGAAGGACATGATGTGGTGCAAACTGCCCCCTTCATCAGGTCCAAAAAACAATATGGGTACACTAAAAATAATAATTAAAAATTCACATTCTACAGCCTACACCTTCTGATGTACAGAATGTAAAAAGTATAAAAGATAAATATTGGAGAAGTAACACACAATAGGTGAACAGAAAATAAATCTTGAATAGAGAAATAGATAAAAGCATTATATAAATATAGCAATACATAGCAATACATAGCCAACAAGAAAAAAATTCTAAACTGATGGTCAGAAATATGTCTCTCAATGTGCATTAACCCTTTCCATCAGTCTATAGAGACACAGTACAAATAAACGGAATTTATATCACATAATGAAATATTAAACAATGTAGACCAATATAAGATAACCCTCTAGAGGAAATGAGAAAGAAGTCTACTTACTGGGGGTCCTTTACTAAGGGCCTGAATCGCGTTTTTCCATTGCGTAACCCGAATATTTCCGATTTGTGCCCATTTTCCCTGAATTGCCCCAGGATTTTGGCGCACACGATTGGATTGTGGCGCATCGGCTCCGGCATGCATGCGGCGGAAATCGGGGGGCGTGGCCGTATTTTTTTAAAAAAAGTGTCACTTGACACGCACTTAACTGCACCCAGGGTAGGACGGTGAACTTAAGTGAACTCCGATGGAATTCAGCGCAGCAGCGACACCTAGTAGACATCGGGTGCACTACATTAGTGAATCGCTGGAAGACCCGAATCCTCCATTGAGAACGCGCCGCTGGATCGCAACTAGACCGGGTAAGTAAATCTGCCCCACTATGTATAGAGGAAACATACAAAAGTTCATTGATCGTATGGGGGACCTATATACGGCCGCAAATTTACGGCCCAATGTAGCCTATGGTGCCCGGGGTCGGTGTGGTGACCACAACGTGTCCGCAAAAAAGATAGAGCGTGCCATAAAAATGACCATGCCCCACTATTCTCTATGGAGGGGCGAGCAGCTCTCTTTCTCCTCCTCTCCAGCGTGTCTGGTGGCGGTGGGCCCACGTTCGTGTGCATGGGCCCTTAGGCTAAGTACACACACTAAATAGTTCTATCAACTTAAAATATTTTCACCCAACTGATCTCATTATTTTTATCACAGTCGCATGAAAACATCTCCAATATTTGCTTTCCATGTTGCACCATCATATCTCGAGATCAATAACTTGACATATATATCTCCAATGACATATTTATCTACTATATCTGTCTACAATGTCTCAAGTTTCTGGCAAAATACATTGTTTCATTAAAAACCAAGGCTGGAGAACATAACATGGTGAAACAAATTTAATTATGTGAAGATCATTGTGATTTTGATTAGATTTTCTATCAACTTTATTAAGAATCCATAAGACAACGTCAAGTTTATAAATGCGGCTCATATGGATATATTTGCAAGGAATATAAGCCAGCTGACAATAAACAAATGCACTTTCCGTTCTTCCATTACTTTCTGCCTCATCTTTCCAGCAAGTATTGATCTGCACACCCACACTTTGCCAAATATATTAGCACTTATGCCTGTGGGGGCTTCTGTGTGCATCATAGAAATTGACGGGGCTTTATGCTAACTCTTAGCTGCAGCTGAACATTTTGAGCCAAATAGTATTTTGTTTGTTATTTTATTGGAAAACGGCTTAAGTACAAACCCACTCAGTGATATTACTGTTATTTCATAAGCTTGGAGTTGTAATTACTGCTCGCGATTGAGGGAAAACAAATTCAGGAAAATATCTGCTTTTATAGTTTAATGACCTTTGCGAACAGTTCCGCTCCCATTATACCATTACGCTCATGATGCAGGCTGATTGTGAATGATAATGATTAATAAAACATGGTTTAGTTTCAATTCCCTAAGGATCTGGCCTGAAGAGGGAAACGTTAATTGTCCTTTGTATTGAGATCTTTTTATGTAAACTTAAAAAGACGAGCTTAAAAGCTTCACAAAGCGGTGGGATTGGAACTTATATTGTCAGGTTGTATGCGTCGTCCTATAAGTTTCTGTAGAGAGCTGAGCAGATAGAACATACAGTTGCGTTCAGTATGTAGGTAGTTTTTCATAGAGCAGGAGGAGCTGGGCAGATTATACGTTGTGTCCTATCTGCAGGCAGCATGATATAGAGGAGTATCTGAACACATTGGGGCTCATTTATTATCTGCTCCGTGGCCGCACTTTCGTCAGGTTTCCCGAATTTTTTCACTTTGCGCCGAATTCCGAAGGGATTTTGGCGCACGCGATCGGATTTTGGCGCAATCGTGCCGGCTTTCATGCAACAGAAATCGGGGGTGGAATTTAAAAAACGAAATGTGTCACAAGATCAACCTTAGTGAATCCCGGCAGAACCCGAATCCACGTCGGACAACGCGCCGCAGGATCGCGACAGGACCGGGTAAGTAAATGAGCCACATTGTACATAATGGGCTTTTGGCGCACACAATTGTTTTTTGGCGTAACTGTGTTGGATTTCATGCGACACAAATCGGGGGGGTGCCGTCATACAGTATGACTGATTCGGACTGAGCGTGAGATTTAACTTTCAAATTGTTTTGCAAGCCCAAGTACTTACATGCACCACTAAAAAGATGGGGAACTCTATTGGACCTGAGCGGGGAAGGGACACATGCAGGATATCGGGCATCCGATCTTAGTGAATAGCGGCACAGTGCATTATCATCTGTGAGCTCCAGGGACTGGGTAAATAAATGTGCCCCAATATCCTATCTGCAGGTAGCATTTTATAGAGCAGGAGGAGTAGTGCAGATTGCCGGGGCTGGTTTTAGATGAAGTGGGGCCCTGGGCAAAGTGGGGCCGTGGGGCCCCAAAATAAAACTTTTTTATGAACAGTCACATTCAGTAAGAGGCTCCTTTAGCCCTGCACAATAATAACACTTTGTAGTTACACACAGTAGTATGGGCAATGTGTAATATGGGACTGTAGGAGAATGTTATAGGAGAGACAGATGATGGGTAGATTGATGATAAAAGATAAATATGAAAGATAAACATGATGTCTGAGTAGGAGGAAGCTCCTCCGAAACGTCACAGGACACACTGGGTGTTCTTTGTCTCAGTGGAAGCCATGGCCGTTCAACATGGACCTACAAATGGACTATGGCACATCTAGCTGAAGTGTGGTGATGTATTGATGCCTTGTATGTCTTTGAATCAAGTTATATATAAAGAAGAATTGAATATTTCCTACGGTCTTATTGTGATCTTTGAATGCAGCAGTTTTACAAGGATTGAGAGCCTTGAATAATGAGACCACTGTTCACATTGAAATTAATAACCGGAGCTTGATGTTTTGTATTTTTTTGGATTGTTCATTTAGGTGCAAATTAGGTGCAAAAGCACTTCAGCCCGCAGGTGGCGAAAACTGAGAAGCAACACAGTTTATGAGCTTCTAATCACAAACAATCTACAAAAGCAGCAGGTCAGAGCAGGAGAGAAGAGAAGTTTGTAGGATTTTGCAGATAGTACAGAAAGGTGTCCCATGTAGCAGGATGACCACACTGGGGTCTGAGGAGGATATGGCCAGAATTACAGGGGGCAGCAGGAAATCAGCGCTGGAGGATCCCCTCCAAGAGAAGCCCCTGCTGAGGAGGTCACTGGGTGCAGCTTATCACACACCTGGGCTCTGCTGTGAGGGTTATTCTCATGTTGGGGTGTGGGAGAGGAGCAGAGAGGAGCTAAACTGCGCCTAAATTTAAGTAAAGTGATTAATACGAGGCAAAAACTCAACTCATCACAGATGCTTGTAGTTTGTGATAATTCTTGCTCTACAATGCACTAGAATTAAGACACAACAACTACAATTGTTGTGTAAGTGATACATCTGGACCATAGCCCATGCATTATATTATAGAGCAGGAGGAGTGGTGCAGATTCTGCTAGTGTCCTAACTACAGGCAGCATTTTATAGAGCATGTGGGATTGAGCAGATTGTTCTATATACAGGCCACTTTTCATAGAGCTGGAGAATCTGAATAGAGAGAATGAAGTGAAAGAAGTCAATTAGTAACTAAGTGAAGCTAAATGCTCCTTTCTCCTGGCCTCTGCTAATCTCCTCTTTCTGAGTGTTTCTTGACTTAACAGAAATACTAGGACATGCGGCCCTGACCATCACTGGTCCAGTAGCCCCGTATGATTATTAAAAAATACCGGAAGTTCAGTGCAATTGGTACCAGAACCAGGGGAGTGGTAATGATGAACCCTTTCTTTATAGACCCCTTATAGATCTTGATTTATATATTATTTTATTTTATGAACAACTTTTATTTAAACTTTTTTTTTTACTTTTATTTTTTATTTGGTTTTGTAACTTCCACAGTATTTCACGGCAGACTTTAAAAAAAAATATATCTCAAGCTGTTTTTGACTTTATAATCTGCTGTTCATTAAATTCTGAGAGATACATAAGGTCAAATAAAAAAAAATCCAAATTTATTTCCAATCCTTTTTCTAACCCCTGCACTGGAAAGTTAGAAAACCCAATTCCCCCTGATTGACCGTATGCAGAGGACAAGACAGCGGTCTAATGGTCCGGCCATATATTAAGGTCCCTCCTTACAGTATAATGTCAGCCGTCCATTCACCCGCATGATAGAAACCAGAAGAGATGATTTTTTTTTTGTGTGACAGAAAATGACAGGTCTGTTCTACTTAATGACAAATCTAGTAGAGACATGATTATGTATGACAGAATAGCAGACATGTGAAAGATCGGTGGCAGTTCCTGAGCTGTTTTACCTCCAAGCACAGAAGCAGAAGATCCAAATATAAATCTTTACACCCCTGTCATAAAAGTGTATTGAGACAAATATGCTGTTTACACACAAAATATATACCGGGGCTACAGGGGGAAAAAAACGGAGCATTTCAGCATATTGTTAATATATTCTGTCCAGTAGAAACAAACTAGTGGGTCAGTGGAGTGAATATAATCTGGAGGTTTGCAGGCCGGTGGCACTCCTTTCAATTTAAATTGGTAAGATAGGTGTCAGGTATATATTTCAATGTCAGACTGCAAATTGGTTGACACTACAGGAAGGTGTAGCACTGACAATAGATATTCATTATGGAGGGACATGAGTTGTAGAGTAATGTGGAAGGAGTAGATGGTGAAAATTATTCGAGAACATGTTATAGATTTTGAAGGAAAATGTTACGACAAAATCTCGCTGAAGTATCCAGGTCTTGGTTGTTTATCACGTGTACGCAGTCCTAAAAGCCTAAGGATTTTGACCTCGCTCACTTGTCTCGCCATATTTGGCCACTTATCCCTCCCGACACTGAGATTTATGAACATTTCCAATGCAAAATGATACATTAAGTTCTGCAGTAATATTATTTTGTTGAAAGACCATAGGGCCCATTTACTAAGAACTAAATGCAGTTTGCCTTTGTATAGTGCAGATTCAGGATTTCTGGTGCATGTTCTTCCTTAATCTGGCGCCCCCTGCTCTGCCCTGACAGAGTGCACCACTTTTTGGTGCACCTTTAACATGGGGCATGCAGCACACTTCTGTTGGACTTCTTATATTAAATCTGGTGCACAATCCGACTGAGCACCGGAAGGCTCCCTAATTTGTGTCGCATGATGCTCAGTGCAGCCGCCGCACAAAAGGGTCTTGTGCAAAACAAATGTGGTGCAGACACTTCTTAAATATCTGTGCAAGCAGTTTAACTAAAAAGAATCTGCAGAGTCCGACAGAAAACTGACGCACGGCCCTTAGTAAATGTGCCACCATCCTTGGTTAGGATGTTTCTAAAGGGTGAGTATAGTTAATTTTTATCACGTGCCTCTTGTTTGGAGCAAACAATGGTACTTTTGTATCTAGTTTAAAATCCCAGCCCAATACACTGAATTAGAAGCTTCAATAAAGGTAGCAAGGTCAATGTGGAAATTTACAAGGTTACCTCGGCAATTGTGGTCACGTAAGAACCAAAGGGGAAAAAATAGCATATGCATTTAGAAGCATTGCCCAAAAAAACAAAAGGGAATATATTAAAAGTTTTAGATTTCAGTTAATTGTTCTTAAGTAATCTGTTATTACTTGAGCCTTAAAAAATGACACATAAAGTTGAGCACAAATCCACAGTCATCTAAACCAAACGGTCATAAAAGAAGTCAACAAAAATAGGAAAAGATCTCTCAACTGTTTATATAATTTGCACAAAATTTGCTAGAAATGTATTAATATACTGGCTATTTTCCCAACCAACCAACTCCAAACATGAAACATACAAAACTTAAAAGTGGCAAATGATTAATTTGCCTCATTGAGAAGAACAGGTAACGCAGCACATGACACATGTATATATTTACTTAAGTGTAGATTTAGAGGAACGCTGTCCCAGTTCTTCGAAAGTAAAAAGTACACAGTAACTAAAGGTCATAAACGTGAACATTACCACACAGAAAAGATAAATGCTACATGACACACAGTTCACTAGCAATCCTAGTATGGAGGGAACATAACTCCTCTTTACTAGGACATTGTCCGGTCATGGGCAAATATTGAACTTCATTGCAGTCAAACGTGTGTCTTGATAAGAAAAGAGAGGGATTGTCTAGATTCTGTATGTAACTTTCTTCATATTATGTACTAGCTACAGTATATACTAAAGAAACGTCATAAACTTCAAAACTCCAAGTACAATATATTCATAAAAAACAAAATAGAGACCTGATTAGCTTCAAGTACAGGGACATACCCAGAAATGTTTTGTTGGAATTATATGCATTTTGTGCATAAACACATTGGGGCTCATTTACTAAGGGTCTGCGGACCGCATTTTCGTTGGCCGATTTCCATTTTGCACCACATTTAACAGGGGTTTTTGGCACATGCAAACGGAATTTTTGCACAATCTTTCATGCAACGCAAATCGGGGAGCGTGGCTGTCAGACAACCCGACGGGCTACGCGCTAGATTTAAAATTCAAATTGTGTCACAAATGTCACATACTTACAAGCACCGGGAAGAAGAAGGTAAACTCCGGCGGACCTCAGCGGGGAAGCGACAGATGCAGGAAATCGGGCGCACAAGCTACATGAATCATGCCGGACTTCATCTTCGTCGGACGGTCCGGATCGGGGATTTTCTTAAGTTTGCGATTAGGGATGATCTAACACATTACAGGTTTGGCCAAACCTGACCTGAAAGTCTGTTTGGGTAGGGGTACATTCCACATTGGTAACAACTTAAATGCCAAAGGCATGTACAAGCCACTATTGTCCAGGCCAACATGCTAGTGGCATTTATAGAGTTAACACCCAAGATCCAGAGCTGGCACTGATTGGGGTTGTTAGCAGGCAGCAGGAAAGGAAGGGGGGGGTGTTAGGATTTGAACCCAAATGCCAAACCTGGACTTCTTGTTGAACATTGTGGTTTGTGTCCACTTGCAATAAATCGATATGTCCCAAAATGAATTCACCCCTGAAATCAAAGACTAAGAGAGAGAGAGAGGTGGGAGGAGCCTGTACACAGTAGATGGTCGGCCATCCACCCGTATTATTGGTATTAATGTAACGTGCATGGCTAGTTTCAGTCTATCACTAGAATATACATTTAATTAATAAAGTAGCTTGTGCTTCTATCTAAAGATAATATATATCTCCGTTTTATTTTAAAAAAACACTTAAGTGCAACAGTAGAATATAGAATATATTGAGAGAATATTATTAGATGATAAAAAATAACAGGTAAAAAATGTTCATTAAGAGGCATCATATGCTAGCATGGGAGAAAAAATGAGGTCACACTTACACAAGAGAGGAGTGGGGTAATGCTATATCACTAGCCCACTTAATATTTGGAAGCACTTTCCACCAGGAAGCAATAATTAATGCACCTATGTGGAGGATGTGAGAGGATGTGTGGTCAGGGGGGTCGCTACCACATACACTATGGGCATGCCCAGTGTTTTTGGTGAGCAGCCTTTAACATACCAACTGGCCTAGGGATAACAAATATCCCATTCTCTCCCTTAGCAGCTTAGTTCTTCTTAGGAGTTAAAGAAACCCCCAGTATGGTGTGAACCATAGCTGCCCATGTATTAATGCCGGTGAAACTGGTCATCACTAGACATTGGATGACCAGTAATACAGGAATACACAAAGTCCAATTGTGTATATGAGAAAGCTCTCTGACATCAAATGGGTAAACTCCAAACCTTCAGGAAACAATGGGACTTATGGTCACTTTCATGAGCAAAGTACATGATACTTGACTATAAGCCTTTACCAATGTTTGATTGTTATACTGTTACCCTACTTGTTTTTTCATTTATTATACACCCGGAGTCAGATGTCGACCATCCCCCCACATTTCCAAGAATTCTGGCCGTGACGGTTTAGAGATAAAACTGTTGGGGTTGGCTGGATATCTGACATGCTATAAGTAAAGTACTTAGCAAGAATTTATAAGATACTACATTGCTATAGCTGACATCTATGTGCATTTGCTAAGTGTATGTTATAAGGAGGCTCAAAAAAATGCCCTGCCCCTCCTGTAAAACTGTGTAAGAAAGGGTGCAATGGACCTTGTGGCCACCCCATGGGGCACCAAAATCCTTATCTGCATATCAATTCAAATAATGATTTTGCTCTATTAAAGTCACAGACTTTTCTCTAGAAAACTATTCTAAAACTATTCTAAAACTATTCTAATAACACCATATAAGTTTGCATGAAGGGACGTGAATTCTCTTAGTAAAGTGTTTCCCATTGTAAAAACATTATATAAGGTTGGATTATAATTTATATTAATATATTCTGCTTTTGTGTTGAGAAAAATAAGGTATCTACTTAGCATAGAATGGGCATCGGAGTTACCGAAAATTGTCACATTTTATTGTATTCACATCTGACTTGTTAAATGTTCGGATTTTCTGTTTTTGCTCTTTATCTGATTCTTTTTTGTCACTGAGTAAACAAGTGATATTTTAGCTTCACTTAAACTGTAGTAACCTGCTGGGGAATTGAAAAAAAAAAAAACATGTGGCTGCAGTACAGCACAAAGCCTCACAAAAATGGTTTAGAACATCAAATTAGTGTCGTCAGATTTGATAGTATACAGGATCTTCATATGAAGTGCTAGAGTAGTACTTTCACATACAATATGAAAACAAGTTAGGCTAAGTTCACACTTCAAACTTCCATTCCTTACATCTGGAGATTCATTGAAAATTTTAAATCTTAGAGGGGTATTTCAACGAAGACAAAGACTCTTAAATATACTCAGTACACCAAAATAATACATTCTCTAATTTACTGTTATTAACAAAAATACAGCATTTCAGAGATATAATTCCAACCTGTCTCTATCAGTCCCGGTGTATACAATTTTGGTTGTCCCAGGATCCGACCTTTAATCTTCTGACTTTAGGGTTGGGAAGACAATGGGGCACATTTACTAAGGGTCCGTTGGACACATTTCTGTCCAGTTTCCCGAATATTTCAGATTTGCCCTGAATTGCACAGGGGATTGCCGGCATTGGCGCCGACTTTCATGCGATACAAATCGAGGGCAAGGCTGTCAGACAACCCGGCTGATTCGGAATTTAAAACTCAAATTGTGTCGCAAAATCAGCACTCACATACACCAGGAAGAAGATGGTGAACTCCAGTGAATCTCAGCGGGGAAGCGACACATTCAAGAAATCGGGCGCATGCTGTAAGTGTTTCATGAGCAAACCCCTTTAAATTAAAAATCTTTACTTTTTAAACAGATGTAAGGAACGGAGGTTTGAACAGGTACGACCCACATGGATGTTATATTAGGCAACAATACTAATCCTAATAACTATTAGAAATTAATTGGGCTAGCCTATGCTAGGAAATGTGATAGCAAGGATTGTACATCCAGGGATTGTACATCAAAAAACTGGCATATGTGCTCCAATGAAACAACTCACCACAGTGATGTCATAGTACAAACAGTGATGTTACAGTGGCAGGTTTATAAACACAGTGACATCACAGTAAAGGGATAATACACACAGTGACATCACAGTACAGTGATGTCACAGAAGAGGGATAATATACACAGTGATGTCACAGTATAGGGATAATGTACACAGTACTGTCACAGTTGAGAGATAATACACACAGTGATCTCATAGTGCAGGGATAGTACACACACTGATGTCACAGTACACAGATAATGCACTTAGTGATGTCCCAGTAGAGGCAGAGATGGGTAAGAGTGCTTTCCTTCTTTCCCCACCTCTGTCCTATCCTTCTTAGGGGCTTTCAAGATTCTTAAAAAATCCCTTTCAGACCAATTAAGTAGGGAATGATGCCACCGGCTGGTGGCATCAAATGCTACAGACTTAGCAGAATGACTACTGCCCATTCCTGCTCGTGTCTATGGGAAGTCCTTTCTTCCTTGAATGACACACGGGCCACAAACAAAGCACCACAGGGTCATACAAGATATAATCGGACCAAAAAAATATATATATATAAAGGGAGAAAGTGTTTTTTTATGTTCTAAGTTTAAGGAAAGTAAAGAATTATAAAAATTACAATTAACAAAGAAACCAATTGACATTCTTCACTTTCATATGATGATTTTGAGCTTTATACAGTTTGATCTGATGTTATGAGATTTGTGTGACATGTTTCTTAATAAAATTATCCATACATAGAGAAGCGATTTTTCTACTCATTCATCATTAGTCCTTTTGTTACATTAGAGAAATACACTATGTGATTATCTAGTAAACCCTCTTTCCTTTTATCCGACCAGAATCTTCCTCTTGGATGGAACAAACAGTAAAATGTGTCTCATGAATCGAGTCAGAGTTAAGCAGTGCACAAATAATGACAGCACGATTACTTGCTATGTCAGCAAACCGGCAATTTCCCATATAGATTGCAGTACACTTCAACATTATAATAATTCATAGGCGATCATTACTTGCCTTCCACATTGATCAATGGCTCGGTATTGATGGATGCCACTCAAAGGATCATGACACCGCTGCAGTGCCATTTTCCTTTATTTCTTCGGAATATAATAGATCTTTCCTTTAGCTGGCAAGGTCTTTTATAAAATATCATTTGGTGCATGTATATTGTGTAGAAATAAACTACTGCCATATAACAGTTTCTATTTCATTTACTGAGAAGTCATTCGATGAAATACTTAAAGGGCTTGTCCGAGAGATATAAAAAACTGAACGATGTAGCCGGGAAGGATGGGGGCTGCTTAAAAAAATACTTCCTCCTTGGTCCCTCTGGGTGTCCCACGATCTCTTCGTGCCATGGCCCTGTTTGTTTAAAGGGGCACGGAAGCTGCGCTCAGCAGACCACCAGTCACCATATCCCAGTGCCTTATACAGTGCTGGGATAGGGGATGGGTGGGCAGAAGTTGGTCTGAGTGCAGCCTCTGTGCCCCAGTAAACAAACAGGGGCAAAGCACGGAGAGATTGCGGAATGGGACACCTGGAGGGACCAGAGAGGTAATTACATTTTTATTGTTTTAACCCCTTCCCGACGCACGCCGGGTGCGCGTCGGGACCCAATGCATGGAGAGGGCTCACGGGCTGAGCCCTCTCCATAGCCGGTAAATCTTTGGTAACACCCTGTAACACCTCGTTGATCACCGCCAGCAAAGTGGACGTCTTCGGGGAGAGCGACCAGTGGCCATCACGGCGTAGGCATTTACTAGATATAGGTAAATATATTGGTTTAAACCACTTTATTCATACTTATTTCATGCTTAGATTGAACTTAGATCTGCCAGCATGTTATAGAAAGCTTCATTGTTGTAAACAAAAACTGGCTCATGGTCATGTGATGTCACACAGGTGCACAGCTTGTTATGTCCCTCATCATGTGATGTCACACAGATGCATGGCTTGTCAAAACACACAGCTGTAATTACTCTCTGTGATTATAACGAGCTGTGCACCTGTATGGCTGCGTTCACACGTTCCAAAGTGATCAATGTCCTTTATCAGCTAAGGGAGAATTATTTTGCTGCACTCAAAAATCTATAAAACATTTGGTAAGAAATGCATGCGATCGGTAACCAGTACAACATCTTTTGCATGTTACAATGAAAAACACGTGGTGCTCCTGATCATATTCGTTTCAGTTGAAACACACATGAAATACGGCCAAGCCTCTCCCCATTCCGGTTGAATTGCATTTCCAAACACAATCCAAATGGAACCTGTGAACAAGCCTGGGGCTTCTGGTTCTGTAACTTCATGAAGGGCTAGTGTATACAGTATATGTGTTGAGAGGCAGCACTAGATGCCCTTCTCTTTATTATCTCTACAGAGCAGTATCAAAATTGGTGGGTGGTTTGAGTGGCCATGAGGCCCCTGGAAGTCTTAAGCCCCAATCTACTGCCCAAAGGGACCATTTTCCAATCCGCCATCATTTGGGACACCCATTTATCATCCCATCTATTTAGCCTTTGTCAAGCTGCAATTATGTGTCACTTTGTAGCAATTTCATCACCTTATTACACTATATGGGAAGAAAAATTGTCAAAACTTTCCAATGTACTATACATATTAAAATAGAAAAACTGACACAACACTGCATAGAAAAGCTCATTCTGCATGGATTCACATATAACATTAGTTCCATAATTTGACCCTGATAATATTAATTGGGAATTCAGTTCGCAGCTCGGATAATCTGTTGTCATTAGGCCACAATCAGCCGTCTTTTGATCACTCATTGTACAATTTTGTGAAGAGATTAATGTCCTTTATCAGCGACGAGAGCATTACTTTGTTGCACCCAAAAATCTATAAAACATTTGGTAAGAAACCTTGTGTTTACACAGCTACAGATGGCTGGAATAAATTGCTGGACTCAGTCAGCAACATCTCAATCTGTCTGGGTTTAAACTGCTCTTGGATGGGGTCCCTGGTGCACGGGAAATATATAGCCGGATGTAAATTTGCATTTATGTACATAGTGAAGTACTACTGTTCCATCTGAACCTCATATATATGCAAGTGGAAAAAATCTCCAATGCTTTCTCTATGCTGCTTTTCCATCAGAAATAAAGCTATAGGTAAAATATGTAATGGATACAAGCAACTGCAAGGAAGTAAATAAGATAATAAGTCACATCTCATGTAAAATCACTCTGAATACAAAAGCCAAACAATATTTAGTACATTGTATTGTTTACTGAAAGGGGTTGTCCAACCTTTTTTTTTTTTTTAACAAAGGACTGTGGCAAAATATAAAAAAAATATTTTTCTGTTATGTTTATTTGGGTGACACGACTGGACCCCTTATGTGGCCGATAATTTTGAGTTACAAAAATGATACCTAGTTAAGGTCCCATGCATCATGGAAGCCGTGAGCAAACAGCAAAACCGGTAGCTGGCTCACGGCTGCCATAGACATGCGTAGAATGCAGGCACGGTGTAGTGAGCATATTTTTGGCTCACCACACCAGGTCTGAGCCAGACAGCTGCACCGCAAAATGTAGAGTAAGTCCTTTACCTGTCCAGATTACGGCGTGGCAACTCCCCTCCCCCCTACACATTCTTCACGGATGGCTTGCGGCTCACAGTGCCCATCCGCTGCTATGGATGTGTTCATGAGGCCTAAGTCTGGCCCTTACCTCTCAGGAGAAAGGTAGACCATGTAGCCAATCACAGCCAAACCATGATCTTCCACATGGGGACACAGCAGAATAGGAGTTCAATATCTTGATTATTGTACAATCTCCTTTACAAAAAGAATTTAATATTATTTTATAATAAATTAAAAAAAAAATTCAATAAATAGACAAGCCTACAGTCATATGACCATGAAAAAACTTTCTGAAGGGAACATTTAATACCAACTACTTCAGGTGTTCACCTTGAAAAACTGTTTTATTACTTTTTTCACATTTAGTGAAAGTTGATCTCCCCATACCTTAACATTTTTCTGTGGCATTTTTTGCAAGATGCATAGGGGCACATTTACTTACCCTGTCTAAGAAGTTCACAGAAAGTGCATTGTACGACAATAATGCTTTGTGCCGCGATTCACTAAGATCGTGCGCCAATATCCTGCATGTGTCACTGTCCCGCTTAGGTCCACCGGAGTTCACCATCTTCTTCCTGGTGCATGTAAGTGCACGTCTTGCCACACAATTTGAATATTAAATGCTACACTCAGTCTGAATCAGATGTATCGTCCGACGGCCCACCCCCCGCATTTAAGCCAGAGCAGCTGTGCCACAATCCAACCGCGTGATACAATCTCAGAACAAACCGCAAAACCCGAAAACGTCTGAAAGTCCAACAAAAGTGCGTTCCACGACCCTTAGTAAATAAGCTCCATAGTGACAGTTAAGAATCAAATAAATATTAAAGGACCTTTTTCATTTTTAGTTTTTTTTTGGGGGGTTAACTTTACATAAACTTAATAAAAAATTGTATATATTTGTTCAGTTTTCAAATTAACTCAAAACTAAATAAAATGAAATTCAAATGTCATTATAAATTAATTCTCTAGAGTGTGACGGTTGTTTTGATGTATAATATGTATAGACTATGGCAATGATTTTTATAGTGTAGATGGGGAATTATTTATTTAATTAGGAAATACTAATGTTTATTTTTAAATATTTATTAATATTGTGTTTTTGTGTGCAGATTTTTAAACTTTATATGTCAACCAGGGAAAATTAGCTTGTTTTTAAATTATTTGTTTTTACTTTCTAGTTTTCACCTGTAACTTGGGCATCTATAAGAGACCCCCAGTTATAGTGAAAAATGACCTCTGTGGGTGGAAATGTCTGATCAGACGCAACAGCTTTGATTAACGATTCACTGCATAGCGCTACTTCAGGGCTATACAGTGAATAAAGGAGAAGGAAGCGTCCAGTTACTGCTCCTGCAATTACTGTGGGAACAAAAGAAAACTGCAGCG
Source organism: Engystomops pustulosus (assembly GCA_019512145.1). Taxonomy (NCBI): domain Eukaryota; kingdom Metazoa; phylum Chordata; class Amphibia; order Anura; family Leptodactylidae; genus Engystomops; species Engystomops pustulosus. Next base: position 25,517,662 of record CM033649.1, on the reverse strand, counting down.
CTGAAAGATGACGCTGTAGGCTCAACAGTGGCACCAGCTGGTGTCTTTCATCAGTAGACGGTCAAGAATGAGTTAAACTCACTACAGTTATGGGTCGATTTTTTATTATTGATCCAAGATCATAACTTCATTACTCCTATTCAGGTAAAAGCAAAACATACTTTTAAAATATGCTAATTAGTCTATTGAGTGCAGTGGTTAAACCAAATCACCCCCATTCCCCTGCCCAATAGCTAGTGATCCTGCATGTGGTGGTTACCACCCACTCCCTCTTATTCTCCTACCCGAGAGTAGATGATCCTGCCTGTAATTGTTACCACCCACTCCCTCCCATTCTCCTATCCAAGAGAAGATTATTCTGCATGAGATAGTTACCACCCACTCCCTCCCATTCTCCTATCCAAGAGAAGATTTTCCTGCATGAGATAGTTACCACCCATTCCCTCCCATTCTCCTACCCGAGAGAAGATGATCCTCCCTGTGATGGTTACCACCCACTCCCTCCCATTCCCCTGCCCTACAGTTGGTGATCCTGCATGTGATGGTTACCACCAAATAACTCCTATTCCCCTGCCCGAGACTTGGTGATCCCTCCTGTGATAGTTACCCCCCACTTCCTCCCATTTCCCTGCCCAAGAGAAGATGTTCCTGCATGTGATGGTTACCATCCACTCCCTCCCATTCTCCTACCTGAAAGAAGATGATCCTGCATGTGATGGTTACAACCCACTCTCTCCCATTCCCCTGCCCGAGAGTTGGTGATCCTGCATGCGATGGTTACCACCACATCACTCCTATTTCCCTGCCCGAGACTTGGTGATCCTGCATGTGATGGTTACCACCCACTCCCTCCCATTCTCCTGCCCGAGAGAAGGTGATCCTGCCTGTGATGGTTACCACCCACTCCCTCCCATTCTCCTGCCCGAGAGAAGGTGATCCTGCCTGTGATGGTTACTACCTACTCCCTCCCATTCTCCTGCCCAAGAGAAGGTGAACCTGCCTGTGACCACCCACTCCCTCCCTCCTCTTACTGATTTTTTAAAGTTGTTTTTTTTTCAGCAATCACAGTGTTTCAAATCTAATGAAGATATGAAACTCAATAAGAAAAACGCAACCTGTAATTGTGGTAGTTTTCCTATAAACACCTGACAATATAACCTGCTTAGGGCAACAATTTTTACAAAATCACATTCATGACTTTTAATTTTCCCAAATGGAGAGTTTTCTTGGGAAAAACAACTTAAGATATAATGTTGAATATGTTTTCTTTTTTTATTTTACAGATTGTTTTAGTCTAGACTCCAACAATGAGTGCAAATAGTTGCAGCTACCTCTATACTTAGAAGGTTATCTACTGTCAGGTGGATGGACCCAGTGGGGGTCATTTACCAAGGGCCCGATTCGCGTTTTCCCGACGTGTTACCCGAATATTTCCGATTTGCGCCGATTTCCCCTGAATTGCCCCGGGATTTTGGCGCACGCGATTGGATTGTGGCGCATCGGCGCTGGCATGCACGCAATGGAAATTGGGGGGCGTGGCCGAACGAAAACCCGACGGGTTCGGAAAAACCGCTACATTTAAAAAAAAAAATGTGTCGCGAAAATTGCACTTGCCTTCACTCAGCCCGGCTCGGTGTATTCCAGTGCGTTCCAGGGAACTTCAGCACAGTGGCGTCACCTGGTGGACGTCGGAGGGACTGCCTTAATAAATCCTGGCCGGACCCGAATCCAGTGCAGAGAACGCACTGCTGGATCGCGAATGGACCTGGTAAGTAAATCTGCCCCAGTATGTCTGTCCCTTCCTAAGACCATCCACTTAAAGCTGTACAGGAGCAGAATGGTGAGGGCCGAGAGCAGAGCAGTCTGCAACACAGACAGCTCACATGTTATTTTTTGAGATACATCCAAACTAACACCCAACCCGTGGGACTACACAGAGGATTCTGTCAGGGTGCAAGGTAAGTTTTAACACACAATTATATTGTAATGCAAATGCTTAGACAAAGCAGAAAGACATATTTGCAATGCAGCTGTAATGGTCTTCTGTAACCTTTAGTCTTTAGTTAAAATTAGGTCCCTGGGGATAGATTCCCTGGAATCCCTAGAAAACCTGAATAATAGTATAGATTGCTGGGGTATGGAGGAGGCTAGAAAAAAATATTCCAACTTTCCTAGAATGAGGAGAGTGAAATCAACAAATGGATACAAAGTATTGAAATTCATGGAGATGGTGAAAGGTCCTCTTTAGAGATGAGCGAACATGCTCGTCCGAGCTTGATGCTCGGTCGAGCATTAGGGTACTCGAAACTGCTCGTTACTCGGACGAATACTTCGCCCGCTCGAGAAAATGGCAGCTCCCGCCGTCAAATAACTCTTTTTCCCCTGCCCGAGACTTGGTGATCCCTCCTGTGATGGTTACCACCCACTCCCTCCCATTCTCCTACCTGAAAGAAGATGATCCTGCAAGTGATGGTTACAACCCATTACCTTGCATTGTTCTACTTTAGAGAAGATGATCCTGCATGTGATGGTTACAACCCACTCCCTCCCATTCCCCTGCCCGAGAGTTGGTGATCCTGCATGCAATGTTTACCACCAAATCACTCCTATTTCCCTGCCCGAGACTTGGTGATCCTGCATGTGATGGTTACCACCCACTCCCTCCCATTCTCCTGCCCGAGAGAAGATGATCCTGCCTGTGTCCACCCACTCCCACCCTCCCTCCTCTGACTGATTTTTTAAAGTTGTTTCTTTTCAGCAATCACAGCGTTTCAAATCTAATGAAGATATGAAACTCAATAAGAGAAACTCAACCTGTAATTTTGGTAGTTTTCCTATAAACACCTGACAATGTAACCTGCTTAGGGCAACAATTTTTACAAAATCACATTCATGACTTTTAATTTTCCCAAATGGAGAGTTTTCTTGGGAAGAATGACTTATGATATAATGTTGAATATGTTTTCTTATTTTTACAGATTGTTTTAGTCTAGACTCCAACAATGAGTGCAATTAGTTGCAGCTACCTCTATACTTAGAAGGTTATCTACTGTCAGGAGGATGGACCCAGTATGTCTGTCCCTTCCTAAGACCATCCACTTAAAGCTGTACAGGAGCAGAATGGTGAGGGCCGAGAGCTGAGCAGTCTGCAGCACAGACAAGTCACATGTTATTTTTTGAGATACATCCAAACTAACGCCCAACCCGTGGGACTACACAGAGGATTCTGTCAGGGTGCAAGGTAAATTTTAACACACAATTATATTGTAATGCAAATGCTTAGAGAAAGCAGAAAGACATATTTGCAATGCAGCTGTAACGGTCTTCTGTAACCTTTAGTCTTTAGTTAAAATTAGGTCCCTGGGGATAGGTTCCCTGGAATCCCTAGAAAACCTTTATAATAGTATAGATTGCTGGGGTATGGAGGAGGCTAGAAAAAAATATTCCAACTCTCCTAGAATGAGGAGAGTGGAATCAACAAATGGATACAAAGTATTGAAATTCATGGGGATGGTGAAAGGTCCTCTTTAAAATCCACCACCTACCTCCAAACTACATTGAAACAATCCCATATATACTGTACATTGTCTACTGCTTTATGGATCAGCCAGATGGATATATCTGATGTACAATGTGGATTCAAATCAGGTTAATGTTCCTCTATCTGCAAATTGGGCTGGTTCTGAAGTTTTCCCAATTTATACCTATGAGCACATGACATGCCCCATCACACACAACCCCGGTAGTATATACTATTCATGTCCTGCACATTCCCTCCCATGACAGTGAGAATTTCTTATTAATCCCAATAGACATTTCCCTTCCTCTGAATGTCATTTTTACAACAAATGCCTTCCTAGGATTTAACAACTAATCAGACAGAATAATAACTTGCCAAATGATTGTGAAGAATTATGGCGTTTGGATATCAACACATTATTTGTCTGCAATTTTTATTTGCGGTTCTGTGGCATCAATTTATTTTTCTTGCCACTCTTGTTATTTGCAATTTAACTTAGGACTGGAAGAGTTAATCACAGAGGTGATTTTAAAGTGAGGATTAAGTTTTCTTAAGATTTCGTATCCTGCTGGGAGACAGACAAAGAAGAGGATTACTATAAAAAAATAAAATATAAAAAAAGAAGGAATGTTGTGTTGTGTGGCCAACGCCATGGGCTGCATATAATGGAGAAATAATGACATACAGTATATTTTATTATTATATGTTGTATTAGTTTGTTTCTAGATATTGTAAATTTCAGATGTCATGCCTTTTAGCTAGTATCTTTCATTTCTTGTAACTAATTGTTTTTTCCTCTATAAACCCAAATCAATCCTGAATGCAGCCCCAAGACCTATTGCTCTGCTCACAATGCACTGCTCCTACCTGGCCCCAGTCCCTACACTGCCACCCTACCTGGACCTGTTAGTGCTTTCGATTATGTAAAACCATTATATATCATGGTTTGAAAACCTCACTCCGGAGGAGCTTGGGAGCAGAAAAAACTCTGTCCCTGTCCTCCAACAAGATGCAATAGGGGGGTGTAGATAAGTTACAAGAATAAGTAGGATCTCTCCTAAAGGTCCCTTGGTAAAAGACTTTTGGTTAGTGATGAACTTACCCGAACCACTGACAGTAGTTCTTGCTCGGTGTTTGCCTCAAACCCATTCCCTCTCCCCGACCCCTGTTAGCACACCCAACTAGTGTTGGCACCTATCGGTGTGTAAACCCTATAAATGAGGAGCATGTGTACAATTCCATCTAAATGCCAGCGGGGCTCTCCAGCGTTTTCTCTAGGATCATCGCTCCTTGTGGCATCATAAGTGATGATTTGCTAGAAAATGGAGGCAGTACATGGCTGCTATTTTTCATAGTGCCACCGACTATGATGGGAGCATTTATAGGGTAACACCCTGTACACACACTGCCCCTGCTCGTCCTGCAGCCACAGTGCCCCCCTCCCCCTATAGCCACAGTGCCCCCCTCCAGCTACACTGCCCCCCTCCCCCTGTAAAAACACTGCCCCCCCCTACACTGCCCCCCTCTAGGAAAGAAAAAACTCACCTTTCCTTGTTCCCTTGGAGCAGCGCTTGCAGCCACCTTCTTTCTTTGCATGTGTCTGCCAGCACAAGTGATCTAATTACATCATTGCCTCTTTCCCGGACCGCCCCGCTCGCTCCATAGGCGGGCAGTGACTGCCGCACGCCAGGCCACTGGTCACGCCCCAACCCCGCCCCCTCATGAATATGTTGGACAGCTTTGCGAGCTGTCCGAAAATTGCACTGTACCCCGCCGCAGTGTTAGATAGCGTTACCGGAGGTTTCCGTTAACGCTATCACTCTAATACTGCGGCGTTTGATCAAGCACTAGGAGCTGCTTACTTTAGTAGTGCTGAAAATTTGGGTGACAGGTCCTCTTAAATGTTTTCTGGATGATGTTGCCATGATGGCCAATGAGAGAAATGTGATCCGGAAGGTTTTAATCTACTTGACAACATACCGGTTGGGGTTTATTAGGTATGCCACTGACTTTGATGGGAGCATTTATAGGCTAACAACCGCAATTATTGCCAGAAGTGATTGTGCATGTTCCCGGTGGGAGTAAGTGCCTTCACACACAACTAAATTAAAGCGTTGACCCTTCAAATATCCATCTTTCTAAAACAATAGCCCACGACTTACTGAGCCTTTGGCCTTATTAGAAGTTTTTAAAATACATGATTTAGAAAATCATTGAATAGAAAATAAATTACTATGTTGACTTTATAGTCAAAACTCAACCACAACCTTGTTGGTTTGCCGACTCTTACGACTTATGTTTTTGGGCACAAAATGTTGCGCTTCTACTTTTTTCCAACTGGTTTTGTTGTGCAATTTTAGTAGAGCAGCTAAAACTAGTCTAGAGAGTTCTATTTCACCTTTATGAATGTGGAAACAGTTCTTAATCTTTTGGTTTATGCATCAAATAATTGCTATTGATAATATTGCGCCACACTAAAAAATATGTGTATTTTGAATGCGTTTTAAGATTCAATCCAAAGGCTCCAACGCTTCCATTGCAGTTGCTAAACACAAGGGATACGCAAAGTTACCTCAACATGTGATCTCGGGGGAAGCTTTTGGGTGGTATCTCAAATGTGATTAAAGCGCTCCATTTGCACACAGCCTCTGTGAATTGCACCTAAAATATAAAGCAATAATTAATATGCGGGAAATTGAAAACCCACCATTTCTCAGATTTCTCAGGTGGGACATTAAATTAATTCTCCTCCATTCTCCATGTATTAACGCCACGCCCTCCCAAAAAATCCCCAAAATTAGACACACTTTTCCAGACTTAAATAAATGTTCCCCCCCGATGGTTTGCATTGTTTACATGCAAAACACGTGGTGCTTATTCTATAATGCAGTGGAAATGCATATGCCTACTGGCCAAGCCTCTAAAAATGCTACTGATCACTCAGACTGCGGTTTAGTCTATAAATGATTCATTAAAAAAATGGATGACAAATCGACTGTGAAAAGCAGACAACAACGTTTACTTTCTATGACCGTTTTTTTAACGCTTTTGTGTGTAGGTAGCATAATAGTTGGCAGTATATCAGAACCTCTTTAATCACAATTCACACATACACCTTAACTTACTTTTGTACCTTAGCCATAGCCACTCTATGAATACCACTTCTCTGGTTTGAGAATTTAGCACAACCTCCGTACACATGACACATGGAGACAGCTGTGTCCGGACTGAGAATTTACTAAAAGATGAACTTTGTCCATCAGTCACATGTCACCGGAGAACACGCCCGGAATACTCCCCCTTGTACTAACCATCTCCTCCTTCCTCTCACAAACCACTTGTCAGAATAACTTACTCCTGTGTTGAGATCTGTAGGTAAATTTAGAGACACAAAATCCAAACCACATCATAATACTCTCAATCTCCAAGAAATTGGAAAAGACCCATAGAGAATTGTAGCAACATGGCTTGTATGCTGAGCAAGGACCCGCTGGATATTGAGGTATTCAAACTGGTTTTCGTGTTTTTCTTGTATAACAGATGTTTGTGCATATATAATGGATTGTGATATGGGAGACCTTGCTTCTGCAGCTCTTGCTAAGTGCATATTACAGTAACTTGGATCCCTGCTGCTTAGTGGTTTGAGTGTTAAATTGGCAGGTGTGAAACGGGATTTTTCTAGCCATGTAAACAGTTCAGGAGGCTGCGGATCAAAGTCTCTGTGCAACAAATGGGATGCGAACAACAACTTTAGTTTTACAAATTATAAAGAAAAGTGTAGCTGCGTACAGTGGCGCACATTTATTAAAGTGTTTGTGCCCGCTTTCTGCCTGACTTTGTACTGAAAATGTGCAATCTGCTTGTACATCTATTTATATAGTGTCTGCGCCAGTTTTTTGTAGCGGTTACTCTGTGTCCATCAACAAAAGTACACCCAAAATGGCTGTTACTGCTTAGCCGGAGTTTGCGCCACATTGATTAAAGATGTGCGACATAATCCTGCAGCACGAACAATGTGCACCATAAAAAATGGTTGACACTTCCCGAGCAGTGCAGGGGGTGCCAGATTCATGACCGTGCATGCAAAATCAAGAATCTGGCACCCCCTGTACACAATACAGGCAAACTGTACATAGCACACTGCACTAGATTTGATAAATACAGACCAATGCCTGTAGATTGTTCTATGTTGTTCATATTGGCCCACGTTTATTAACTAGTTTTTGGACATACCATGCACATTAATACATATGCAAACAGGATGCACATTTATTTATGTAGCGTTTCCAACAGTATTGTGTCACGGCTGCTCTGTGCATGCTGATGTACAATACTCTGCACCTTAATGGGTGTTCTGGTGTGGATTTGCAACATGCACCACATTTATGTCAGCAAACCCAACAGAAATGTGGGGCACGCTCCTTAAACTGGGTGCACCAGAAAATAAACTGGTGCAGAATTCCAGCAGTTGTTGTACAATTTTTAGGTGTGCAGCATCAAGCAACAAATCCTTTACCTACAAATAGGCAGGGTAATCATCATAGCATGAAATGGTGAAATGCAGTACTGGGCCCAGCAACAGGCCGTGAATACCTATCTACTGGAGGACAACCTATCTACTGAGGGACATTTACTGTGGCTACCTATCTTCTGGGGGCATGTGCTGTGGCTACCTATCTATCAGTGGACTTTTTCTGTGGCTACTTATCTACTGGAGAGGACATATGTTGTGGCTACCTATCCACTGGGAGACATTTACTGTGTCTGTCACTACCTATCTACTGGAGGCATGTGCTGTAGCTACTCATCTACTAGTGAGGGGATGTGCTGTGACTACCTATCTACTGGGAGGGGCATGTGCTTTGACTACTTATCTTCTGGGGGGCATGTGCTGTGATACAAACAATATGTACTGTATATGCAAATGATTTGTTATATGAACACACCCTTAAATAGTGAATTAAGGGGTTGCTGTATATATATATATATATATATATATATATATATTGAGAGTGAATTTATGAAGCACTTATATGTGATGTATCATAATAGTACTAGTACTACATAATAATAGTACTACTACTATCAGTACTATTTACTGGGTCCAATTTGCTGCGGCTGACTCTCTACTGGACGGCATGTGTTGTGGCTACCTATGTACTGAGGGGAATGTGCAGTAGCGATCTATCTACTGGGGCATGTGCTGTTACGACCTATCTACTAGGGGGAGGCATGTGCTGTGGTGGATACCTTTCTACTGGAGGGTATGTGCTGTGTTACAAACGTGTATATATACTGTATATGTATTGTTAATACATTTTGCGCTTTATGTTGTATAAACACACTTAATGAATTATGGGGGGTGCAGTATATATAATAAATTGGGGGTGCTGTGCTCACTATAATACATACAGGGAACTATATAAGGGATGAGAATGAATTTATAAAGAACTTATATGTGATGTGTCATAATAATAATATAAGATTGGAACTAAACTGTGGGAGGTAGCAAAAAACTTGTCAGTCAGGAGCCCCAAAATATAGGGGTCATTCATAAAGGAAAGTAATAGTAACAGGGCAAACTGCGAAGAAGATTCCTGGTTTGAGACTATACACAGTTCTAGGCCATTGGAAATCACCATCAATCATTTCACTATGTATAAAAACACATATGGTGCCCAAACCTACAGTGTGACCCATATCCACTGTACATGTACAAGTACTGATGTGTTGGGTGTTCATTTGAGATTCTATTCACTATATTTTAAGACCTGCTTACAATATAATTTTTTTCCTAAAACCATAAAATTGGCATGTCATATGCTTTATTCATGTCCATGAGAATTCAATTTTGAGTGAATTGGAGAGGGAACAGTGCTGGACAGTGCTCGAGGGTAGCGGAACGGGTTGAGAACGCTTGGCCGCCACATCTACTATAACCTCTCCTGGTTTTCTGGCAGAGACTATAGCCAAAAACGTAGCCAGTTTAGATCTGGTCTGCAGGTCCATTTGCGCCCGCATAGGACTAGTGTTAAAAACGCATAGCTCTGATTACTCTCTCTGACACTTTAATGAGGAATTATTGCAGAAAGTATATTGGAAAATTGTATAACTTTTCATTTCACAAACAATATCAATTATTTGCTGAAAGTGGACAAACCCTATGTGGCGGTGTATCTCAGACCAGACAACTAGATATTTGGTGGTTTTTTTTACCTGTTTCAATCTCAATGGCCCAGATTTATCATTAGTGAGGCAAACTGTACAAGCTGCCGTTTTCCTCATGAATGGGCAGTGTGTGCCAGATTACTGAATATTAGCGCACAATCTTCAATTACCTGGTGCCCACTGCACTGCTCAGGAAGAATGCACCATCTTTTTACAGTGCACCTTTACTATACAGCCTGCAATTCTGTCGAGTCGCTGTATTAAATGTGTTGCAAGTTCCAACTAAGTAGTAACAGCCCCTTTAAGGGCACATTTGTTGACACAGTTCAACCGTGACACAAAATTGGTGCAAACACTTTATAAATACATGTGTAAGCTCCAAAGACGTTCTTTCAGTGCAAAGTAAGACAGAAAACTGGTGCAGCCAGAATAATAGATCTGGGCCAATGAGCTATAAAATGAAATAATACAGCATTATTTTATAGAAATAGAGAGAAAGCTTAGATGTTGGCATCATGTACCAAAATACACTGGTGCAGAATTCCAGCAGTTGTGAACAATTTTTTAGTGGCACATCAACCAATCCTATACCTACAAATGCAGGTACCGAATCATGCTACGGTGAATGCAGACGGGTGCCCAGCAACAGGACCGTGACGACCTCTACTGCGGACCCCATCTACTGAGGGACATTTACTGTGCACCTACTTCTGGTTGCATTTGCTGTGCTACCTATTTCAGTGGACTTTTTCTGTGGCTACTTATCTACTGGAGAGACATATGTTGTGGCTACCTATCCCCTGGGAGACATTTACTGTGTCTCTGTCACTACCATCTATGGAGGCATGGGCTGTAGCTACTCATCTACTATAAGGATGTGCTGTGACTACCTATCTACTGGGAGGGCCGTGCTTTGACTACTTCTCGGGGAGGGCTTGACTACCTTTCCACTGGGGGGGGGCATGTGCTTGATACAAACAATATTACTGTTATGCAAGTTATTTGTTATTGAACACCCCCTTATTAGGTTGAAATTGGGGTGCTTCTATTAATATATATAATATATATATAATATATATGGATGAGAGTGAATTATGAAGCATTAATGTGATGTTCATATAGTAACATTCTACATTAATAGTATAACTACTACTATACTATTTACTGGTCCAATTTGCTGGGGCTAACTTCTACTGGCTGCTGTTTGTTGCTACCTATGTACTGAGGGGAAGTGCAGTACGTCTATTACGGGGCATGTGCTGTTACGACCCTACTACTAGGGGAGGCATGCTGTGGGTGGTACTCATCTACTGTCTACTGAGGGTATTCTGTGTTACAAAACTTTATATACTTATAATACATTTTGCGCTTTATGTTGTATAAACACACTTAATGAATTATGGGGGGGTCAGTAATATAATAATTGGGGGTGCTGTGCTCACTATAGTACTCAGGGAACTATATGAGATAAATGAATTTATCAAGAACTATATTTGATTGTCAAATCATAATATAGATTGGAACTAAATGTGGGAGTAGCAAAAAACTTGTCATCAGGACCCCCAAAATATAGGGGTCTTCATAAGGAAGTAATAGTAACGGGCAAACTGCGAAGAATGTCCTGTTTTAGACTACCCTTCTATGCCTTGGAAATCACCACATCATTTCACTATTATAAAAACACATATGGTGCACAACCCTACAGTTGACCCATATCCACTGACATGTACAGTACTGATGTGTTGGGTGTTCATTTGAGATTCTATTCACTATATTTAAGACCTGCTTACAATATAATTTTTTTCCTAACACCATAAGTGTGACATTCATGATGGCTTTTATCTCATGTCCATGAGAATTCAATTTGAGTGATATTGGAGAGGGACAGTGCTGACCACAGACGTTTATTATGTCATCATTGGTAAGGAAGGGAAGCAGTCTGATTGAAGAGAACAAATGGAGTGTGGACTTGTCTGGAAATGTCTGACAGCATACAGAAGTACAGCTGTCTATGTCAAAACTATTGGAGGAGATGTATTAATAGGTGATGATTGTGCCCAATTCTGGAAAGAAGCAATATCGCCTCCTCCCCACCAGTTTTTTGGCTTTCTCGCCCGCCATGCACTATGGTGAACAGTCGAGTGTAGCGGGGTTTTAGAACTGCTTGGTCCGCCACATCTACTAACCTCTCCTGGTTTTCCTGGCGAACTATAGCCAAAAACGTAGCCAGTTTAGATCTGGTCTGCAGGTACTTTTTGCGCCCGCATAGGACTGTGTTAAAACGCATTGCTCTGATTACTCTCTCTGACACTAGCGATCGTTATTGGGTGACATCACAAGACCGAGAAGATGTATATTCACTGAAGTAAATTAAGAAGCTAAAGTATGGGAGAATTATATTTGCAGAAAGTTATTGGAAAATTGTATAATTTTCATTTCACAAACAATAATCATTTTTGCGGAAGTGGACAAACCCTATGTGGCGGTGTATCTCGAGACCGACAACTAAGATATTTGGTGGTTTTTTATACTGTTCAATCTCAATGGCCCAGATTTATCATTATGAGGCAACGGTACAAGCTGCCGTTTTCCTCATGAATGGCGGGGTGCCAGATTACTGAATATTGCGCACAATCTTCAATACCGGTGTCCCACTGGACTGCTCAGGAAGAATGCACATCTTTTTACAGTGCACCTTTACTACAGCCTGCAAATTCTGTCAGTCGCTGTATTAAATGTGTTGCAGTTCCAACTAAGTATAACCCAGGGCACATTTGTTCACAGTTCACCGTGACACAAAATGTTGCAACACTTTATAAATACAGTGTAAGCTCCAAGACGTCTTTCAGTGCAAGTAAGCAGAAACTGGTGCAGCCATAATAGAATCTGGGCCATAGCTATAAAAAAAATACATCATTTTATTTTTATAGAAATAGAGAGAAAGCTTAGATGTTGGCATCATGTACTACAATCAGAGCTATAGGTACAGGGGACTCCAGTCATTATATGGGAATCCTAGGAACAGGATTAAGAGTTTGACTTTTTATTTGCCCTTTGAAGAAGTCTGATAAGTCACATGTCTTAAGAAATGTAAGTCTATAGTTGCAAACACCGGATACCCTTTGCATAGCACTATCCTATACCAATGGAGCAACAGGAGCGATCCATATCGGCAGATGTGCTGCCGGACAACAAGATATCAAAAGTCTTTCATTCCTAAAACATTTAAATAATATAAGATGGCCAAAACAGTCCAGAACTGATAAATCCCAAACACCTCCTGTTTCTACTTTTACAGTTGTACTCAACACACATTGTTCTAGTGATTTACTTTGTGTTATGTACAAATGGTTCCCATTCTATTCTATTGTATTCTATTGACTTGTTTGTCAAGGGGACAGTGATATCTAAAATAAAAATCAAACCCTGTTTCTGTCATCTCTCTCCTCCTACACCCTCAGATGACCCCAGGGGGTGACACATGAGCTATTCTTCCCATTGTCTGCTTGGGTGTAAGGTGAGACATGTAAAATAAATGTTTCACCACTCCTCATACATCACATTTTCACTATACACTTCTTGCATTGGCTTCAAAAATTTCACAAAGATCAGAACTTCTAAGACGTAGCAATATTTTTATTATTTATACAGACCTATCCATAATTGTAAGTATTCGTAATATCGTAATTGTAAGTGACTTTTTTTTACAATGTATCAGGTCTTATTTTAGAGAATTTATTTCATCTCATGACAATGGGATTCGCTTGTATAGCAAGTTAGAGCCTATCCACAGTTAAGGGACTAACTTGCTAAACAGCGAAGGTCTCGTTGATGGAACCCCCACGAATCATGAGAACAAGGGTCCATTATACCTCCGTTGTACTCGAGATGACGGGTGGAGCATGTCGCACATGTGTCAACAGCTCCATTCATTTCTATGGAACTAACAGAGATAGACAAGTGCGGAACACAACTATCTTCTCTAGGCATCTCAGCTTCAATGAGGGTACAACGGACCCCCATTGTTGCGTTCCACGGGGGTCCTATCACTGACACCCCACCATTCAGCAAGTTAGCCCGATTGTGTAGATAACCACATTAATAGAAACATACAGGGACAATAAAGACAATATTTAAAGCAAACTACATTATGGAAAAAAGTCACTGATCTAAGAAGTGCAACAAAAGAGATGTTGAATTATTTAAGAAATTGATGTTTATTTCTTTGTTAATTAAAGGGTCATTTTTGGAAAATAAATTGCATGCAAAAGACTAAAGAGTATGTTTATCTTATAAAAAAGTGTGTAAAACCGCCCTAAAGTTTTATTTGTGTACATAAAAAGTGTGAAATGTGCCCAGAAATTCTTGGCAGTGAAATAGATGAGCATAAAATCTTTCCTAGGTGCTATTACATTTACCATGAAAGAAATAATTTAAAAAAATCTGCCAATTTTTTTTGATTCATACCCCTGCCCCTCAAACAAAAAAAAGGATAAAATAAAAATAAATTTATTAAAAATAAATAAAAAAGAAAAAACCTATCAAAGTAATAGTTTTTAATAAATTAAATACTGTTTTTAATAGTAAAAACTGATTTTAATTTTTTTTTAAATATTAATATATATTTATTAAATTGAATACTGGTTTTAATAATAAATTCCAGGGAATTTTATTAGAAATGTGGTTACAAATATGGAAATTGCCAACTCTTCATCTCAGTGTCTTAACACCCCTAATTCCATGATATACAAAATCTCCAGTGGTTGTTGAGAAGACATGGCAGCCAGAGGTGGAAGATGTGTTGAGGGGTAATGATACTATCTGGAGCATTGTGGAACATGCAGTTGACCCACAAGCATTTTGTAGTTGCAATTAACATACATAATGAATTGTGGAAATTAGAATATGGAGTGTTTTTTAAGGACAGCCTATGACCCTGGCATTTCGCCCTCAGCGAAAAAAATTAAAAATGGAACTTGATATGAATTTAGCCATTCATTTACATAGAAATCGCTGTATCTGCATACTTAATAGACTTTTTCTATCCCTGTGGGATTTTAGATCTAATTATGGTGCACTGTGTTCTGCATTCTTAATCCTATATTTGTATGCAGATTTTACTGTTTAATTTTTTATTGATATTTTCAGGAAATATGATTTATTAGTTTGCAGAGCAGGAAAACCTAGAATGCGGATAATTAAAAGTCAGAAAAGTAACATAAATCCATAGACAAACGTAAAGCTCCAGTATTTTATTAAAACTTGCGCTATCTGTATGTGTTGAATAATTGGTGACAAACTTATTACGGGGGAAAAACATCCATCAATATTTCTTTTAATTTGGGTATTTGAAAATCAAACAATATTCAACTATCCCTGAGTTATGCAGTTTTCTTACTATCCTGCACACCGGGTATATTTGCATAAAATTTTCCACATGGTGTTGGGTTACTGAATACTTGCAAACTTTAAAATTTGCTGTGGTTTTATCAATTCTCTGGTGTAGATTTGTAGCAGATGTCTCCTGTTTTAATAGGAGGGAGAAATAATCTATATACTCAAACACATTGGGAATTATGGTACGCTTTTCGATCCATTTCATGAGCGTTCATAAACCTCCCTATGGGGGTCTGTTTATCATATTCCGGCATTCATTGGCTGGTGTATGATAGCCCTGCTGCCCCTCCGGAGCAGCCAGATATATCAAGAAGCTTAGGCCTCTTGATGTATACAGTGGGTAGCTGTGCCTAGTTTTATTTCTATGCCAGGTCCTACTTGGCGTAGAAATAGGAGCAGCCACCAAAAAGTTGCTGGCTGTAGTGAGTGCTCCTGTGAGGGTTCCTTTGCCCGCATCAGACCACTCCACCACTGGCAGCACACCCTCCCCGCCCCCCCCCCCCGCCCCCCCTGGCATCGAGCTGGCGTGAAGGGCAAAATAAACACAAATGCTGGTGATACTCAAGCATTTACAATAATTTCAGGGCTTCTGTGCCAGTGTTCTGTTAAAAAAGACCCCATATCTATGAGACACTACAAAGTAAGGGGCCAACACCCACCAAAAACCATATGGGCACTTAGAGAGCACTGCATTGAGTTATGTTGTTACACCATCTCTAAAACCATTAAACAAACTTATGAAACTGAAAAATAAAAATAATAATAAAGCTTTGAAACAATCTATGTGACTATTCTATAACCATTTTCCTAGTTGGATGATGAGAAAAGATTTTTTCTGCCTATCTTTAAAGCCAAGTAAGACCCAGTTATGCCACTTATTACACCTGAGATCCTAGTAAGTTCTGAGCCACTAATATAAGTACTTGCTGAGTTGTACTGCATTAATTTAAATCCCTGCTCCTTTTTTCCTCACAAGTCCAGAGAAATTCCTGTATGAATATACACTCAGAAAGAAATGTGGTTGACTAAGAAGATCCACCAAATTGACTCCAGAGCCCAGATATTAAGTTCTGCAATAAAGGATATATCTTAGTATTTTCCAAGAAACTACAGAGGCCTCTCAATAAATTAGAATATCAGCAAAAAGTTTTTTCCGGTAATTCAATTAAAAAAGTGAAACTCATATACTATTTAAATATTTAAAGTCATTACAAACAGAATTAACTTTTTAAAGTGTTGGCGTCTCCTATCTTCCTCTTGACAATATCCCATAGATTCTCTATGGGGGTTTAGGTCAGGCGGTCCATACAAACCATTCAAAATGATGGAAAACTTCTAGAAGATAGTAAATGAAATCCTCAGGTATGAACTAATGTTCTTGGGTGGATCGGCAGTTAAGTGGTATCTAGAATTTTGCTATCAGAAGGAGATAAAACCGCAAATCATAGAAGCGGAGGTTCAGATGAGGCTCAAAAATATGAGCCCACATGTGATGAGAGTAGAATTTAGACATAAAGGGGCACACTGGCGTCTTTTTATCTGAGGGAATTCCCACCTTTTGTATAGGTATGTCCCTTTATGTCATGTATTCAGACTGGTGGGTTGTGCAAGTCTTATTTATCGGGGCACCCGGTGTGTGACATACTGGAATTCCACATGCTCACCAGTATTGAGATCTACTCAAGGTCTGACCTCGCTATGATCTCTGCCAGTTTTTTGGCACAGGATATAGTTCCCCATTGGGCACACTATTTAAAAAAGTGTTGTAGGAGTGAAAAGGGTGCACATGGCATAATACATCGACCCCTATGTCTTCTGTTGACATACATTTTGCACATGTCTCAGTTTTGTGTGTCTTATTCTCATAGGATATTCTCAACTGGCAGCTGGTAAGGGAGTTCTGTCTCTTGAGAAACCCATTTGCAATAATCAAGATAGAACACAAAATGTCTGAAATACAAACCGAACTGAATAGAAAAAAATAGCTCGAAATATTGACGTGTTCTTTTTTAGTGTCAAGTTCAGTAATAGGTTTATAGTATTGCCCCTGGGACTGAAGAAGGGTCCAAGCATAAAATCTGTTCCCAATAAAAGACTTCAAAGTAAGACACAATATGAAACAATCTAACATTTCAAATTTGCAAAAGAATAATCGGATTATAAGTTCAGAAGATATTAAGACACAAAGTAAAATAGCAAGATAAAATCTGACCTTCAGCAAACAACCACAGATTGTGAACTCTATATAACAATTTTACAAGCTTTCTCTCTCGGTTTTGTATTCATGTGTGTGATTGAAACGCTCGATGACATTTCAATGAAACTGTTGTCTTTGAACTGCTAAAGTCAAACGGAATATCACATGCATTGCCATGCTTCTAAATGTTATCGCTGATATCTGTCACTTTGTGCCACATGGTGGCCACATAGCTCTTAATTGCAGCAGACACAATGAACTCCCTCTGTAGTGTAATCCTCATGCACATGGGCCTCACGTCTCTTTTTTTCTTGCATTTACTCTTTACTTCCTCTTCTTTTAAGTCAGAAATGCTTTCATTTATGCATAAAGAAAGTTTATACATGCAAATTAAAAAGCATCTACATTTAGTGTTATTGCTGGATTAAAAGATTCATATCTAATGTTTTTACAATTTTAAGTTTTTGTTTTTTTAACTTTTTTACTGTAACTGGTGCTGCTCTTACAAGTAAAACATCTCCCGCCACAGTGACAGTTGTCCCTGTAAGGGTTGTGCCATATCTAGATAGACCCAGGAAAGTTACTTGTAACATGTCGCTTACGTGTTCTATCACATGATCACCTTGACAGATCAAGGCAATGCACTGGACTGGAGAAAACATGGCATCATAGTATATAGGGTTGAAAAAAGACAAAGGTCTATCAAGTCCAACTTGCAAGCTTCTACACACTAGACATTCAGCTTCCCAATCATTTGGGTAGTATCCTAGGACCTGGATCGCCTGTCATATATGTTTACATAATGTTTATTCTAAGGGCAGATAGATAGTGACATTACGGTATTTTTCGGACTATAAGCCGCACCGGATTATAAGGCACATCATCAAGTGCGGGCTAAAGGTCTAGGTTCATATATAAGGCGCACCGAATTATAAGGCGTACCTGATTATACAGATTAATGACCAGCAGGTGGCAGACCTGTGCACAGCACAAGGCAGCTGTTGTCTGTAAGTACGGTTCATATATAAGGCGCACTGGACTATAAGGTGCACCTTTGATTTCTGAAAAAATCTAAGGATTTTTTTGTGCGCCTTATAGTCCGAAAGATACGGTAGTTAAAGTGATCTCCTTACAGGGTGTGGACTGAGTCACTGGTGGGGGGATTGATCACCACGTAGTCTGGTTTCTTGTACTATCTTTTGATACTTTTTCGTCTCTATTTAGACTTTTTTGACTCAACTGAGACAAAAAAAGTCTCAAAAATTACTACAGTAAACAAGTCTTATGGTAACAAAACCCCACCCCAATTTCTTGATTTTTATCCCTTTTAGAGCCTTAAATTTTGGTTTAGATAGAGAAGCCAAAATCATGTCCCTATTGGTTTATTAAGCACAGCGTTTCAATGGTTTTTTTTTTCCAAATTGTAGTGAATTGGTGTCAGTTTAATTAGAATGGTTAAAGGGGTATTCTAGGTATAAAAAGCTGATAACCGCTCCTACAGAATGGTGCATCTCTATGGATCAGTTGCTGGAAGTGTTGGCCCAGTAATAATGAAGAGCCTGTGATGCCTTATACAGCCACTGTACAATGAAGAGCACTGTGCTTGGTAGGAAGTGAGGGGAATGTGGTATAGATTCTTTAATGACCCCTTTAAATAATTTAGAGCTTCTTTAAAGTGTTTGTGTGAGGGGAGGCATCTATAACTATCTCTAACTTTCTATCATACAGGATATATATTCCAGTTGCTGCACTGGCTCTGGATTTAAATACCCTGACCAATGAAGACTGACCTGTTGGTACCCCCTTCCTTCAGTACGCGGCAGTACCACAAGTCCCCCCTGTGTCCTAAGCCCAGACATATTCATTCTGCTTTGATGTTAGTTGTTGTAATATTACTTAGCATACTCGTCCATATCAAATAAAGTTTCATTAATTTTTTTGCATTTTGAAAAATTCCCACTATTTAATAGTAAAAAATTCACAAAGTGGAATCTTCACTGTTCTAAATGATAATTCAATGAGTGCAGTAGACACTGGACATTTTATCCAATATGTTCTTAATTTGACTAAAGTCTTAATCAACTCCATTGGGAAATGGTTTCTGCGTATAATGTATTCTTCTCGTGTCACTTGATACTTTCTGGTTGTATTCATTTTGCTCTATTATCAGTGAGGCCTTACAAGTAGCAATTTGAGTTATAGCTAAGCACAGCACCTGAACTTCCTTTGCAAAGGAAATAGAATGTATTGTATCTTGTAGTAGCAATGTGTTTAAAACATAGAGGAAATAGGGAGTTCTCTCTAGAGACAATCAAGGCCACCTTGTAGGCGTATGGAAGCTTATAGCCAATGATGCTCCACTAGGGGATTCTGGGAACATATGCAAATAAGTTTTCTAGGATGGGATAAGGAAAACCACGCCTCTTTTAGCTACATTGTACGGCAGCTTTCTTGACATCAAGCATGACTTTCAGGAAGCCTAATGACATGATGTGGGATTAAAATCAAACCAGTATATATGCAGGCATAGTGGTAAATTCATGGGTGGGAATTTATCGTTACAATTTGTCTTTGACTTGGTTGTCTATGTTCAAAAAACTCTTGGTCTATAGGTCCGAACTGGCAGAGTTTGTGCCAATATCTACTAAGAGGCTAGACTAGAATTCAAAACACCTGTTTTAAAGAATTCACTCAGTGTGCAGGCCAAAAGGGTCCATACTGTTTTAGTTTTATGACCATGACTGTGCTCCGCCTTTATGATTGCACTGGTCTTATTGGACATGGTTCCTGTTTCCAGAATCCCTCCAGTACTTTCAGTTTTAGGCACCTTTGTCCACCTGAAAGTGCTGGGGCCATCTTTTATTGATAATTATGTTGGACTGCTCTATGCAATGTCACATATATAAACTGGGCAACCTCTACAGCACACAGAAGGAACGGTGGATCCACTGTGTTGGCTGTGGTGCCAGATGTCAGACGTTATTCGTTTACGTTAAGTGAATCTTATATAATTTGCTGATCTATAATCACTTTTAGGACTCCTTGTTATTTTTTACACTGAAAATAGTTGTTATAGACAATGGCTATATGATTACGGCCCGGATACTTTTGTAGAAAAAATATTTAAAGGGATTGTCCATAAGTAGAACAACATGGCTGCTATCTTTCAAAAACACGACACTTGACCATGAATTGCAGCTCATGTGTATAGAGAATAATGGAGCTTAGCTGCAATACTAGGTGAGATTGTTTTGGATGAAAGCGGTCATAGCTTACAACCTCCGGACAAACCCTGTAACTACTATTTAGGCTACATGCAGGCTATCTTGTTTCACAAATGTGTCCATGTTTTGTAAAGGAGTCTTACATTTCAATGTTATTCAATGAGGTCATGCACACTGGCTTCTTTTTCGCAAATCCGTATTTCTGTCTGTATTTGCGGCATGTGCCTTCCCATTTAAGTCTATGGAGCTGTGAAAAATGCTGTTGTCACACAGGTGTCATCTGCATGCCATCCGTAATTTGCATATAGGTTGCTAGGTAACAAAATCAAGTAACTGGAAGACTTCATTTGCGAGCCTTCTATATCTTATAAGGACTGTAAATACGTTTGACGTACGGGTGAGAAACGGTTGTGCCCAAACAGCAGAAAAACAGGACACATACAGATGACAAATATGCAATGGCATATTATTCTTACTTTTTCACCTTTTCATGCCTAAAACTTTTGCAAAATACTGTAAGTCTATTCACAGAATTTTGAGATTTGTATAAAAAATAATAAAACCATTTCAATATCGAAAAACAGATATAGCAAACATTTTTCTTTTCTTATCCAAAAGTCTTCCTATCATTGAGATACTCTCTAGGTCAAATATAACCCCAATTTTTGAATACTGTATATTGGAAAACTGCTTGAATAACAATTTACTGATACAATTTTGTATTCATGCTGCTGAAGCTACAGGGCAGCCCTTTAACTGCTCGGCTGCTAGCAGAAATTCAGGTCCCTTGTGGTTTTCCTGAGTATCCACCAGCAGGCTACAGATGGAAATTTCTGCAAATCAGAGAGATTTTTATTTTGGAGAATCAATGCAGAATAGAATTTTTAAAGATCGGCTTATCTCGTGTAGGCAGGGAAGCCTCAAGAAATCTGACTTTACCCTGCTGCTCTCTATATTATTATTGGAAATCTCCAGCAGATTGATCCCAACAACAACACTATATTAAGGCTTTGTGTTTTATGTCTCTGTTTTAATATTCTGAATTAGTTTTACTTTGAATTAAATTGTACATTTAGATAATCATCCTATATGAGACGCGCTACTTCAAATGCATTAATCTATCTGCAATTTACTTAAGCACAAGATTTTTCTTAGAAACCTTCAGACTGAAGAGGTTTGCAGATTATATCATGTACTAGGAAAAGAATATTTATTTTAATTTATGCAAAAATTAATTAACCAATTTTAGAGGGAAATCCTCAACACGTGATCTTCGAAATACTTTGCCTATGAAATCCAGCTTTAAGAAACTTGCTTCTATTATATTGGTGTCCTCATAGATATTGAAATGCGTAGAGATTATGATGTGATTTTCTTTAGCTAAGGTAACTGAATGAGATCTTACGGTGCAGTTAACAGGCCTGCCATATAATTTTGACTTTTATTTTCTTCCAAATACAAAAAAACAAAAAGCCTAAGTTGTCACAATGTAAAAAACTCTGCAGAAGGAGAGGGTTTTCCAACAGTCAAACGTAGGCTTGACACCAAAACTTTGCCACATTTCCAATAAACTTTATCTTTGATCATTTGGATCCCATTGAGTGCTGTCTACATTTTTGCATTCTTCCAAATACAGTTATCAGTAGGAAACCTGATTGTCAGTAGAGATGACTCGATTCCTTGGCTCAATATGAGTCTGGCGTTTTTCGGGGAACAAAAAGAATCCAAATCTTTTCAGACAAACCTTTCAAAATGGCAGTGCTTAAGGAGAGGGCATGGGTGTGGGAAAAGTTTGCTAAAAATTAATGAAATGAGAGTTTTTATGAAAAATCTATGTTTTAGAGGACTAGCGGGATTATATACCAAATTCCAGGACTATTGAAGCAACGTCGGTTCAAGCCGATTCAATTCCAACTCTAACCAAACATTTAGCAAAATTCAACGAAGCTTCCACAAATCGAGTCTTGGATGATTTGCTTGTTTCTAACTTTAAAATAAAATCATTTTCATGATCTTGGGATAGAAGTCAAGAGTAATGTCCTTTTCTAGGCTACAGTTAGATATCTTATTTGCATTATATATAGATGACAGTTTCATAGTTTCATTTTTTGGATGTTTTTCTAGAGGAGTTGAGTTGAAATGAATACTAACTTCAAACAATTTTACTACTTAAGCATAAGTCTGTATTAACCTTGCTTTATCTTACTCAGTAAAAAGCTTTTCCTCTAGATCCGTCATATATGTGCACACTTGGTCGGCTAAGCATGCATCTGTTCTTAATGGGGAAAAAGAGGTAGTACTGGCATGCACATTGGGCGTGTACTGGCCAAACATTTGCTTTTCAGTGGGACCAGACATCTTGGACAGTTTGATTTACACTTTTCACATCTTTTGTTATTTTGGTTAAGGAGTCTGGCAACAGCTTACTCCCTGAT
Organism: Engystomops pustulosus; assembly: GCA_019512145.1. Lineage (NCBI taxonomy): Eukaryota > Metazoa > Chordata > Amphibia > Anura > Leptodactylidae > Engystomops > Engystomops pustulosus. The sequence goes on along the minus strand of CM033649.1, from coordinate 25,494,721 downwards.
CTCATTGGATCTTAGTGGAAGGGAGCCTGCATGTACTGTGTAAAGAAAAGGCAACTTAGATATCTGTCAGCTACACAACTACAGCTACTGTTTAGAAAGTTTATGGCCAGTTTGGACTACTGAGATACACCTCTGTAAGAAAAAGTATCAAATATTGAAAGGCTGTGGCAGCAGCATGATGAGTGATGAGTCTGATGAGTGGGAGGCAAGCTGACAGGACCCCAATGGTAACAAGATGGGACCCCAATGATCACAAGAACATGGTCCCATCCTGACTAACTGAATAAAGTACTAGCTCGAAATTTTTGACTGCTTGACAGTGTTGTATAGAGAGCATAAGGGCACATGATCGATCTGTCGCTTCATTTAATTAGTGAGAACTGGATCCCAGTTATTGTGATCGGTGGGGGACCCAGTAGTTGGACTTCCACTGATCAGATTGTTATACCCTATCCAAAATCAAGCTTGGAACAACCCCTTTAAGGCGTTTACCCAACCAGAACATAGAAGATGTTTTTGCAGTCTTGGCATAAAAGTCTTGCCAAAAATGTTTTGCTGGGATATAAACCATCGGAAGTAAAGTTTCTTGAAAAGGAACAGCAATTATTCCCCCCCACCACCACCACCAAATATTATTCCCTATTTACTTAAAATAGTGATACCTTTTTAATAATGTTTAATTACATTTTTCCAAAGCATTTTTCTTTGGTTTTAAACTTTTTATCCTCAGTTACAGTCCTTGCCCTTTAGCGGGGATACTTCATTACCACATTGTTTAATGTACTGTTGTAGAATAAGAATGATGTAGTATGAAATAAAATAGATAAGGGGATATTTTGTACGTGCCAAGAGACCCATTAGGAAGTAAATGATGTACTGGTTCATGGAGAGAGATTTTGAAAGGTATAATAACATACAGTGCATGCATTTTTCCTGGTCATACTGGATGTTTTGCTCATTTAGCACTCTGCTCTTGGCACTTATCTTGCTTTAGGGAAATCATGTACTGTAAGTAGGTCTCGATATTGAGTCCTATTCCACATTACATATTAACAGATGTAACTTGCTTGCACTCCAGGGAAAGCAGATGCATTACTTCCAAATGCATTCGGGTTCCCGTGAGTCTTCAAGGGGTTAAATATTTTAAATTTTTTAATGTTTAATAGATATTTTTATTCACTAAGGATTTCTTCTTCCTGGATTTGATTTCCCTTAAGGCAGATAAATGTGGAAAGGGAATTACAAAATCAAAAAACATCTAGTATAGGCAACTTTTAAAGATCCATGAACCAAACATCTAGCACTTTACATCGGAGTGTATGATTTGAGCTTATTTCAGTGTTTGCTTTTTTTCGATCTTTTTTAAAGAAATTTATTGAGATGTTTTTAACGTGGGTAAAAATCAATAGTTTAGTAGTTAATGATTATTCTTAAGGTTTACTGTGTCAATAGAAGAGTTTAAGCAAATCTCATGATGACTTCTATTTGTGTCTCTGTACATAATTTAAACTTTTTGCCCATATTCTACGGACTTTATAGGCTAAGAAGCTTGGGCTTGTAAAAGAGTGACCTAACTACAGTCCTCTATGGATCAGAGCACCATTGGACCATCAGTCACTTATTACTGCTAGGAAAATATGCTAAGTTTTCTAGGATGGAATAAGGAAAACCACGCCTCTTTTAGCTACCTTGACATCAAGCATGACCTTCAGGAAGCCTTATGACATGATGCGGGATTAAAACCAAACCAGTATATATATTCCAGAAGGGACAGACTCCCAACTATAGACAGCAATGTTTCGACCTGGTTGGGTGTCCTCAGTACAGTGTAGGGAACTGGTTTGGAGTGAGAGGCTTGTGTCTAGGGTAAGGAAAACTCTTACTTCCTGCCCCTTATTTCTGCTAGGCACAGCAATAACTGTGGTAACCCATGGGATCAGTTCATCACATCATACCAGCAGCATTATGTTGCCACTGCCATTACTTGTATTAAAGACATACCCATTATTGAGCAGCCATCTTGCTTGTATAACCGAGACAAAAGAACTAGAAAATTAAGTCCAGCTCACCGATATATATATATATCTCTTGAACAACTGGAGTCTGTGCCTCAGATCCCATCTAGAACCAGAGGTAGTGTGTCAGCAATAGAAAAATAATAATCCAGCACCAATTGATGTTGGGACATTCTTTCCATAATAAAATCCAAAGCTCCGAATAAAAATACTCAGACAACCCTCTTGGCACCACACAACCATGCCACGTTCAAAGCACTCAAATCACCTTTCTTCCCAGAACTGATGCTTGGTTTGAACTGCAGGAGATTGTCTTGACCATGTCTACATGCCTAAATGCACTGAGTTGCTGCCATGTGATTGGCTGATTAGAAATTAAGTGTTAACGAGCAGTTGGACAGGTGTACCTAATAAAGTGGCCGGTGAGTGTATATACATATATATATAATCTCTTGAACAACTGGAGTCTGTGCCTCGGATCCCATAATAATAATCCAGCACCAATTTGGATTTTAGAAAGAATGTCCCACATCAATTGGTGCTGGATTATTATTTTCTATTGCTGACACGACTACCTCTGGTTCTAGATGGGATCTGAGGCACATGGGATCTGAGTTGTTCATAGATATATATAATAACGGTGAGCTGGACTTAATTTTCTAGTTCTTTGTCTCGGTTATACAAGCAAGATGGCTGCTCAATAATGGGGTCTTTAATACAAGTAATGGCAGTGGCAACATAATGCTGCTGGTATGATGTGTTGAAACTGATCCCATGGGTTACACCGTTATTGCTGTGCCTAGCAGAAATAAGGGTCAGGAATAAGAGTTTCTCCATAAGAGACTCTTACTTCCAGACCCTAGACACAAGCCTCTCACTCAGCCAAACCAGTTCCTACACTGTACTGAGGAGACCCAACCAGGTCGAAACTTGCTGTCTATAGTTGGGAGTAGTTCCTTCTGGAATATATAACTGGTTGGTTTTAATCCCGCATCATGTCATAAGGCTTCCTGGAAGTCATGCTTGATGTCAAGGGAGCTAAAAGAGGCGTGGTTTTCCTTATCCATCCTAGAAACTTAGCAATTTTCCTAGCAGTAATAAGTGACTGATGTCCAATGGTGCTCTGAGCCATAGAGACTGTAGTTAGGTCACTCTTTTACAAGCCAAGCTTCTAAGCCTATAAAGTCCGTAGAATATGGGCAAAAAGTTAAATTATGTACAGAGACACAAATAGAAATCATCATGGGATTTGCTTAAACTCTTCTATTGACACAAGTAACCTTAAGAATAATCATTAACTACTAAACTATTGATTTTTACCCAAGTTTAAAACATCTCAATAAATTCTTTAAAAAAGATAGAAAAAAAGCAAACACTGAAATAACCTCAATCATACACTCTCCGTGTAAGTGCTAGATGTTTGGTTCATGGATCTTTAAAAGTGCCTATACTATATGTTTTTTGATTTTGTAATTCCCTTTCCACATTTATCTGCCTTAAGGGAAATCAAATCCAGAAGAAGAAATCCTGGTGAATAAAAATATCTATTAAACATTAAAAAATTTAAAATATTTAACCCCCTTGAAGACTCACGGGAACCCGAAAGCATTTGGAAGTAATGCATCTGCTTTCCCTGGAGTGCAAGCAAGTTAACATCTGTTAATATGTAATGTGAGATAGGACTCAATATCGAGACCTACTTACAGTACATGATTCCCTAAAGCAAGAAACGATGCCAAGAGCAGAGTGCTAAATGAGCAAAACATCCAGTATCCAGGAAAAATGCATCACTGTATGTTATTATACCTTTCAAAATCTCTCCTCCATGAACCAGTACATCATTTACTTCCTAAGGGGTCTCTTGCACGACCAAAATATCCCTTATCTATTTTATTTCATACGATATCATTCTAGTCCTACAATACATTAAACAATGTGGTAATGAAGTACCCCTCGTAAAGGCAAGGACTGAAAACTGAGGATAAAAAGGTTTAAACCAAAGAAAATGCTTTTGGAAAAAATGTATTAAACATTATTAAAAAGGTATCACTATTTTAATAAATAGGGAATAATATTTGGTGGTGGTGGGGGGGGGGGAATAATGGTGTTCCATTCAGAGAACTTTACTTCCGATGGTTATACCCAGCTAAAACATTTTTGGCAAGAGCTTTTATTGCCAAGACTGCAAAACATCTTCTATGTCTGGGGATAAGCGCCTTAAAGGGGTTGTTCCAAGCTTGATTTGGATAGGGTATAACAATTGATAGTGGAAGTCCAACTACTGGGTCCCGCCACCGATCCACAGATACTGGGGTCCAGTTTCTCACTAATAAATGAAGGACAGATCGATCAGGTTCCTTATACAACACTGTTGAGTAGTCAGAAATTTCGACCTACTGCTTTATTCAGTTAGTTAGGATGGGGCCATGTTCTTGTGACCATTGGGGTCCTGTCAGCTTGCCTCCCACTCATCAGACTCATCACACTTACCAAATTTATAACAATGGAACTTGGCACAATCCCTCGCTCAATTACATTCAATGCTGCTGCCACATTGTTTCAATATTTAATACTTTTTGTTCTTAGGGTAGTTCTGCTGCCTTCAGAGGTATATCTCAGTAGTTCAAGCTGGCCATGCACTTTCTAGACAGTAGCTGTAAACCCCTTGCTGTGTTAGCTAAAAGAAATTCCTAGGCTGCCTTTGTCTTACACAGCATGACATGCAGGGCGAATCCCAGGTTTTGTGGCCCCTGGGCGACAGAGCCTGGCTCAGGGCCAGGGTAGACCCTTTATGGTGCTGCCCTCCAGTAGTCACACGCCCCCCCCCCCGGGTACACATTCTCCCCTCCCGCTGTATCACACTGTACACTGCCCCCGCCCCACCCTGTATACAGAAAGAAAGCAACAACAACAACACTACCAAAACCACACAAACCAAGAACACCATAAACCAAATAACCCAAAGAGCAACACACTGCCACCCCCTACCCCTGTATACACACTGCTACCCCTGTATACACACTTCCCCCCCCTCCCCTGTTACCCACCTGCTCAGCTAGCCTTCCAAATTAAATTCAGCTCCTGTAACCACATCAGGTTTTGAAACACATCATAACTAGCAATGATGAGCATTTCTCTAAAAAACTAGTGCAGTCTGTACTATGTGCAGTGTTCCTGTTGGAGTGCGCGGGTGTGACAGACTATCAAAACTGGTGCAGGTATTCATTAATCTGATGCCCCCTAATTGCTCAGGAAGTGGGCACCTTTTTTTGTGGCACTTTTTCATGCTGCAAGTACCCCGTTTCTTCTACATGGGACAAAAATAAGACCTGTACAATGTTTGTTCAAGTTTAGAAATATAAGGTCTCGGCTGAAATAAGACCTAGCGGCAGTCACGGCTAATCTCTTCCGAAGCCATACATTAGTAATAGAGATCATTTAGATATTGTGACAGCGTTTTGACACAGGTGAAGAATTCATGGGAGCAAGTACTGACTGTTGTGTTGCAATGCTACAAGGAGCTACCTGGACAAGAAGGGTCATTTAAGGAAAGTGTTCAACATGAACTATTGAGGCCGATGGGGGAATTTATCAGAAGTGTCTGAGGTAAAAGCTGTTCAGTTCCCTTGGAAACAATCAGAGCTCAGCTGTAATTTTTTTTTTTGTGACACAACCTGCCCTAGGCTGGATTATTTTTCTATAATCTTGTGTGTGTGGCATAGGATTTTGATATTTCTGAATTACAATGTGAAAGTGATAGAAATATATAGATATTGGGGCCCATTTATCAAAACTAGTGCGGTCGAATTATTGTGCAGTTGTCTGTGGGTGTGCAGAGTGCCCCAGATTAATCAAAACTGCACGCACGGGTCTTCATTAATTGGGGCTTGCATGCTCGGGAAATTGCACCCAGTTTTTTTTTTTTTTTGGTGCACCTTCAACAAAGGTGTGCAACACAATTCTGTGGTCGTAGTAATAATCGCAGTAATAAATCGCGTAATAAATGGGGGGCATGGTCCAACTCTGCAGGGAACGCCGCATAATTTTGTTGCGTCGAGCATAATGCAGACGCAACAAAAACTGGGCAGACACTTATAAATACATGTGCAGTAGTTTGCACATTCTTTCATGCAAAGTCAGAGAGAAATTGGCACAAACACTTTAATACATGTGGCCCGTGCCTGTAAATCTATAGATCAGTCTCTTATTATTCCCAGTGCCCAAGACTTAGGCCTCATGCAGATAAACGTATAAGGGAATGTGATGATACCACACAATTTTGCCTCCATAGACATCTATGGCACCCGATCATGGTGCATTGAGCACACTCTGTCTCACCACACCGTGACCAAACACAGAAACATATAGCGAAGTCATATATTTTGCCATATGTACGATGCTTGGATTGAAAGACTTCAATTCATACTCTTCTTCTATTCTGGCACGGGCAGAATCCGTTTGTATGATGGGGCCTACAGGGCCGGCTCCAGATCAGTGGGTCCCTGGGCGAACAGAGCCTAAGTGGGCCCATAACAGTGATAACTAATGTGGCGTGCCCGCTGAAGCCTCTATTCTCAATTCTACTAAAAATTAGGCCCCCCCCTACTGCAGCCTCTCATTAATTTTACTAATAAATTATTAGGCCCACCCTGACTGCAGCCTCATTAATTATACTAATAATATTAGGCCCACCCCCTGACTGCAGCCTCTATTTAATTATTACTAATATTATGAGGCCCACACCTGAATTGAAGCCTCTATTACTTATATTAATAATTAATGGCCCAACCCTGAATGCCAGCATCTATTAATTTATTGACAATAATTGGCCCCCGAGGCTGCTAGCCCGATTAATTATCATGTAGACTGGGCAGCCCTCATGTATTAATGATAGAACACACATCCTCGGTCTCGGGCAGTAAAAAAATAATAAAATGTACACTAACCTTGAGAATGCAGGTCCAGCGAGAGACGTCCGTTCTCCCATCTTCTGCACGATATTCACTGACTTCAGGCAGCGTCCGCAGGGACGCATGCCAGTGAATTCATCACGCTGACGTCAGGCTCAGATACGCACTGAAGCTGATTTCTTCCACGATGACTCCGCGCTGGCGCAGACACCTGTCAAGCCCGTGTCAGGGGGGGAATTCATTGTCGTGAGTAATTGAAAGATACGCTGCCGCGGTTTGATCCATGGCCATAGTGGGCCCCTGTGGAGCTCTGGGGCCCCGGCACTTGCCCGGGTCAGCCGGGTGCTGACGCCGGCTCTGGGGTCTTATATGGTACAGAAAAAAAAGTACACAATCGTGATAAGTTATTTAAACCTGCAGCAAAATATGGTAGCAAAGTAGTACGGTTTATGGGATTTCTTAAATCTCATACACAGAATGTGTAAAAAAAAATTGCTGTGAAAAATGGTTTGATGTGGATGTTTGATTAGCGCATATCCATTTAATTGCTGTGGATGACAATCGGAAATCAACCCCTACAGCAGCAAAATCGGAATGGGGTAAATTCTATAGCCTATGTGAGCAGATACCTTATTCAGAGTGCTATCAAAAGTAAAACCACCAACACAAATTTGTAGAAAAAAGAGATATAAAATATATTTAAAAAAACGTATAAATTGAATTATATAAAAATTCGAGCTGTTTTGGTTGTTCCACGTAATCTTTTGTTTTGGTGCACCAATCCAAAAATGACCTCTGTTATGTTAGGACATCATGTTTGCTGACAATTTAGTCATATATGTTAAATTAGGCAATACAGCAAATAAAGGAAATAACTTATACTTTTTATTACAAATTTCATAAAAATATTTTGAAACAAATGAGCTCACTAACTCTCAATTTTTCCTTGGCATCTCTTTCCATCTTTAAAAGTCTGGTGTAATCTTTCACCTGTTGTTTCACTCACAGCTCCCAATTTTAGGGAAGAGTCAAGGTTGGAAATGGAGGAAGTGGGCTTTTAGACACATAGGCAACCCTAAGCTTGAAGCTTTCAGCATTCGTCTGATGATCTTTGTAGTAAGATCTTTTTAACTGCCTAAAAATGTCTCTACAACCCCTTTAAAGCAACCCACGCTTCTTTTGCGGATCCATCATGTTTGACAAACTGTTTATCAGCTGTAATCTTTTAATATCTGGTCCAACGGACACATCGTAAGTTAACCAACTGTTTCTTACTGGGCAAAAGCAAGGATCAACTCCTTTTTACAATGTCTGAACCATGAAAAAGACACTCATGGTAACAATAAATTCCTAAGCCTCTTACTAAATAATTTTTCTCCTCCTGGTAGTAATTTTTTTTTTCTTGTATCAAATCTGTCTTGTACCAGAACTTGATTTGTCATCTTGTTCGTAGATTCCACCTATTGGAGTAGGTGTCTCTTCCAAAGTAGCAGAGGCCATCTGATGCTGGGATATCTGTTGTGATGTTGGGACATTCTTTCCATAATAAAATCCAAAGCTCCGAATAACTTTGGAACACATCATAACTAGCAATGCATGATGCATTCTAAAATTATTGGCTATAGGAGCTGAATTTATTCCTTGCTTTGGATTTTATTATGGACAGAGACCAACATTTATCAAAACTAGTGCAGTCTGTACTATGTGCAGTGTTCCTGTGGAGTGTGCAGAGTTTGACAGATTCATCAAAACTGGTGCACTGTCTTCTTTAATCTGGTGGCCCCTACATTGCTCAGGAAGAGGGCACCATTTTTGGTGCACTTTTTTCATACTGCAAGTACCCCGTTTCCCCTAAAATAGGACAAAAATAACCCAATTTTGTTCAAGCTTATAAATATAAGGTCTCGGCTGAAAATAAGACCTAGCGGCAGTCACGGCTGCATCTCCTCCGATGCCATACATTAGGAATAGTAGATCATTTATATATTGCAACAGGTTTTGACATGAGTGAAGAATTCATGGGATACAAGTATTGACTGTTGTGTTGCAATTGCACTACAAGGAGCTACCTGGACAAGAAGGGTCATTTAAGAAAAGTGTTCATCATGAACTATTGGGGCCGATGGGGGAGATTTATCAGAACTTTCTGAGGTAAAACTGTTCAAGATCCCTTTGGAAACCAATCAGAGTGTAATTTTTTTTGTGACACAACCTCGCCTAGTGCTGGATTATTTTTCTACTAATCTTGCTTGTGTGTAGGCATAGGACTGTTTGATATTTTCTGAATCACATGTGACAGTGATTGAAAAGATAATAGATATTGGGCCACATTTATCAAAACTAGTGCAGTCTGAATTATGTGCAGTTTGCCTGTGGAGTGTGCAGAGTGCCCCAGCTTCATCAAAACTACTGCTCGGTCTTCATTAATTTGGTGCCCTTTAGCACTGCCCTTTTGGTGCACCTTCAACAAAGAGTGTGCGACACAATTCTGTAGAGTCGCAGTAATAAATCTGGTGCATGGGCCAAATCTGCATGGGAACGCCCCCATAATTTTGTGGCGTCGGGCATAATGCAGCCGCAATAAAAACTGGCGCAGACACTTTATAAACACATGTGCAAGCAGTTTGCACGTTCTTTTCAGTGTAATGTCAGAGAGAAAAAATCGTGATAGGTTATTTAAACCTGCAGCAAAATACAGTTGCAAAGCAGTATATGGGATTTCTGAAATCTCATACACAGAATGTGTAAAAAAAAATTGCTGTAAAAATGGCTTAATGCTGTGGAGGTTTGATTAGCGCTATGTCATTTAATTGCTGTGGATGACAATACGGAAATCAACCTCCTACAGCAGCAAAATCGGAATGGGGTAAATTCTATAGCCTTATGTGTGCAGATACCTTTACACAGAAAGAGTGAAAAATATATGTACATCACTTGCTATCAAAAAGTAAACCACCAACAACAAATTTTGTAGAAAAAAAGAGATGGATAAAATATATTTAAAAAAACGTATAAATTGATTATAAAAAATTTCTGAGCTGTTTTGATTGTTCCACGTAATCTCTGTTTTTTGGTGCACCAAATCCAAAAATGACCTCTGTTATGTCATAGGACATCATGTTTGCTGACAATTTAGTCATATATGTTAAATAAGGCAATACAGCAAAATAAATGAAAATATACGTATACTTTTTTTATTACAAATTTTTCATAAAAATCATTTTTGAACCAAAATGAGCTCACTAACTCTCAATTTTCCTTGGCATCTTCTTTCCATCTTTTAAAAGTCCTGGTGTAATCTTTCACCTTGCTTTTCACTCACAGCTCCCAATTTTTTTTAGGGAAGTAGTCAAGGTTGGAAATGGAGGAAATGGGCTTTTAGACACATCAGGCAACCTTAAGCTTGAATGCTTTCAGCATTCGTCTGATGATCTTTTTGTAGTCAAGATCTTTTTAACTGCCTAAAAATGTCTCTACAACCCCTTTAAAAGCAACCCACCCTTCTTTTTGAGGATCCATCATGTTATTGACAAACTGTTTATCAGCTGTATTCTTTCTAATATCTGGTCCAACTGACACATCGATAAGTTAACCAACTTGTCTTACTGGGAAAAGCAAGGACCGAACTCCTTTTCACAATGTCAGAACCATGAAAAAGACACTCATGGTAACAATAAATTCCTGCTTTTGAGCCTTGATCTGAGTAACTTCGAGGTTTCTTTGGGATGCCTAAGCTTCTTACTAAATAATTTTTCTCCTGCTGGTAGAAATTATTTTTTTTCTTGTATCAACTCTGTCTTGTACCAGAACTTGATTTGTCATCTTGTTCAGGGGATGGAATGAATTGCTGAGGGAAGACAGAGGCATTAAGTATAATGCTTCCATTTGAAAATACACCCTTTCACATTGCATGAGCAAAGGTAACAGTCGTCACTATGGGTTTTTTTTTCTCGCCATATTATAGGAATTCTATAGTGGAAATCTTTTTTTCTTACCCTTGAGCCAATTTTGGAGGTCCTCAACATACTGTTTGCAGGCTTTATGAGGTGCCCAAACCTCATCTTGATCTCGTATATATCTATATATCTAGTATATAGTCACAAGAAAAGCTATCCATGAAGTGTGCATGAAGTGTCAAAACCACAGCCATTGGGCAAGTCCAGAAAGGATAGCAGAAAATCGGCACTCACAAGGAATTCCCAGGGTCTTTTACACGTAGTAGCTTTATTGAGTTATAAAATACATTACATCCAACACAAGCTAAGACAATCGGTTCAATATGTTTCTACACTTAGCCTCTTTCCCTAGATGTAACACACGTAAAAGCAGAACTCCACCCCCCCCACACCTCTTATGACCCATGATGGGGCGGAGATCTGCTCTGTGTGAACAGAAGGACAGGGTAAATATTAAAAAAACTTTTATCAATAAATAAAAATGCTAATACAGAAATAGCAATGTTGAAAGTGTGTATCTATACAATCGGACTTCCACACAATGGGGGTCATTTACTAAGGGCCCGATTTGCGTTTTCCCGACGTGTTACCCGAGTATTTTCGATTTGCGCCGATTTTCCCTGTATTGCCCCGGGATTTTGCCGCACGCGATTGGATTGTGGCGCATCGGCGCTGGCATGCACGCAACGGAAATCGGGGGGCGTGGCCGAACGAAAACCCGACAGATTCGGAAAAAACGCCGCATTTAAAAAAAAAAAGTGTTGCGGGACTCGCGCTTACCTACACCAGGAATAGGCCGGTGAACTTCAGTGCATTCCGGGGAACTTCAGCGCAGCAGCGCCACCTGGTGGACGTTGGAGGAACTGCCTTAGTGAATCCCGGCCGGACCCGAATCCACCGCAGAGAACGCGTCGCTGGATCGCGAATGGACCGGGTAAGTTGGCATATACCGAAAATATGTATACACCTGACACATATCACACATCAACATTACATTACATATCTTATAAAATGATGATAGAGAAACATCTTATATATAGTAAACCTATAGTGTCAAGTCCTGACGTCTAAAATTTTTTTCACCGTTTTTTTGACATTTTCAACAAAATACATAGATACGGAATATTTATCATGTCCTCTGTGCCACGTCTGTGGCGTAGAGCCCCTGAAATAATCACAAATGGTAGTTTATTGCTAGCACTTGCGAATTTTTTGCCCTCTCTGCCACCTTTACGCCAGTGGGGCGTGAGGGGCAGCTGGCAGGGAGTGGGCCGGCGCAGGGAGTTACTGTGAAAAGTGTTACTATCACATGTGAAAAGCCGCCGGCCATGTTTATTTCTATGCCAGGCCAGGCTGAAGCCTCATGATATATCACACTGCGAAGATGCAGCGGGGGGCCTATCGTATTGAGAAATTAATCAGACAGCTTTTTAGTTGCAGACCTGTGTAATTTATATATAGATTTATTATGCAGTATTATTGTAATTTAAAATACAGGCAGGCTCCGACTTAAGGACACCTGACTTACAGATGACCCCCAGTTGTAGACGGAACTCACTACCAACTGTGACCTCTGGTGAAGCTCTCTGGATGCTTTACTTTAGTCCTCAGCAGTAAGGTGTCTGTAATGAAGTTTTATTGATAATCCTTGTTCTCATGAAAGCAAAATATTTTGGAATTCCAACTGTCACTGGGACAAAAAACAAATTTGTCTGCAGTTTCAATCATAAAATATACAGTACTGACCTGTCTTGCACGTAACCCGGAGATTGCCAGTACATCAGAATCTCAATAAACTACCCAAATTTGTTGTATCCACATTTCCACCATTTGGTTTTCCCCCATTTAATTTCTACACAAATTTTTGAGTGATTTTATTATAAAAACATCAATAATGCAGCATTAAAGGTTTGTAAAAGTAATGGGAAGTGAAGGCTAATATTGACAAGACTGGTACATCACATAGAAGTGAAACAGGGCAAGCAAGGTTATGTAGATGGAATAGGCTGTACTAGACTGACCTATCCAATTATGTATTCTAAAAAGTTTCCTGTGGCAACTATTACCTAGTGCGGGACCTTTTACCTCTCGTGGTTTTATCACTTTGTCATTTCCTAAGCGATGTGAAATTGCATCTTTTCTAAGCTCGTCCACCTCTTCATTCGGCAGAACATGCATATTTTCTGGCTTACATTAAGCTGTGCTCCTTTCCACTCTCAGCTGAATCCTTTTTTGTTGGTTTTATCTCCAATCACCTTGAAGTTTAGCCTTTGACGTGGCCTTGAGATGTTTGTTAATGCTGTTTGAAAGCTCAGTGTCTATACAAGGTAACATCAATAAATGAGAAGAAATGTAAAGAATGTTGTGGCAAAAAAAGAAAAGGCTTTGTGACTGATTTGACAAGTGCTAAATACAATTTTCCCAGGTTTTATAGAACATGCAGGGATAGCTCTGTCACACTTGTATTTCTTTGTCTAAACACTTACAATAAAATAGAGGGAAAATGCTTGTGATTAACACTTTGTTGAGCAGAAATGTAATAGAGGACCGAACTAAGCTACGTGGGCAGGGCTAATGATATTATTAAGGCCGAATTTACACGAACATATGCCTGTCAGGCCATAAGCAGGTGGGCATATGTCCGGCATGATGGAGAGGAGCAGGGGTGACCCCTCTGCATAGAAATGCACGGCGTGCGGCCCCGTACACACCAGGAAATATAGGACATGTCTTATCTTTTTCCCGTAAACAGAGCGATATGGTGCCACATCATGGCCATTGGACGTGGCCATGCCCATGTGGCCATTGCAGTCTATGGGGGAGATATATACATCCCCCATACGGTGGTGTGAATGCAGCCAAAAAGGGTGCCAACACAGTAGTACATCATTGGATATATTACAAATACCCAATTACATGCTAATAAAAATACTACCCCATTCTATAGATATCGATTTAACCATTTTGAACAGACCTCCCATTGAGCACTACTCGATTTCCAGGGTAACAACCAGTGTGTGATCTCCAAGCGTATGTGGCTCATGTTCAGTTTTCTCTCCCTCTTACCGCCGGGTTGTGCGACCACTCGTACCTCTGGGCGCTGGAAACTAGCCCTCACACAGGAGCAGAGGTACCAGATGCTGATGGAATTGGCTGTATATCAGATCCACTGAATGTGCACAACTAACATGCATGTTCATAGGATGGGGCACACAACTAATGTGAAGACACATTGCTGACAAGAAGTAGGAAATGCATCATGGGTATTGTAGTATAACAACAAAGCAGGATGGCCATCTTTGAGAGCAGAAGCAACTGGTCACAGCAAGTATGCTTACTTACATTCTCAAAGAAACCATATTCACAAGGGCTGGTGGTTTGAAGGGGTTGTCCACATTTAGCAAATAATTGATATGGTTTATGTAAGGAATAGTCATACAATTTTCCAATATACTTTCTGTATCAATTCCTCACAGTTTTCTAGATCTCTGCTTGCTGTCCTGCTATAAAAGCCTCTATGTTTCCAGTGGATAGAAATCTGTCCATGTCATGGACATGCAGGTACAAGAGCTTTTATTATCATACAGCTCTTTCTGTGATAATAACAGCTAATGCACCTGTATGTCCATCACATCACATGGACACATTGGGGCACATTTACTTACCCAGTCCTGCGCATTCCCTGATCTGGAGTGTCCGATAAGAATGAACTCTGCCATCACTGCGATCGTGTGCCCGATATCCTGCATGTGTCGCTTCCCCGCTCAGATCCGCCGGAGTTCACCATCTTCTTCCCGATGCATGTAACTGCATTGTCTGTCGCATGAATTACTCCACTATAGAAACTTCACCCCTACACGTATGTAAACTATCTTTAATTAAGTCTATTAACCCTTAATGTGTTTTTACATGTGTTAAAACAAAAGGGAAGTTTGATTTAGAAACTTTTTTGAATTTTTTTGGAACATACATTCATTTAGGCCGAAAATGACACTTTCATGATGAATAAAATGATGAAATGCTCTGAAAAATGTGATGCCCAAATTCACCAGAGTGTACGGATACTCCTGAGTACGGCCGGGCGTAGGATGATAGCAACACCATTCATAGCAGATTTGTATTGTCACAATGTACAGCCTATATCATTTTTAATATTTTTGGTAATGCAAACATATGAGGGCTTAATGTGTGTGGAGTGAGATACAATGGGGGTCATTTACTAAGGGCCCGATTCGCGTTTTCCCGACGTGTTACCCGAATATTTCCGATTTGAGACGATTTCCCCTGAATTGCCCTGGGATTTTGGCGCACGCGATCGGATTGTGCCGCATCGGCGCTGGCATGCACACGACGGAAATCGGGGTGTGGCTGGATGAAAACCCGACGGATTTGGAAAAACCGCCGCATTTAAAAGTAAAATGTGTCGTGCAAATTGCACTTACCTTCACTCAGCCCGGCTCGGTGTATTCCAGTGTGTTCTGATGCTCTTCAGCGCAGCAGCGCCACCTGGTGGACGGCGGAGGAGCTGCATTAATAAATCCCGGCCAGGCCCGAATCCACTGCAGAGAACGCGCCGCTGGATCGCGGATGTACCGGGTAAGTAAATCTGCCCCAATGTATAGATAATTAATTTGGGGGGTTTATAGCTTATTCATTAAATTTTATTAACTTTTTCAAGGGGGATACCAACAAAATTATCCATTTTCATTGTGGATTTTTAATACTTTTTTCCTGCTCACCATAACATAAAAATAATATTTTATCAGTATTCTCTGGTTCACTACGATTACAATGATACCTCATTTATATAGTTTTTCTTAGAGAAAATCACATTTTTACTATCAACAACTTTTCAGGGGCATAACTTCTGTTTTTGTTTTTTATTTACGTTGTTCACTAAGAGTGTTCAATATTGTTTTAGATCTATTGTACAGATTGATAAAGATGCGGTGATACCAAATATATACTTTTTTTTGTTTTATATACTTTATTTGGATTTTATATGTAATTGGGCTGATTAGGGGACTTTTATTTATTATAAAATATGGGCGGCACATATCATGCTTGACCATGGCATGTAAGGGGTTAAATATCCAGGATCATGGTTCTTCCGATCCCTGGTGATGTCACAGCCCGATAACGGCACTAGCAGGACCCACTGTCCTACAATCTTCTTCTGACGTGCCGACGTAGAAAGGCGTATTTACAGAATTTTGCCTATGACGTAGAAAGGCAGTTACAATAATCATTGCTTTGCTGATTTTAGAAATGGCATTGTCAGCATTCTGATTTATTTCAGTACTTTATAATGGTGTATTACATTACCATGCTCCCTGCAAGCAGCATTTTGTGAGTCACAGGGGGGGGTGGCAGCTGCAGCCTATGTGCCACTGTGCTCCTGTGTCAGTCTCCTCTTCTCCAGCTTCTTTTCTACACTATATATCATCATGGTTTAATCAATTATCCCATGTAATGGAACCTTTAGGAATAATACCCATGCTGCTTCTCACTGCCCCATCTGAGACCAGGGTGTTTGCATTGTGAGAATAGCAGATCATCACACATTTGCAACTTCTTCTTTCTCTAGAGATGGGTGTATCATCTGAGATTAGATTTGTAGAAGCTTCATTCATTTAAAAAAAAAGATTTGGTTTAGGATCAAATCAGTCTGAACAGATGATACTCCAGTTGTAAGGGAAATTGATAGATTACCCCCAAATTCTCTTCAATAAAAAGAAAAAACTCCTCTTTCATTGCATTAATTTTTTACTACTACTATTTTCCTTTTCTCTGCCTTACATTTTGAGATGAATGACAATGTCCAATAGCCGCCATTTTGAAATATTCATCCAAAGCGAATCAAAGCATATTCATTTTCCATATCGTGCCTGAAAAATGGCAGATTAATACTGAATCTATAAACCAAAAAATATATTTGCTTATTTTTTACGTTTTCTTTAGAATTTAGCACTAGAAAAGGATGTCCTTATGGCTGATTATAGCAAGACTCAGTGCATGGATCAATCAAAAATATGAGTTGCTGTCATTGGAATTAAGGTCTGAGTACAGGGAAAACCAGATATGAATGAACCTAAAGTCCAAAAAAATTATTAAGGAGGCAGAGCATAGAGCAATACTATAAGTAGACCATTAGAAAGACAGGCCAGCACTCATAGGGTAATATTGGTTTTATGGTTATAGGGTCATATAGGTTAAGTTGTGCTTACCTAGAAAGGTATGCACAATACTGGCATAACGCTTTTGGGTCATGTTATCGGTAAATGTGTCCAAATTGCTGCCATTTTGTGACATTCAGTACAGTTGCTTATGGTTTTGGAAGAATATGTAAAAGCGCAAAAAGCTGAAGAACTAGGTGTTGGTTTCAGGAACTCTTTATTTGGTAATGAAAGTGTCTCAAGACATCAACATGTTTCGGGGTGATTGGTTCCCCTTATTCAGGATTCAATATTAGTAATGAATGCAGGATCTTTTCTCTATTACAGAAAGGCTTCCCAAGTCAAGGAATTGTGTTGGATCCTTGTTTCACAAAGAGCAGGTGTAATATATACAAATCCCAATCACATATGGAAAATATAGCAGTATAATAAGGTGTCCATTGGGGGTTTTCCACAGTGATTTACACCATACATGTTCTTGCCTACAGGCACTTTTGTCAGGTGGGTCTAATCATGGCAATGTTCTTTGCTCAACCTACCTGATCATATTTCTAGGACTGGGGGAAAATATATAAAAAAAAAAGAAAACAGAAGAAAGAGAGGGTGGAGGCACCAAATATCTAACATATGGGTCCTGTAAGTAGTGCTTGTCGTTGCAGAATTGTAACCAAAATCGGCCTCGAAGATGGAGATATGTGAGGTTGCTTAGCAATAATTGTTTATATTTATTCATTCAATTTGCTTTTACTATTGGTCCTGGTATCAGTCCAGACAGTAGCACAGCAATTGGTCATATTAGTTTGTCATATAGAGTACCACATCAATCTCTGTTTTTCTTTAGCATTAAAGGGGTATTCCCACAAAGTTTCTTAGATATATTCAGGATAACAAAATAACACTTTCTGAGTATATCTAAGTCCTGGTGTACACAATTTCAGTCGCCCCAGGTTCCCGACCCTGTATCTACTGACTTTAGGGTTGACAGGTATCTTGGTTTTCTGTCTGAGGCTGCATGCTCCCTGCCTCTGGCCCCCATCCCCTGCATTCTAGGATGGATCTCACACTGATACACAGACACTGACTTCCTGCTGGAAGCAGCAGCCAGAGGAGACCTGCAAACTACAGGTGCATCTGCATCGAGGACAGACTGGCTTCTCATTAAATGTCAAAGGGTATTAGCTGACAGGCCAGCAAACAGGTTACAAAAAATGAAGTTTGAATCATGACATTAACTTGACAGTGGTCAGGGAACATGGCCGCTGTATCTAAGATGGCGGACAGTAGTCAAGATAGCCTCCGAAACCAGTGCGATCTCCTTAACAGACATCATTAAAAAATCTGGATAATTGGAAGGTTTATTGCTAAAGAGCTTAACATATCTTCATCTTCAAGCCTGATTTTGGTTACATATCTACAACGTCAAGTACTACTTACAGGTAGATTACTGTCTATGAGATCACTTTTAAGGAAGCATTTATTTATCTAATTAGATATTGACCATTTTCTAGTGCAGGTTTCCATTATCTTTTGTATGTGTGTCTTTTACATTATTTGGGGGGAAATAAGTGGGTTATTCCCATAAAAATACCATAAAGGGTATTTACATACACCAACTTCATTCTACGGGGCTTCTTGCGCCGGTAACTCATACTTTGTTATGACTAACTTTTTTTCAATAAAAACACTAAATTTTTGAGTGACAGAGAAAAACAGGTGCATATATACTATTTGCATTTATTTTTTGTTTTTATTTAATTTTTAAGTAATGGAATATTTCACAATTGCAACTTAATACAAAATTCTCAGTATTAAATACTGTCTATTCAACATGTTAAAAGAGATTTTAAAATTACACCATTGAACAAACACTCTCAGCAAACCAAATGTTAACAATTTACAGGAAATACAGTATAGTAATTATAATACTAAGAACATGCCTGCGGGGAATATTTTACATTTCTAAGCAACAAATAATTAATTTTCCTGCTTATAAAAAACAACCTGTATCAAACCATAAGGAGCTAATTTATTTTCTTCAGGTTAATTACAAGTGAAAAAGATAAACAGCCCAATTGGAATGAAGGGGGCAGGAACTTTCTCACTTCATCGAACAGGTAGCGGCATGGTGCATGGAAGGTTGGCTTATTATAGCTATGTCATTATTTTTACCTGACAAAAGAAAATAAACTTGATAAAATACAAAGGATATAATAGCACATTAGAAAAATATGGTAAAGCTGGTGTAAAATAATAGCAAAAATACTTTTTATGTAATTTTTTTAATTTGTAGATTTTTTATTTTTTTATTTTAAGGGGTTGCTTTTGTCAACAGTTACATTTAAAAAAAAAGGGAAGTTGGTTTGGTAGGTATAAACCTACTCTAACTACAGGTGATGGGCAGGCCTTGTTTTTCTCTCCTGGGTACATGTGAGATTACACATACAGCAAGGACTGAATTTCACCATTTTGTATCATGAAGGAGGTCGGACCAATGAATGGTCTGCAAATAGGTCACTTGGCTAAAATGTGTCCCAATGTTACAACCTATTTATTAGGATTGTTCCATACATACTATTACAATGAGGAAGCAGTAGTGAGTCCCAATTATCAGTTATTTCATATAATTTTAATAGCGTTTTTGACTACATTTGTGGTGTCACTTCTCCAGTGATTGCTTTCAGTGGCTTTCTCTTCCCCTTTGTGGGGGTTTCTATGACTCCCAAAGATCTCAGTTCTACTGCTTCTCTAAGTGACAGGTCATAAAATATCTTTTTATTGACTCTTTAAAGTGCTTTATCATGATTAAAGCCATAAACTTGTGGTTTGACTAATGTTTTTATGGCATTGTTAAAAATCAGTGTCATATGATACTGTTCTGTTTGTTAGTTAAAAATTGTTGTGAAGGTCAAATTGGCATTTTATTGAAAAATTTCCAACATTCTTACTTTTTTTTATAGACAAGTCATTTTCAATTGTTAAAAACTTTGTTTTGAAATTGGCTCAAATATTCACCTGGGGTTTTTTTTATATCAGAAATGTATGTTTGACATACATTCAATTGTCTTTAGTATAAGGAGATACTAATGTAGTAAAAAATATATATATACCACTCACCGGCATGTCTTCTCCTCCCCTCTGCCTCCTGCACTGATCATTCAGTCTTACCTTCTGCTAAAAATTATCTATAAAGAGAGACTAAAATATGGTTGATTTTCAACATTCCACAGCAATCAGGGTACAGATCTACAAATGCAGCAATCAGATTACAGTTGTGGGCCAGAAAAGTTTATATAGAAGAGATGGGGCCAGCTGCAGAAAAAGAAAGACACAGAACCCGAAACTTTCCCCCCTATAAACAATGAAACACTAGGGATGAGCAGGCCCATAGTTTCAATTCGGGTTCAGCCGTTCCTTGGACATATTGCCGGATTGGCAAACAAATAGCCAATCGGCAAATGGGCAACCCATGTTACGAGTCATGGTTATGAATGGTCAGGGGGCACCTGTTTCAGAGGTCCTCCAGAAACAAACAATCAGCTCCATGAGTTCCTACCAGGGCTTTTCGTCCAAAAGTGAAAGTGCTGATAATAATGTAACTGTTGTAACACACAGGCAAATGTTAGGCTGATTCATTATATTCACATAACATATTATTAAGGAGGCCTTCAGGAGATTGAAAGCATAGCGGCTCCTACCACCCAACTCGAGTTTCGCCTGAACGTCTTCTTCCAAATGCCCTCCAGGAAGCTAATCGAGTAGACAGCATTTTGGCCTAGTTTTTCTCAGATTGATAACTACACAGAGCATTTTGTAATGTGTTGTTATTCTCCCACCACCCTGCTATTTGAAGAACTTATAAGGACTGTTTGCCTTACATTCCTCCCATAATTTGCATTCAAAAGCAAAATCTTGACATTTGTAGCCTTTTAATTTTCATTCTATATTTTATGTTCAGTTGACCTTAAACATCATCTATTCTGTGGTCAGCATTTTTGCTTTTCTTTCCATGTAGAAAAAGCAGAAATATTCTAAATTCAGGACTGTTTTTCCTAAGATTTCCTTATGACATCATCTACGAGAGTAATAAGGAGTGAAGGTTGCAGATGCTGACACATAAAAGCAGTCATAACAGACTGCAGAGTCTTTCTGTGGACAATGTAAATGACTCCTCTGTTGTATTGTGAACAGTTTGGTTAATGTTATTTGTATTCATCATTATAGTGTATGTACCACAAGTAGATTAAAATCTTATGTCTTCCTAAGTGCTATATAAGTGAAGAAAATCTTATGAGCATTACATTTTCTTTTGTTGGTTTAAAATTATAGACCATTGCCTACCTGCTGCTTTTCACGTCGTATTTCGGTGTACAGTATTTCCATTTTACGGAGACACATTTTTCAAGTGATTGTTGAAGCCCATTAAACTACTAGAATTGCTCAACGCTTTTAGAAACTAAAACTCATGGGGCTTTACTTCCCATCTTTTTTTGCCTTCAGCACTGAAGAGAAAACAAAGGCTCATGTTTTATGCTTTTTGGTGAATGTTGCAGTTTGATAGTTCTTACTTCTTTCCAGTTGACTTTAACTCTTTGACAGCTGGTGGAAGCCACCAGCAACAAAGCTACTGCGTCGAAACCTAGGCACATCTGCCTCCTGGTACCGAAGAGGTTGAAGTCTGTTTGGAAAAAATGCACGTTGACTGAATGAAACATTATATTGTGTTTAATAATAGAATAATAAGGAGAAGCCAGTGCAATTCGGTTTCGAGTTCAAAGAATTGATGGTAGGGCTTGGAACGCTGGAATTTGTACACAGCAGTAATAAAATATTTGTTTTCTTTTTGCTCTTCTGTCTTCGAGCCACTTCAAAGCCAATTCTCATTAAGATAAAGGCAGAGATGTAGATTACGGATGCCAAGCTCACATAATACCAATTTGTTAAACCCTGCTGTGAAATAGATTATTTATTAAAATGCTTTCATTCTATTAAGCTCTCTTAAATCATATTATAATTTAGATATGAAGTACCTAATACGACCTCTAATTTAACCTTTCCTATACCCAAGACTGTTGAATAACAAGGAAGGAAAGATGGCACGACATGTTTTCTGCAGCATAATTACTTCTCCTCTTTAAACAAAGCTGGAACCGTGCAATAGACATGTAATTAAACTTTGTGGCCCCATAGGTACACAAACGGTGAGCTTAGAGAATAAGATTTGATGTAAGAAATGTAAGTATTACATACTGAAATTGTAGTATTTTTTATATAGTATATTAGTGCAGCAAAATTATCTATGACAGAATCGGGTCACAACAGGAGTAGCAGCCATATCAGTTGCTATTGGGTCCACAGTGTCAAGGGGCCCCATCATCTGGGGTATTGGGTGTGTATATGCTGCACATTTGTATATGGTATTGTATGTATGTGTATATGTGATATGTATATGTTTTGTATTTGTTTGTACATGTGATGTGACTATTTGTGTGTGCATATGTGATGTTTACAAAAAATATAAAAAAGCAGTGGCACTCACCAACTCAGAAGAATTCAGAAACAATATTAATTCCATGTGGCAGTGCAGGGAGGACTCCAAACACATCATGCATTGTGCCATTTCGCGCACCTATGCACTTTCTCAAGCCAATGACTTCACCGCTTCCGGGGGCTGGATATAAAAGCCTCCCGAGAGCTGTCATGGTAACCATCAAACAATTGCGTTTAGTTCTCCAAAATGTTAATAAAATGCAAAAATGTGGTAAAACGTACATACAGCACTAGACACAGATATATTAAAATCAAATGGTGCACAGAGCGATTAGGCTACCAGGATTTTCAAACTACACCTGTCCTTTATGTTAACACCTTTTGTTAACACAGGTGTTTGATAGTTATCATGATGACTCTGCTCCCAGGAGGTTTTTAGATCCAGCCGCCGGAAGCGGTAACATAAGAGGCTTGAGAAATACCACATGAAATTAGTAAAGATTGTTTTTGAATTCATCTGAGTTGGTGAGTGCCTCTGCTTTTTTCTATTTTTTCTGCATATGGACTCTGGTCAAGAAGTTGAGCACAACCACCGATGTTGCACCCAAATACTGTTTCCATACTCCTCCGATGCAGCCAGAAGATCTATCTGCCACTTGGTTTTGCTGTGCCCTATTGTAGTTTTCTCCTCTTCAAACTATATGTGATGTGTATCTGATGCTTAGGTGTATTTGGTAATGTATGTATGTGTGTATGTACTGTATGTATACATATATGCACTGTGTGCGATTGTAACTCATGTGTAAGTATACAAATATATAAACATATACAAGGTGGAATGGGGCCCCATTCAGATGTCTCCTGTGGGGCCCCTTCCTCTTTTAATTACTCCACAGGCAGCACCCTTGTGAATTCACAGTGCCGGCTTTAGGAGGCTACCCAAGCGACAGTGCAGTCGAGTGTTCAAGGAAAAAGTAGAGTATGACCGACACTCAAAATTTGCTAAAACATCTTCTTTTATTTCATATTCTTTAAAATAGGAAGGTTACATTGTACATCCTGAGGGACCTTTTATGCGTTTCGAACGTAAGTATCTAGTTCTTATTCATGGTCTAGGGGAATGAAACAATGCTCAGTTTAAAAAGACAAACATCAGGTGTATGGAAAGCTAAGTAATGAGCGCATGCGCAGAGTTACGGGAGTCCCGTGAGCACAGGTAACACCCTATAATACATAAGAGCAGAGAAAAAGTTATATACATAAGTGTTGTATAACGGCTAGAAGTAATGTCAAGAAACAGAGAAAGTATGAAAGCATTTTGATTAATATAAAAACATAGTGTCCGTTCTGTTGTTGAGTCCTTTAGGCATGCGCGTTCCCAATTGTAAGATCCATAGCATTTCTCGGTTCCGAAGCTTCTGGGTCCTATCACCTCCTCTTCTGGGAGCGGTAACTCTTTCAATTCCAGTGACTGCCAGACAGGTAAAATCTCCTGCATGTACATTGAGAAAATGTTTCGACAGACTCGACATATTTTTATCGATCTGTTTAGTTCCATCAGTAACATGTTCTGAAATTCTCAGGATGTACAATGTAACCTTCCTATTTTAAAGAATATGAAATAAAAGAAGATGTTTTAGCAAATTTTTGAGTGCCGGTCATACTCTACTTTTTCCTTGGATTATTGGTGGCTCTCCGACAAGCTCTTTACAAGACATAGGCCAGGACTATACAGAGGATTTTCCAATTCAACCTTCTCAAGCCCACGTGAGTGAGCGGATAGCTCAAAAACCTTTTTTGTACTTTACTTAACGGCAGTTGAGTGTTGGTTATTCTGCTTTTAGCATCTCTAGGAGGCCATCAAGAGAAAACAGAAGTGTTTTTTATGGCTTCTGTCTTCTTTTTTTCTCATACACAGCTCTGGAGTGGGTTCTGCTCTATGTGTCCCAGCAATCTTGAAGACCAAGTTTTCCTATTTCACTCTGCTCCTTAAACCAGCCGTAACTTTTTTATTTATTTTCATTTTCAAAGTTATATGCAGGCTTGTTATCTGCAGGACTGGGTGTATATTCTAGTGACAACATTTGATATTCTTTTCAATGTACTGAAAAGTTGAAAAAAAATTACAAATGTGTACAAAGAGTCAGCAAAAAACACAGTTGCGCCATATCCCCTTTAATCTTTAGATCAGCACAATTGCAGAGATTCCAAATATATATTGTTTAGTTATATATTAATAACATAAATTCAAAAAACTTATTTAGTTATATCTTAATAACATAAATTCAAAAAACTTATTTAAAAAAAAACCTTGCATCACCATATTCTGACACCCATAACTTTTTCTTACTCAATATACTTCATTGTACGGAGCTGTGTAAGGTGTCATTGTTTGCAGCATGTATGATGTTTTCATTGACATAATTTTAAAACCTTACAACTTTTTGATGCCTTTTTAAAAAAAATAAATATTGGAGTGAAAAATCTGGACATTTAGGGGCTATTTTCTGTTACAAGGTTCACCATTAAGAATCATTATTCATAGTTTTCCATCCTTAAATAGACATTTAATAGACATAGTCTGTTAAAGGAGTATTCTCGTCTGGGCATTAACATTCAGTTTGATTAATCTGCCATTAATAAACATTTCTTCAATTAGATGTTATTAAAAAAAATGTTCCTGTGTGAAGATAATTTTCCATAAATGCAGTCATGTGGTCCCTTAGAAATGAGATAGCTTCCTCGGATACGGCCACCTCTGCTGGAGGGATTGCACAAATCTCGTTTCTAAGGGACAACATGACTACATTTAAGGAAAATTATCTTCACACAGGATCATTTTTTTTTAATAACATCCAATTGGAGTAATGTTTATATATGGAAGATTAATGAAACTGAATGTGAATGCCAAGATGAGAATACCCCTTTAAATTTCCATATTTTCATATTTTTGAAAACTTTAATTTAGGCCCCATGGAGTACTTGAACACCCTAGGGTTTGATCACTTATACAATATACTGCAATACAAATGTACATTATAATTTATGGGATTGTTTTATACAGTATATAGTATTGTTGGAGAATTATCCTTAAAATATCGAAATCTGTTTTTTCTTTTGACTCAAAATACAGAAATGACATGGTTGCAAAACCTTACATTTCTACTTGGTGTACATACAGAAAGCAGTAATCTCCTGGAATAAATGACACGTGTAATAAACACAGTGGCCTGTCCCTGATAGGTATTTGTCGGACAAAGCAAGAATTAGCGTCTGCAGGTAGTCATCCATCTGTGAAGGTACACACTGTAATCACTGGAGGATTTAGCATCACCCTTTCATTATTTTTCAGTCACCTACAGCAGAGCTTATTAATTCCATTAATTGTACTTTCATTACATTAATTTTGACCTGTCACAATGCAACATAAGAACAAAAATTGCCTCTGAAGATCTGAATTCCCTTAACAATAAAAATGCCATCCAATGTACTTTCGGGTAATTTGTGGTTTTAACATGTAGCTAAGTTAATTATGGTAACTAATTTACCCAGAGCTTAGACCAGTTTATCATGATTTACCAGTAAACTGCGGGGTGGAAATATTTTAACAAAGCTTATCACAGGTACAATGCTGTAAGTACAGGTCTGATCAAAAGCAATGTTCATGGGCTTGTTTGGAAATTTTCATAACCCGTTGTACTTTCTTGTAAATTGTTCAATGAATGGTATCCAAGAAAATTCATTTATATTTCCACTATATGTGCATATCCAGCTACATTGTAAAATTCTGTAATATCCGTCACAACAAATGACAAACTGTGAGGTCGTGTCACTTGAGTGTAGGAGGATTTGGTAATGAAAAGTTGCCAAAAATATTCAGTTAAAAAAATTCCAGAAAAAGGTGGCACTTGCAAAATTGCCTTGTAAAATTTTCTATCTTGGTCTATCCAATGCCATTGGGGCTTGACAACTGCTATAGGGATCAGGTCTATCCGATGTTATGTTTTTCTCCTTTGACAAAGCATAAAAATAGAAAGTAAAAATTTTGTGCCCTTTATCTCAGGTTTATAACAAAGTAATGAAGCACCTCTTATATGACTTCAAAAATGTGTAGGGTAGAGCAGCACTGTGGTTGCTGGATAATGGATCCTGGTGCGGGTGCAAGTCTCAGCAAACCCAACTCAAAGGTAGGCGAACAGGTAATCCAAAAAATAGAACCAAGGCAGCAGTCCTGGAGTATTTAAGGTGTTTCATTCACCCAAAGTGGAAGGTGCAACATTTCAGCCCCTCAATGGAGCTATTTTCAAGCATGCTTCAAGCTTGAAAATAGCTCAATTGAGGGGCTGAAATGTTGCACCTTCCACTTTGGGTGAATTAAACACCTTACATACTCCAGGAGTGCAGCCTTGTCTTCTATTTTTGGATTACTTGTATGACTTCGGATATTACCAAAAAAAATTCATAAATGGTTTAAGCTGCTACTTTTTCTTCTCCAAAATATCTAACAGAGGAATTAGTTAAGTCTATTTTTCCCAACTTTGGAAATAGTGGAAAGCAAAGCACATCTATGTTCACACATTATCCATCATCTATGTTCACACGGTATCCATCTTCTCAGATAAGTTAAGCACATAACGTGGCTCACGAGGTAAATGTTAAAAAGTAGGTTTTATTTTCATATACTCCCCAAAATGTCTAAAGCTCATGTGCAAATATGGATAAAATTCAATAATCACGATTAGAGATGGGTGCATCAATTTGAACGTAGTGGAATTCGGTCCGAATTTCAGAGAAAACTCAATTTGTCACAAATCCAAAGTTTAAGGTAATTCATGGGAACAAATTTTTTTTCTTTCTCCTTTATTACCTAAATGGGCGCGAGCACAATGTGCTACATGGGGCAAAGAAAGGAACACCCTCAATCACATGTGCAGACCTGTAAGCCAATCAGCGACCAGCAGGCTTAAGTGATGTCACACAGCCCTATAATAACAGGCAGCAATTTCCAATCACGGCATTTCACACTGCATGTGCTGTATGTAGCATCCAGCTGCTTGTACTGTACTGTGCTGTAGCGATTTCTGATCCAATCCCAGGATGACTGTTTTTGGGGATCTGTATACCCCAAATAGCAATTATTTATTGTTGCTGAAGTAAATAGGAAGAAATCTTTGTAAAATCCACATACTTTATGTAGGGATTTCTGCTCCTCTCCCATGGTGCGCGTTTTGGGGATCTGTATACCTCAAATAGCAGTTCTTTTTTGTTGCTTAAGTGCAGCGGAAGAAATCTGTGTAAAATCCACATATTTTCTGTAGTAATTTCTGCTCCTATTCCAAGGAGTCAGTTCTTGTGCTTCTGTATACCCCAAATTTTTTTGGTAGATAAAATAGATCTGTGTCAAATCTACATAGTTGATTAACCAAAATGTCAGACAGATGGCAGGTGGAGCAGGCACAGCACAGTAAGGGGACGTCTCAGCAGGGGTCACTCTGTGAGGCCAGAACTGCCGGTGTCATCTAGCAGCAGGGTGTTGATAAACAACCCAAAGGTTGTCGATTGGTTGACTAGGTCATTCACTTCCTGCCAGATGACATCTGACAACCCCAGCCAAGAGTCTGTGGGTTCGTCAGATACAACCCTTAGTTGGCATGTCCCAGGAGCAGTTCAGCGGCGCTCACCTGTCCTCAACCAGCCTCTGTCCTGTTCATTTCCCTCAGCCAAAGATCTACTAGGTGGTGAGGGCTCAGCGCCACTAGTGAGGATGAATTCTTTGAGGACGGTCAGCAGCTGCTTGGCAGTGAAGATGTGGGGCAGACATCCATTGCTTTGTGCAGTAGGTGGGAAAGTAGAGATGTAGAGAGTGGCACAGGAGGTTATGTTGCCCTTGCAAGTAGTCAGGCTGTACATACTAAGACCGTTTTGGAGAATAGCAGTGACAGGGAAACAAATTGACGATGATGTTGCACTTGGGAGCTGGGTGAAGCCAGGGATTCATTGTTGGCAGTCAAGTCACCACCTCGGCGTGGGGCAGTTTTTTGTTAAGACGCCAGAGGAGCCGAGTGTGTGTATATGTAAAATATGCAGGCAGAAATTGAAGCGTGGCCAGGGAGCTAACATTGGAACCACAGCCCTGCGTCAACACATGCAGCGTCACCATCCATTGGCCTGGGAGAAACATGGCTCAGAAGTGGAGGTCCATCCTGCCGCTGCAGCAACAGCAGTGGCACCTAGTGCCACACATGCCATTTCAGCCAGTTAAGGCTCCAGCACCTCTGCCAAAGAGAGCTGTTTGTTTTTGACTCGGCACAGCGGAGTCATGTAGTTCTACACCGGGTTTGCCTGGCCAAACAAAGTCTCTCCCATAATGTGGAGAGACTGACCTTTGTCAAGATGTATCAGGCTTGGATCGGCCAGGATTTCAACACACCAATGCCTTATGCATTAGATGAGATCAGCCATGATGCCTCCCCCAAACGTTGAGAAATAAGTTTGGATTCTGACTACCTATTATGATGCTGCCATCCGCCTGATGCCACACACCTGCTGCCAGTTGCTACTTCTGCCTCCCACCATCTTTACTAGGGACTGTAATTGTCACCCACCTCCACACTCTGTCATTGTGCCACACTGTGGCCTCCAACTGCTGCCATATCCACACTTTGTCATTGTGCCACTCTATGGCTTACCATGTTGCTTCCACCTCCACACTCTGTTATTGTGCCACTCTCTGGCCTACCCATGCTGCTGCCAACTGAACTTTGTCTCCCTGGAACACCCTGTGATTTCCATAATGCTGTTTTCACCCTCTACCACTCTATGATGTTTCCACTATTTTTGGTCTTCCCCTTCATTTCTAAGGGTTGATAGCCAAAAGCAGGAGTGGATACAGAATACAGAGGACATGTAAATATCCCATCTCTGTTTTGGAGCCACTCTTTACCAATACTGGCTTTAGCAATACTTATGATGGATTCTTGACCGATTTTAAAGCGGACACTGATGGATGAAAAGCAGGGCAAAATGATCAGTGACGTCAATGCAAAATTACTGATCACACCCTCTCCACTCTATTGTGGGGTTGCTACATTGGAATCATTGGAATAATCTGACGTCAGTGTAAAAAGAGTGCACCCTTTAATGTTATAGTGGGATCTTGGCCCTCAGCTCGGTCAGAAATGGGTCAGCAGGGTGTCTGCAAAACAGTCTATTATACGCTGCATGTGTAGGTAGCTGGTACACATATATGAGTATTTACCACAAACATGACATATATGTGTGTATAAAAATGAGATGCAAAAACATAAATGTGTATGTTATGAAAAACAAAGTGTAAGAAAAAAAGTGTGGTTACTAGTGCAACCCCTCACAGTAGAAGTACAGTAGACTTATATTGGGTAAGATTTCCTGTCAAGCTGTAGAATTTGGCATGATTTGCAATCAAAAAATGGCCTACATTTATCGACAGGTATCCATAGATCTAAAACGTTGCACTGTATTAGTCAATCTTCCCCAAAGAATAAGATTGAAACGAAGTTGTATTCAGCATAAAGATACAGTATACAGTATATCACTGTAATAAATAGCAGACAGGTTAGTTTATCCTGCAGTCATACTGTACATAAAAATCTGTACCATAATAATAAAATATAGCATGATGGAGTTTTCACTATAAACCATGTTCCAGGTGCCCGGGTTTTGGTATTTTACAAAAGCGGCTCTGTACATTCATATAGATGCTAGTTTTATCAATTATGTTTATATTATTACACCTATAATAACCTAGAGATACTTGGCTATGACTACAATGGATATTTGAAGCCGTATTTAACTTGCTTGATTTGATTAAAATGAAGAAGATAGAATTGAATTGCTGGACACATACAATTTCTAGGTATACACTGCTCATTTCTCGCTGCTGTTGGCAATCATTTTTCGCCTGAATGCTCATGTACTACTTCTACATTCGGGTAGAACTAATCAAGCCAATCACGGTTTGTGAGAGGTCTGGTGTACTTAATGGTTGAAGTGCTCGGTCTATGAGAGTGATACCTTAATTATGGAAATGTTAAATGTATTACACACTGGGGCATGAAACTCTTCAGAATATGCTGTAAAATACTCATATTATATGTATCAACAGAGCCCCCTTTTTATTAGACTTTCATACTGATGTCTTAACCCACATGACAAGTTATAGTGTGGTTACACCTGATTCAGTGTTAACATGAAAACGAGTGCTAGGTGTATTCTGATAATAGTGTTATAAAATGACGCCCTCACATAGGTCTATTGTCTATTTAAAGGGTACCTCCCATTCAAATGAACCCAGCCAAAATCACCTTTATGTTTCCTTTCCATAAAATTAAAAAAAAATCAGTTTGTAAACTTTTATATGCAACTCAGTGGAGGTGAGAACAATGCTATTAATGGAGTCCTGCACATTAAATTATACTTGCATTTTCCTGCGTTCTACTTACTGATTGTCAGGTCTCACTGCTACGACATACTGCTGTAGGGAGACTTTAATTAGGTGCCAATATTCAACTACAGACATATATAGCTCTGTTTACTTTTCATTAGAGGTAGAAATAGCTGTGTCAAATGTTTTACACATCGCCATGCTGGAAGTCAGAGGGGCCATGGCCTCCTCGGCCAAGTCCAGCGGCTCCATCCCATGTCCCATGTCTCTTCTCAGCATTCAGCACTTCATGGCATGTAACCAGGGTGATGTCATCAAAGGTCCTTTAACCACTAACATTTTTAAAATCCAACTGATGTATTTATCTGATCACATGAAATCACAGCATGACTTTATAGACTTCTAGCTCTCCCAATGCCTCTATGGAGACATGCTGTAACTAATGGGTCCATTTCCATGGGCCAAACAAGTTTGTGTGCAGCCGGCCAACTGAGTCCTTTTTGTGATCAGGCGTTGCTCTTTGCAGACATTTAGTTTCAGAATAGGCCTCTGGAAAGACCCCGTCTGCTTCTTTGCATTCCCCCAGGTCTGCTAACTTTTGAACTTTTTTGAAGTTTTACACATCATGTTTTTTATTGTAGCATCACAGAGCCAAGCTGCCCCCAATTTTCTGGCAGATAACCCACAGTGTTTCTGGTGTCAGACTGGCTAGCCTCAGTTTAAAGGCAACCTGTCACCAGGTTTTATTTCACTAAACTACTAGCACCCTCAGGTAGGGAATGAAATGTCCCCTCTTTTATATGAAATCTCACCTATTTACCCTCAACGTCAAGCAAATACCACTCTTCTAATCACATATTCCCTTGAGATTAGTCAAGTCTAGTGGTTATCAGTTGTGGTGTACACAATTTTGGTTGACCCTAGACCTGACCCTGGATCTTCTGACCTTCGGGTTGGTAGACATCTTGTCTGACACTGTGGAGCTGAACTGTTCTCTGCCTCTAGCCCCCACCATTGCATTCCAGGACAAGCTCACACAGACCCAGATTTCCTGTTGGCAAAAAACATATTGTGAGGAGAGTAAATCTACAAACTAGATGTGATCTTTACACAGATGGGAGGGAGAGAGGCACAGTAGAGCTGGCTGTGAGAGTGGAGAACGTCGTGTAGTATGCATCTCATGGATCTCATCATCTCTGATCTGTCTCGTCTCTCTATGGGGGGGATTTAACAATGTGTCTCAGGTTCCGCCAGTTCCAGTTTCTAGCTGGAAAACACTAGTATTTTGCTGCGCCAGATTTACCACTGTGATGATGACTTCTGGTGGAGAATAAGACTGTTGGTTCCTACTTTAGACCTACTTTTAGTTGGTCTAAAGTGTGTGCCAGAAATTTGGACGAACAGACGATTTCCCACAAGCCACGCCCCTTTCCTGGGAGGACACGCCTGTTACCCAAAGGCCACGTCTCTAATTCTGACAAGTCGGAAAGCTGCCAAAAAATGGTCTAAAAGCCTTGATAACTTTGGTGCAAGGCATTTTCGACAGTGTTTTAGGCGCGAGACCAACAGAATTGTGGCGCAAGTTGTTAATACATCCCCCCCTATGTGTCAGATAATAGTACAATGTTCAGAAGCTAAATGAAAGTGTAGATAAACCTGCATCCTGATAATATAAGCTCATTGTCAGCCCACGGGATCTCACAGCACTAGAGGGATCATGGTTAGAGAGTCCCTGTCCACACTGAAATCTTACACTGACCTTCACTCTGTTATTTGAGCTAAAACAGCAATAAAACAGCACAGTGGCTTAGTGGTTATCATTATAGCTTTGCAGTGCTGAGGACGTGGGTTCAAGTCCCAGGTTCAACATCTGCAAAGGGTTTGTATGTTCTTTCTGTGTTTGGCTTCTTGAGTTTTCACTACAAAGGGTCAGTGGCTCACTGTATTGAATCCTATGTAAAAATGCCACATACTTCAAGAACCTACAAATTCAAATCACCCCCCTTTCCTTAGAACTGATATAAGTTTGGGGGGGGGGGCGGCCTGGAGTTTGGGCAGCGGGTGTTCCAGAGTTTGCGTTGGGCAGCCCAGCCAGCCGAAGTTTGGCCGGGCCAGTGTTTGGTGAAGTACAGACACAGAGTGAGGGGCGAGCAGCCGAAGTTCAGGTGGGGCGGGCAGCCAGAGTTTGGGCGGCCGGCGTTTGGGTGAGCCAGTGTTCGGGGGAAGTACAGACACAGGGAGTTTGGGCGGGCGGTCCGGCCTTTGAGCGGATGGGGGCGATTGAAGTTTGGGCTGGCCGGAGTTTGGGCAGGCCAAGGGTCGATGAAGTACAGACACAGAAAGAGGGGCTGGTGACTGGAGTTTGGGCCAGCAGGGTGGGCCAGCCTTTGGGCAGGTGGGGCGGGCACTTGGGCGGGCCGGCCTGAGTTTGAGTGGGCCAGCATTCGGGGAAGCAGAGACATAAAAAGAGGGGCCCAGAGGTACGCATCAGTTCATTATGACCCAGCCATGCATCCCCCTACCTCCAACAGGCCCAATCGCAGTCGCACCCCTCCGCAACCACGATTGTTACACCCTTGGTGAACCCCATGGAGACAGGGACTAGTTTGGCAAGCTCTGTGAAGCGCTGCGCAATCTGTGTGCGCTATATAAATAAAGAATTATTATTTAAACAGAGTCATGTTGAAAGCAACGTGTTGAAAATGATTTTTATTGTGTAAACATCACTAGGGATTGAAATTTGAAAACCCCTTTAAATAAGATTCTAATGCTATACAATGTCTTATAACCCATGGATATTAAATTGATCAGAGTGCTGCTGATAGGATCCTATTGGATCTATTACATAAGCAATTTTGCTTCTTCTTTGTAATGGGCAAAGCATGCACACATGTCCTCCCTGCGTTGAAGCACTTTTTTAGCATTAAAGCCTATAAATGATGTATACATTAGACTGATCCCTTCTGCTGTCACTGTGCATTAGTCAGTTCATCTATGACCTCTACCTCACTACTAAATGGATATGCTCTAAAATGTCCCACGTTAATGCATATTCCCCTGCTGCCTTGGACTCCCATCATCATGCCCAGTTATTAGACTGTAATAAAACAAGAACCACAAAGAAATCAAACATTAACCAGACAAAGTGATTGACTGCTACACGAGATTTACTCATTTGAGGAATTAAACTGGAATTGAGAAGATGATTGATTAGTGTTTGTGAACCCAGCAGCACCAGCGAGTGATGGAACAGTTGCAGAACAGATTGGGAAAGTTTTCGGTAAAACAAGCATTGTAACTAAAATTGTGCTCTGTCAAAGCACCATGGACTATAAAATCAGGAATAATCTGTCAGTGTCAGATTTTCTGTACATCCAGTGGTTCTACCTGGCATATTGCTGCAGAGTTACTATTGTGCTCGGTATGAAATTCTCATCATTAACTCTAGGAACACTCTGTTAGCTCTTAGCTTGTCCATCAAAAGATTCACATGATGTTCACAGCCAGCATGTGTGATAAAATCTTTATATATTCATGGAACTTATAGAAATATTTATACCAAGCCCCAGAAAGCTCATCTGTATGTCAGAGTAGGTTATCATGGCTACATCGGATCTATGTAAATGTCAATTTCCTTCTTCTATAAAAAAAAGCTTAAAGGTATTTTTTTGTTTTTGTAAATATAGTTAATTTCAAAATCCTGTGGAATTGTTCCAAAAGAAAAGTTGGATCTCTGCTACAATTTCATAGGATTCATAGTGGGGCATTTATGAATTTTGGTGCAGGGTGCTATATTTTTCAGTGGGATATAAGTTTGTTGTGCAAGAGATAAATGAATTTGTGCAGGGACTAAAAGATCTAGAATTCCCTAGACCAGTTTTTAGCTGCTCTCCCTTTGCGCCACAAATAAGGTCAAAAACAAGTCC
Organism: Engystomops pustulosus; assembly: GCA_019512145.1. Taxonomy (NCBI): domain Eukaryota; kingdom Metazoa; phylum Chordata; class Amphibia; order Anura; family Leptodactylidae; genus Engystomops; species Engystomops pustulosus. The sequence goes on along the minus strand of CM033649.1, from coordinate 25,459,829 downwards.
GAAAAATAGAAGCATCAGGAAACTGTGCCAAAAATGTGGCGCCTGAAAATAGAACAATTTTGGTGTTTAAAAACCCCAATATTGTGGTGCCAATCCCTTATAAATCAAGGCACAAGAGGCGCAGAAAGGGATGTATGAAGGGATGTGCTAGCTGTGTTTTTGCTTCTATGGGCTCATACACAAGGCCGCGGACTCCTCAGCCCCGTGAATGAGTTGACTGCCTAAGACGCAAAAGTTCTATTCTATTCCTGATGGTTTTGATGTTCTGGGCTGTCATTTTCAACTGCTATCGGAACATGACCAGAGCTCACCCACAGGTGACACATGGGATACACTATATAGGACCGTTGTTTGCATCCCATATCACAAGGAGGCCTACAAGCATCACTAGAGGCTATGACTTTATATGGGCACAATAATATGGATAAAACTAAAATTAGTTCTTACTGTAGAATAAAGAATTGATTCTGATTTTAAGCTTTTTTTTACCCCACCAATTTTGTCTCAGTAGGAAAGTGCAAGTTTACTTTTTATTAAGTTGTTTGAGAAACAGAAAATGATACATATTTGCGCAGCATGTTCTCCCCAATGGATTTGTTCTAATGTATGAAATTACATTCCAAAATTGTTAGTTTACAGCAGTGATCATGGCAGCTGAAAAAAATATTAAATGGACACAAAAATATAACTACCATAGTATTTTTGTTTTTTTTCATTTGTAAAGAGCTCTTATAAAGTTAACACATACTGTATATCCATATGTTAACTTGTAACATATTAATTTTTATTTGTCAGTCTTGTATATGTGTTTTTCTACATTATACATCATGTACGCAAAAAAAGTTTTGAACCCTAAAAAAAACATTTGCTTGGTGCAATTATTTTGTCATAAATAATGTATATTATATATGCGTGTGTGTGTGCAAATATATGGAATTATTAAATATCCCTCCCCAGAAAAGGCAACAATTGCCATAGGATTAGTCTATAAAATCGGGTGACATTGTTATAAAACTTAGTCAGATAACACAGGATCACCTGGTTAATAACGGTATAAGGAGAAGTCTCATTGTACAGTTTAGTTGAACCTTTACTGAAAACTATTATGATTCACTTATGTATTTGCTTGACTTCAGATTACATTATTAGTTGGGTCCACATCATTTGTCAAAACAAAAAAGTATTACTATCAGATCTCTTCTACTGGAAGTAATAATGAACTATTCTTCTCCATATTTACAGAACATCCTGACACTTAACCCGCAAACTGCTGCACATGCATCGCTACGTTCTACAGCACTAAAAAAACAGGACAAGAAGCAGTGGAAAAGAAATCCAGAGAAGAGCTGTGCTGTATGTATCAAATCTATTTGTGTTATCCACAATTATAACTCCTACATTTGGTATCATTCATAAGGTGTATATTAGACTTAAAGGAGAACTACCACCAGGGTGAAAGATTGTATGCAAATGAGCCTGAGGGGCTCCAGGCCCTCAGGCTCATTTGCATACAGTCCTTCATCCTGGTGGTAGATGCCCTTTAAAGAGTAACCGTCATTTAAAATATTTTGAAATGCTGTAGGGAAGGCAATTTTAGGGACTTTTGCAATTGGATTAGTTACCCAAATCTTGCTCCTTCCTCTTCTATTCTGCAGCCTTCTCCCTGTTATCAGTGACTCCACAGATGGCCCTTGTTTGGCACTTCCCTTCTTCACTGGGCTGAATATGGAGGAGAATGTACATGTGAGACACCCCCTCTCTCCCTGCTCTCAGCGGATTCTCCTCATGGTTCAGTACTCCAGCGCTCATGTGCTACCAGGAGCCCTTACTAATGTAGTAACAATCTCCATGTACACTCCCTCTCTCCCCCTATCTAATGTAGTAACAATCTCCATGTACACTCCCTGTCTCCCTTTACTAATGGGGTAAATATCTCTCTTTGAACACCCTCAGCTTTCCTTACACTTGCACAAAAACAAATACACATTCTTTGCCCCCTATTACTTGTATAGGTGTTCATTCTTCTCTAGTTGCAAAAGTCATAATACTGAAACTTTTCCTGTCATTGATTAAACCTTCACATTTTCAAGTATGTAAATGATTCCGCCTCTTGGCTACAAGCTCCACACTCTCCTGTGTGGGTGTGTCTAAGATGCACAAGCTATAGTGTCATTGGTCAGCACCACATGCTTGTGATGATGTCACAGGAGGCAGGTCCCGCCCTTCCATCTTGCTGATTGTAGTTCTTTTCAGTGCTGGAAACCATAGTTGCTATTGACCAAAAAGGTAGCAAATGAGGACCGAAAGGCAAAATACTTTGAGGAATGATTCCAAGAGACACCTGCAGCAGAATTATTTTTTGCTAAGGATGAGGGTTACTCTTTAATCAGTGTTGGATTTCAACATTGGCTACTCATTATTTCCTACACGTTGTTCATGAACACTTGTGTCTACCATAGTTAAAGCTGTTCTTACAATAGTCTTCAATGAGTAATAGTAAGTGTATAAGGACAGAATTTTTTCATGAAACACATTCAATGCCAATCTAACTTTGATGTCTCCATTTTTGATGTTGTCATTACTAGTATTTACACAAATTTCAAGGGTTTAGCTATAAAAGGAAATAATCTTAATGTAAATTAAACTGGACGGTAACAATGACGCTCACCTCTGTGAAATTCTGGGGAGGAATATTGTATATTAAAACTCCTTTTTACAACATATGAAAAAATGAGCTTGTTCCAGTGATGAGAAAATGTTTCATATACGGTATATATATTGACTAAAATGCAGCAGAAAATCGGTTTAGTTACTTAGCAACATGTTATTGTGAATTAGAATGAAGGTTGATTTGAAAAGTCCAATGTTCAAGGACAACTTAGAATAATGAAAAGTGTTCCCTTTTCAACATGTTTGTCCTATAAATTATAAATGTTGATATAAAGCTACTTTGGCACATAGATTTTGCATAAGTAAATTCCAATGCTGAATAACCACACTTTGTCAAGTGGTGTTTGCAGTTCTATAGGATGTACTGGCCACCAACTGGAAGGTAACAATAAATTAAAGTTAGAAAATTGTAAGTTCATGAAATTGGCTCTTGTAGAATAGTGGGAATAAAATCCACATTGTATCGGTACAGTATGAGATACCAGACATCTTATCCCTACCTTAAAAACTCTGAGACACAAACTTTGACCTTGGAATGAAACATAAAAAAGATATAAACTCTAAAAGTTTTCTAGAAAGAGCCAAGTTATTACCACCACTTTTTTGGAAATCTACAAAAAGCTCTTTAGGTAGGGATGGTAAAATGAGATAGACTAGAGGTCCTATATTCACATAGTGTTTTCATGTATGTTTTTAAATGCCAAAAGTCCATGTCCTTGTGATCATGTTTTGGCTATAGGGGAAAATATCTGCTATTGGGTTTAAATTGTCGTAAAGGGATTGTCCCAACTTTGGAGGTCATTGTCAATCCATAGGGGATAACTGTTTAATCATTGTAGGTCCAACAGCTTAGACCCAAATCATGATAACTGGCCCCCCAGCAATTAGGGAAATGAAGATCCCGTTCTCACTAATAGGGGGAACAGCCGGCCAAGCATGCTCCCTCCTGCTCCCTTCAGTTTTATGACAGCGTTTCACGATTGCCAAGCATAGCCCTCTACTATCTATTGCTGCTACTATAGAACTGAATTCCTGTTCTTAATTTCTTGGTGGTACAATTCTCATGATAAACAGAACGTCATCATTAATGGCAGCTTTTCAAATTGAGCCACAGCAGTAAGGAGACACAGGGGTTGGTATTGGGCCCTCTCTTTTTAAGTATTTTATTTATAAATAACCACATAGAGATTTTACAGAGTAGAATTTCTATGTTTATGGATGAGACTCATCTCTGTATAGTAATTAATACAGAGGGATTTGTGGAAGCTGGAGGTTGGGGTGGTAAATTGCCGATGATGGATAACATTGCTCCAAGTAAGGGTATGCACTTCCAAGTAATAGTACAGTGTTGTCTTCAATGGTAAAACACTTGGTTAAACTGCAGAAGAAAAAGACTATGGGGAAATGGTAGAAAATTAGTTCAATTTTAGAGACAAGTTACTGCTGCTGAAGCTTACACTTTTAGCATGTATCTAGAGGAGCTTAGATGCTCATTATAAGGACCTAATTGTACCCTTATACAATTGACAGGCTAGATCAAACATGAAATATTGTGTATAATTTTAGACACCATTAGAAGAAGGACACAGTTGAACTAGAGCAGGTTAGTATTCAATAGAATAATTTTTTTGTTTTTAATATTACTATAAATGTATATTTTCATGTTTACCAAAGTCTGTTCCTTAGGCACTAAATATCGTAATCAAGAAGAAAAAGTGATAGTATGTGGAGCAGATTTTGTGTGTGTGTGTATTTATATATGTATATATATGGTCTAGGACAGGAGATCTCTCAGTCCCCTTTCATTAACGCATCAAATGAACAGTGTCCAAAAAAATGACCACTATAATTTATTTTCAAACTTGTATTAACTTTACTTCAGAAAGTCAATACATGTTGTAAAATAATTTATTTTGATAATTTTTTTAGACACAGTTCATTTGATGCACTAAATATCATGTTACATTTCTTTTCCTGACGCATAGCTTCTGGGGAAGGGTATTACACCAGGTGGGTGTAATTCTGTGTAATACAGAGGCACTATATGGAGCCATGTGGCTTGCATGGGGTCATGTTCAAAGAGCAAGAGGTCGATCAGCTGTTAGAGCCCAGTTCAGACTGGTGGATGAGACAATTGGACAAAAACTCAACGTCTCCTAAATGGATAGCACGGATAGAGGAGGACACTGACACATAATATCCGTATGAAATGTACAGCATCTCACCACCAGCAAGGTATAAATAGCTCCAAATAAACAGTGTCTGAAAAGAGGACCACATGGTGGCCCAGATGCTAGAACCACACGCATGTCTTTGTTCACTTGATAAAGGGTTACTTCAACCTCGAAACCCGTTGTGTTTTTAGACCTTCAATAAATTAATTTGTAAATTCCACTCTGAGTGCGCCACTTGACTGGTTCACAAATACAATACCACTTCCTAAAAATCCTGAGTGATACGGCCATACCACACAGGAGATCTTCCACCGGGAGGCAGCACCAGACCATCTGTTATTCAATTTCTAATACTTCGTAGTGTTGTGCCTATCCTAGCACAACCCCACGTGGTGAGCACAATGTCCACCTTAACTCCCAATTTTTCTAAAGGTGTAACACTATTAGCGATTTTCCTCTCCTCTCTTGCCATACTCTATCACATACTCAAAGAGCTGTTACAAATAGACCATCAATGCCTGATCAATAGATGACCCACCCATGCAATGATCAGCTCTTTGGCACGGTATAAACATGGAGCACAGATCCTGAAACAGATTTGTCCATGTTATGTGTATCAGCTGTGTCCACATCATGTCATTAGGCTTCATGAAAGTCATGATTGATGGTAAAAAGGGGCTGCCTTACAAGGTAGCAAAAGAATTGTGGTTTTACTTGTCCGATCCTGGAAACCTTATTTGCATATTAGTGGAAAGCTGTACCTGAAGACTTAGCGCTCATTCAGTGGAAGCTTGGAAGCTTGAGCTATAGACAGAGGCGTAACTTGGGGGTGCAGAGGATGCAGTCGCAACTGGGCCCAGAGCCTTAGGGGGCCCATAAGGTGTCACTTTCCCTTATAAGAAGACTAGAATTATAAACCATACAATACAGTCTGGGGCCTGGCAAAGACTTTGCACTGGGGCCCATCAGCTTCAAGTAACGCCACTGGCTATAGGTACAGCTTCTGGCCACAAAGCATTAGCCTAACTCTTTTTGGGGACACCAGATAGCTGATCAATTGACAAGTCATATGTTGACCCTGTGAAACAAACTTATTTTAGCGGTGAATCCATTATTAATATTAACCCATGGAAAGCACTTTAATGAATATATTTGTTAAAAAAATCTTTGCAGTATTTATAAATCTTCTTCCAATATTGATAAAACGAAAATACAAGAAAAAGATGCTTAAACGCTTGCCTAAGGTGCGCTATCCACGATTGTGGTAAGCTAGTAGTATGCGGTTCTTTCAGGAGATGCACAATAGCAGCTGTCTGCTTAATCGCTGCCCAATTCAGAACTAATCAGTGGAACATAAATAAAATGCCAGCAGGAATAGGTATACAATGGCCGCTGTCTTTCTAATTAAAGAACTATTGAGGCGGTAATCGCGATGGTGATCAAAAAACATTACAGGGAGAACTTTAACATCTATATCTGTGAAATGTGTTATAATCTTCTTGGGCTTTAATGATTTTTAAAGCAATAAGAACCTCTCATTTATCCGGATGCCCTGTCCATAGATGATGTGCTGCTACGTAGGAGACCAAAGATCTTTTTCATTTACTTTCCATGTTCTTTTTTATTAATCCTGTTTAATAGCACAAAGGCCACATGTTGAAAAATGTAGAGTTTTCTGAGAATATGCATTTTTACAGATAATTAAAATGATTGAACAAAAGGGTATTACATTACATAAACTGAAAAAAAGTTTTGGTGGGAGAAAAGAATTTTAGGTTACAGCCATGTGCTGTCTATTTGTATTGTTGGTTTCATATATCCTTACCATCTGTATTATTACCACAAATATCTGCATTTTTCTGAACTAAATCTTATTGTAATCAAATTTCTTTTTTAGAGGAAGCTTTCTAGTACCTTTCTTTTTTAATTTATCCTAAAAATATATATATAAAAAAATTACTATGCTTATTATCATAGTGAAGAAAAATGGATCTCAGTTTTTCTGCGCTTACAAATGGTGGAGCAGAAATCCAGGAATGTATATACAGGCTGTCCCCTACTTAAGGACACCTGACTTACAGACAACCCCTAGTTACAGACGGACCCCTGCATCCATTGTGACCTCTGGTGAAGCTCTCTGAATGCTTTACTTGAGTCCCAGACTCCAATGATCAGCTGTAAGGTGTCTATAATGAATTTTATTGATAATCCTTGGTTCCATGAAAGCAAAAAATGTTGAAAATCCAAATGTCACTGGGACAAAAAAAATAATTGTCCAGATCTACAATTATAAAATATACAACATACAAATTCAAATAAAGTGCTAACCCAAGGAACCTATCCTGTATGTAACCTGGGGACTGCCTGTATTGGCTAAAAGTTTATCTCTATGAATAATAAAGAAAACATATCGGGAACGGATTTAACACTTCCTCAGATTTCACAAGTGCATAAAAATTTTATTTACAAATATTATCCTAGTGGTGTGTCCTTAAGTGTGTCCGCTTGACACAATTGGCCCACTTTTCCTAAAAGCAATGCAGTCTGTACTATGTGCAGTTTATCTGTGCAGAGGGCACTAGATTCATGGATTGTGGTGCTCCTTCTTCATAAATGGGCAGTGCGACACACTTCTGTTGGACTTTGCATGATAAATGTGGTGCACGGTCTGACTGAGCACCAGAACGCCCATTTCAGTAACCTGATTTGTGTTGTGTGAAGAATTGTGCAGCCGCGACACAGAAGGGTCATGAGCGACACATATATGCTTGCACATGTATTTAAGAAGTGTCCAAGACACTGAAAGGGGCGTTCCAGTGCTTAGTTGGACTGTGCGCCACATTTAGCATGCAATGTCCAACAGAAGTGTGTCGCACTGCCCATGTTAAATGTACACCAAAAAAAGTGGTGCACTCTGTCAGAGCAGAGCAGGGGGCCCCAGATTCATGAAGAACTTGCATCAGTAATCTTGAATCTGGCGCCCTCTGCACTCTACACAGGCAAACTGCATGTAGTACAGACTGCACTGATCTTAGTAAATGTGCCCCACGTGTCTGAGGGATTCATTGGCCTGAATGTAGAACTGCTGAACTGGACGGACCTGCTGAATTAACTGATCGGCCGGATAAATTTTGCAGAAAAACGCAGAGCATTTTGGAACACACTTAAACTGTTCAAAACTGTCCAAACTATTATAGAACAATGCAAGTAAATCTAAAAAAGGATCATTTAAAAAAAATGGATGTTATACTTGGCATTTTTTCCATTTTAGCTGTGTGTACTCTATTTTTGGGCTACTTTCCACATAAAACAACATTCGTCTATAAAACTGAAAAGTTTAATAATCCAACATGTCAGATTACATAATGTAGTTATGTATTTATACATAATATAAAGGAGGCCTAGAGAGATAATTATTTCTATAACACACTGTCAAACCACAAAAAGATAGTAAAAAATAACTTGAACAACAGTCATCTTTATATACAGAAAAAAAAATCTTTGCAGCCTATTGAATTGCTAAATAATTTGTCTAAAATGACTTTAAAGGAAAGAAGGAATAGTACAAATGATGTATATTTTCTTGGAGAGGTTTGTAGATAAATGTCTCCATTATATATATTTTTCTCACCAGTGATTCAGAAACATATTTCAAAATGTTGAATATCTAACAGACAGACAAACATAATTAAAAAAGTAGATTTGTTCTGAAGTGGACATAACTTAAATTGAGTTGTGGTGTCTGATCGCTGGAGTGAATTCACTCTCCAAAGCCTCAGGTATCTCCAGTGAGTGATTTAGTATAGTTTTTAACCTGCTTTTCATTTGTAAAGGAATAAGCCTTCCAGCTATTGAGTAAAAAAATTACAATCCACCTAATAAGTGTATTTTAATTAGCAAAAGGTCTTAGAGTTTCCGAGCAACAAGAAATTGTGATAGAATGCATCCATATTAGTAAAGTCTATAGATAAGTATGAAAGATTTTATTGACTTCCTATTCCGAACCATTATTCTTTAAAGTGTACTTCCACTTTCAGAAAACTGTTGACCTGTCAAAAGAATTGTAGAGAATCTAATGGCTAGAACCGCAACTGCCGCAAGGCCATAGTGTTCTTGTCGTAATCCTCTAGATGGCTTGTAAGACACACATTCAGCTGCCTTTCAGAATCCAGGAACATTGAGTAACTTATTGTGGACCCTAGCCAGTCAGCTGCTGGGGGTGGTAATGTAGAGCCTATCCAGTCAGCTGCTGGGGGTAGTAATATAGAGCCTATCCAGTCAGCTGCTGGGGGTGGTAATGTTGACCCTAGCCAGTCAGCTGCTGGGGGTGGTAATGTAGAGCCTAGCCAGTCAGCTGCTGGGGGTGGTAATGTAGAGCCCAGCCAGTCAGATGCTGGGGGTGGTAATGTAGAGCCTAGCCAGTCAGATGCTGGGGTTGCTAATGTGCTGCCTAGCCAGTGAAGTGCTGTGGATAGTAATGTAAACCCTAGCCAATCAGCTGCTGGGGGTGGCTCCAGTGGCTGGATAAATGTCTGCTGCTCAGTCCACTGGTTGCTGCTTATTTTGTTTTGTGCACCTCTGCCTGTCCTAGGTTTCCTGAGACTTGTGGTATGCCTGCTTGTTTCTTGTTCCCGACCCAATGCTTGAACCCTGTTTCCTTGTATCTGCCAGTTCCGGACTGTGTTTTCTGCCATACTTGTGAACCTTGAAACCAGTGTGAACAGTGGCCTGTATATATCCATGCGTAACCTGTGTACTCTAAGCCTGAATCCAGAGCTATGTGCACCTAGAACTTTGTATTCTGTTTTCTTTTTGTACCTGTGTTCCTGCTTATTTGCCTGGACGAAGTATTCTATTATCATAGTAAAAAAGGTTAGAAAATGACATCAGTCCATCAAGTCCAACCTACTGTTGTTGTGTTGATCCAGAAGAAGCCATAAACCTTTGCAAGGCTATTTTAAAAGCCCTGACAGCTCACCTTTACTGTTGCTTTGACGTCTCTGTTTTGACTCCAGGAGAAGGAAGGTTGGTTGGATAAAGCAAACAATTCCTTGGCAGGGGTGGGAATAAGAATAAGAAGAATAAAACACAGCTATAGGGTCAATGAGCAAAAATATTTGAAACTGTTTCTGAAATAGAATGTATGTTTGCTTAAAAAATAGTCATCAAAACATATGATTAGAATTCTATTTTCAAGAAACTTTAAAGGGGTGGTCTACTTTCAGCAAATAATTGATATTGTTTGTGTAATGAAAAGTTATACAATTTTCCAATATACTTTCTGTATCATTTCCTTATGGTTCTCTAGATCTCTGCTTGCTGTTCTGCAATAGAGAACTTCAATGTTTACTGCCTGTGAAAATCTGTCCATTGTCTGTGATGGACATGCCGGTGCCGAGCCATTAGGACACAAGGCTCTGAATACTCTCTGCGATAATAACAGCTCGTGCACCTGTGTGTTCATCACGTGACCATGGACAGATTTCTGTCCACTGAAAGGAAACATTGAAGCTTTCTATACCAGGACAGCAAGCAGAGATCTAGAAAACTGTGAGGAATTGATACAGAAAGTATTAATTGTATAACTTTTCATTACAAAAACAATATCAGCAATTTTCTTAAAGTGGACAGCCCCTTTAAGAAACTAAGGCCCTGAAGTTTAGGAGATTCATTTAAATGAATAATAATCACATCAAACAACACAATACATGATGGTGTTTTTGGTGGACTAGGAAGAAGCCACAATGCCTCTCCAAATGCTGTGGTCTCTTCAAACATCTTATTGGGTATCCATCTAAAATTAAGCCCATTCTACGTGAAAGGACTCCTAAAACCAATTCCATAAAACTGCATTAAAGGGGTTTACCCACTAACTAAAGGTAGGCCCTATCCACGGGATAGGGCCTAACTTGCTGATCAGTGGGGGTCTCAGTGCTGAGACCCCCACAGATTGCGATAACAAGGAGGTCCGTCGGACCCCTTGCCGCTCCGTCAGACTAATGGAGCAGACGGCCGTGCATGACCGTTCTGCTCCATTAATCTCTATGGAGCTGACTGACGTTGCAGCGAGCCGCCCTCACAGATCTCTGTCAGCTCCATAGAGATTAATGGAGCAGAACGCTCATGCGCGGCCGCCTGCTCCATTAGTCTGACGGACCCCTCGTTTTTCCGATCTATGGAGGTCTCAGCACCGTGGATAGGGCCTAACTTTAGTTCATGGGAAGGCCCCTTTAAAGGTGGCTATAAACCGCATCAACAGAAAAAAGGGCAATAAATAGCTAGATAAATAGATAGCCAACATGGCTACAGCCAAACCATGAAACCAATATATTCATTTCCTCAGTTCAACAGTTCAGCTCTATTATAGTTAAATAGTTTTTCGCGGCCACATCCCACCACAGATTGGTAAAGCAGCTTTACGGCAAAACTCTGGTTACTCCTGGCTGAACCAAGTTTTGTTTTACTTGAATATGCTGATTATAGATAGTTGCTTTGCATATCCATACTGCAGTTTCCTTATCTGTAAATCATATAATATTGGGAAACGAAAATCAGAAATGGACATCAAACACAGAGGATTTACATATATCACTATTATAATTTTTTGTCTGTTGCATACGCTCCAGGTTATGGCTTACAAGTACTCAAAACCGGTCTAAGTTGGCGGTTATTGCACAAAGTTTTATTGCAGTGAAGAATTGACGTAACGATTGGGTAGGGGCACATAGACGCCTGCTGTTCAGTATAGATAGCATAGTCTTTGTGTTATCAACACTTTGAGATAGCATATCTAGAAAAGCTGCTAATCTCATGATACCTGTATCTGAAAACGACCAGCCAAGAGGAATAGGAGGAGGACACATATGATATGTATCTGCAAATGTGTCAAAATAAACACCATTTCTATTATAGTGTCAGTTAGTTACTTTTAGGAACAGAGAAATAATTGATATTAATAACTAAACTTCACTTAATGGTATTAATAACTAAACTTCACTTAATGGGGCTCATTTACTAAGGGTCCGCGGTTCGCACTATCGTCGGAATATCCGACGATTTCTGATTTACCCCATATTTTTGTAGCACGTGATCGGATTTTGGCGCGTCGCGCCGGCTTTCACGCAACACAAATCAGGGAGTGTGGCCGTTGGACGATCCGATGGGTTCTGACAACGCGCGGGATTTAACATCTCAAATTGTGTTTCAAGACATTGCCCTTACATGCACCGGGAAGTAGAAGGTGAAGTCCTGTGGACCTCAGTAGGGAAGAGACACATGCAGGATATCGGGCGCACGATCTTGGTGAATCGCGCCAGACTTCATCCTCGACGAACAATTCAGATCGTCCCCGTTGCCCCGTTGAATGTGTTCCCTTAACACTGCTCCGATCCTCCTGCTCTATAACATGCTGCCTACAGATTACAGCGCATTTGTATGATTGATCTAATCCCTATAACAAGATAAAAGGGGACACAGAGCGCAAACAACTCAAGTGTAGTATATACGTTCAGATGGAGTAACCATACTCTATGGTGCTCACCTTGTCAGTGTCTTGGTATATTTGCATGTAGTATTATTAGAGATGAGCGAACACTAAAATGCTCGGGTACTCGTTATTCGAGACGAACTTTTCCCGATGCTCGAGTGCTCGTCTCGAATAACGAACCCCATTGAAGTCAATGGGAGACTCGAGCATTTTTCAAGGGGACCAAGGCTCTGCACAGGGAAGCTTGGCCAAACACCTGGGAACCTCAGAAAAGGATGGAAACACCACGGAAATGGACAGGAAACAGCAGGGGCAGCATGCATGGATGCCTCTGAGGCTGCTATTAATAACTAAACTTCACTTAATGGGGCTCATTTACTAAGGGTCCACGGTTCGCACTATTGTCGGAATATCCAACGATTTCTGATTTACCCCACATTTTTGTAGCATGAGACCGGATTTTGGTGCATCGCGCCGGCTTTCACGCAACACAAATAAGGGAGCGTGGCCGTTGGACGATCCGATGGGTTCTGACAACGCGCGGGATTTAACGTCTCAAATTGTGTTTCAAGACAATGCCCTTACATGCACCGGGAAGTAGAAGGTGAACTCCTGCGGACCTCAGTTGGGAAGAGACACATGCAGGATATCGGGCGCACGATCTTGGTGAATCACGCCAGACTTCATCCTCGACGAACAATTCAGATGGTCCCCGTTGCCCCGTTGAATGTGTTCCCTTAACACTGCTCCGATCCTCCTGCTCTATAACATGCTGCCTACAGATTACAGCGCATTTGTATGATTGGTCTAATCCCTATAACAAGATAAAAGGGGACACAGAGCGCAAACAACTCAAGTGTAGTATATACGTTCAGATGGAGTAACCATACTCTATGGTGCTCACCTTGTCAGTGTCTTGGTATATTTTCATGTAGTATTATCTTTTTCATTGAAGAGCAGTATGCAGTGAACCATAACCACGGTGGGAGACGTCCATATTAGAGATGAGCGAGTATACTCGTCCGAGCTTGATGCTCGTTCGAGTATTAAGGTACTCGAGACGGCTCGTTGCTCGGACGAGTATTTCCCCTGCTCGAGATCGAGCATTTAATTAAAAAAACACAGTGAAGAACAATGAAGAATAGAATAAAAACAGTGAACACAGTGAACACAGCGCCGCCATGAGTTGCGAAAGGCCTCGGTTCTTACTACTAGCCTAAGGGCAGCATCTCCAGGCAAGCAACTGGAGAGTGGACATTCAGGGCTTGGGCGTGCGGGTGGGTTGACAACTAATTTGCGTTTTCCGCTCCAGCGTCTGGGTAATGGAGAGCGAACGCTGTTGGATGCGTGGAGGATCGTGGAGGGAACGATGGGGTTTTTGTGCAGGGTCCTGGGCCAGGGGGCTGACTAGCAGCTGACAAGGGGAAGGAGCAGTGGGTGCACGGCCGGAGGTGAACGGGTTGTGCCACTGAGTCGGGGTGTTAGTCATTCATATGCCTGACGCATATGGTGGTAGTTAAGCTAGTAGGTGGGGAACCCCGCTGATCCTGGTTTTGGCAACAGTTGCACACACAGTCCGGTTTCGGCACCGGTGTTTCCTTAAAGAACCTCCACACTTCTGAAATCTAGCCCTCGCCGCAAGGAGCCCTCACCACGGGAGTTCCTACGTGACACAGTGGCGCTGAGCACCTGCTCTGGCCCTTGCCCCTCTCCGTCTGCCCCACACTGCCTCTTCCAACCTGTCAGGTCGCGGACTCTCCTCCGTCTCAGAGCACTGTGTTCACCCCGGCCTCTCAACCCACTTGGGTCTGTCACCTCATCATCCCATCCGATCCCTCAGTCTCTTCACCTCGGACTTCCTGCCCTGACAACAACTTCCCCACGGCTGACCACGTGTTCCTCATCGGTCGGACACCTCTTTACACACTCCACTACGTCAGAAGGTCATTCATCACCCACGAGTGACTGGTGGAAAAACCTGGGCATCGGGAAATGCTCAGCAGCAAGCACCGGACAGTGGTTGTGATGTGGAAGGGTTCCAGAAAACAGTTCCGCAGAGTATGCCGGTTCAATGCCAAATTTTCCTGCGGAGGGGGCCATGACGGGGGGAGGGGGCTGAGGTGCAGGAGCGGAGGAGTGGGATTCGGTGACATGGGTGGACTGAGGGAGACTGACTGTGGGGACAAATTTGCTCGAAGCATTGTCAAGCAATCCACGCCCTCACATGTTGCACGTTCTGGCCTCAACAGGCTCTACCACGAGTCAAAGTAACTTCAGACATTGAACCTAGGGAGTGTAGCTCTTGCTGGCTTCCCCTGCTCCTAAGTTATCAGAGGTGGTGCCACCCCGCCCAGGACCAACGGCCTTGACCCCGGCAGTAGTTGGACGCCCACGTCCCGCCCTCGCCTCTACACCCAGCACCCGGGTTAAACATTTTAAAAATGGAGGTTATAACTTTTTTTTTTTTTTCTTCTTGTTTTGTTTTTTTGTGTGTTGTTGTGTGTTTTTTTTTTTTGTGTTTTTTTGTTTTGTTTTGAGTTTTGAAAACCCAAACAATCCTATCCTAATGCTATGGCTATTTTTCTAGCCAAGTATCAGAAGGAAGCACACACTACTATGCCAGATGATGATGACACGAGGTAGTGGCCAATAGAAATCCACCAGCCTACTGAATTTTGCCACCTTCGGCCTTTGAATGGAATGTGCGCACTAGCGCAGAAATCAGCGGTCGCAACGTCTCACTACAAAATGCTCAGAATTGGCAAGTACATGCACGCAGAGAGAGAACTACAGGCCACCAGCAGATTTCAACCAGAAATAAATATATAGAACGCTTACTGAGGCTTCAAGAAGGTTTGTTTCTCCTATGGTATTTCTAGCCCAAGTATCAAGGAAGCACACTCTAGTGCCGAAGATGAGATGACATGAGTTATGCCTAATAGAAATCCACCCGACTGAATTTTGCCACTCGGCCTTTGACTATGGATATGCGCCACTAAGCAGCCAGAAACACAGCGGTCGCAAGTCTCACTACAAATTGCTAGAATGGCAAGTGACATGCACTGCAAGAAACACAGCCACCAGCAGTCAACCAGAAACAAATATATTTAGAACGCTATACTGTAGGCTTCAAGAAGCTTGTTTGTATTCATCCTATGGCTATTTTCTAGCCAAGTTATCAAAGAAGCACACTACATGCCAGAATGAGATGACACTGATTATTGCTATATGAATCCAACCCCCTACTGAATTTTGACCACTTCGGCCTTTGCTATGGATAGTGCGCACTAAGCGCAGAAACACAGCGTCGCAAGTCTCACTGCAAATTGTTCAGAATTGGCAAGTACGCTGCACCAGGATGCAGAAACATACAGCCACCAGCAGATTCAACCAGAAATCAAAATATTAGACCGACTGTAGGCTTCACAGAGGCTGTTTGTATTCTCCTTGGGTATTTCTAGCCAAAGTATCAAGAAGGAAGCACACTACATGCCAGAGAGATGAATGAGTATGCCCTAATAGAAATCCAACCCCTACTGAATTTCCCACTGTCGGCATTGCTATGGATATGTGCCGCCACTAAGCGGCAGAACACAGCTCGGTCGCAAAGTCTAATACAAATTGCCAGAATTGGCAAGTAATGCATGCAGAAACTACAGCCACCAGCACGATAAACCAGAAATCAACTAAAAATATATAGACGCTAATGTAGGCTTCAAGGAAGCTGTTTGTTTCTCCTAGGCTATTTTCTACAAGTATCAAAGGAGCACATACTAGCCAGTGAGATGACATGAGTTTTGCACTAATGAGAAATCCAACCCTACTGACATTTTACCACTTCAGCCTTTGCTATGGATATGTGCGCCACTAAGCGCAGAACACAGCGGTCGCAAAAGTCTGCACTACAAATTGCCAGAAATGGCAAGTACATGCACTGCAGAAATTACAGCCCCCCGAAGATTCAACCAGAGAATCAAATATATAGAACCGTATGTAGGTTTCAAGAAGCTGTTTGTATTCTCCTATGGCTATTCTTTAGCAAGTATCAAAGGAAGCACCACCTATAGCAAGATGGAGATGACAGGAGTTAGTGCCTAATAGAAATCCATATTCCCTACTGAATTTTCCCACTGCGGCTTTGACTTGGATAGTGTGCGCCACTAAGGCCAGAACACAGCGGTCAAAGTCTCCTACAAAATTGCTCAGATGGCAAGTCATGCACTGCAGAAACTACAGCACCAGAGATCACCAGAAGTCAAATATATAGACACGCTACTCGTAGGCTTAAAGAAAGCTGTTTGTATCTCTATGCATTTCTAGCCAAGTATCAAAGGAAAGCACACGACTAGCCAGATGAGTGCATGAGTTATTGCCTAATAGAAATCCACACCCCTACTGAATTTTGCCACTAGGCCCTGGCTATGGAATGTTGCGCCATAGCGCAGAACACAGCAGGTGCAAAGTCTCACTTACAAATTGCTCAGAATTGGCAGTACATGCACTGCAGGAAAATACAGCCACAGCAGTCAACAAGAAATCAAATATATAAACGTATGTAGGGCTTCAAGAAGCTGTTTGTATTCTCCTATGGCTATTTTGAGCCAAGTATCAAAGGAAGACACACTACTCTGCCAGATGAGATGACACTGAGGATGTGCCTCCTAATAGAAATCAACCCACGGATTTCCCACTTCGGTCTTTGCTAGGAATGTGTGGCCCACTAAGAGCTACACACAACGTGGTAGGCAAGTCCCCTGCTAATTCCTCACAAAAGTGTGAAAGATGCAAATTAAAATAAAAAAAAAGTAGAACGTTTAGTGTAGCCCTAAGAAGGGTGTGTGGTTCTTTGAGAATCACTCTGCCAACGTAAGCTAATAGACACCCACGCTTTCCCTGACCAGCAGCAGCTCTCTCCTAGCGGGGCATCAGAAAGAATGATCCGAGCAGCGCGGCCAAGCGGCTAGTCTACCAGGGCACTGATCTGGCCCAGCCAACCATGATATCGCCGTGTAAGGGTACCACTCTGGCGGTGGAGTGCCAGAGTCTACTGGCTTGTGATTGGCTTGTGTACTGGCCGCCAAAAAAGCCCAAAATGGGGGGAGACTGCCATTTATCGAGCGGTGCGAAGTACGGCTAGTAGAAGGAGTAACGAGCAGTTCGAGTACCCTAAATGCTGACCGAGCAATCAGTCGGCGAGCCATGCGCTATCTCTTAAGTATTATCTGTTGTCATTTGAAGAGCCAAGCATTGCAGTGAAACCATAACCACGGTGGAGACGTCCATATGTTTTCCCCAGTTGTTAGAAAGGATAGGATTTGTGCAGGCAGAAGTAATCCACATGAGCAGCGCATCTTCATAATTCTCACATCTTTATTTGGTATTGCAATGATACGATAGCAAACAACGCGTTTTGGCCCCGTACCAGTGCATATTTTCTTAACCTGACGAAGGCACTGGTACAGTGCTGAAATGTGTTGTTTGCTATCTTATCATTGCAATATCATAAATGAAGACGTGAGAATTATGAAGCTGCACTGCTCATGTGGATTACTTCTGCCTGCACAAATCCTATTCTTTGCATGGTTGGTGACTGGTTGGCTTTACAGGGTTAAAGTTTATAAAAATTGGTAGTTTGTGGTTCCAGGAAACCACAGAATACTATGGATTTTGGATGGACACATGGCAGAACATCCAATAAGGAGTAGTGGTCCATGTCTGTCATGGATAAGTGGTGTTTGGTTGTTGTTCGTTTGTTTGATCATCAATCTACCTCTTTTTCTACTGCTTCCCCTTTTTTCTCTTTCTTTCTCTATCTATACATTTACCTTTCTGTTTCCACTCTTACAGCTTTCTCCTGTTGTTGTAAATTAAATTTCTAAATTTAAAAAAAATCCCTATTCTAGCCAAGCTAGCCTTGCATCTCACAGTCTGAGAAGCAGAATGACTGACTTGATAGGTGCTCTCCTCTTATCAGGCTTGACTTCTACAATGAAGCTACGGTCCAATGAGATAGTAACAAAGTGGCAATTTGAAGCCATCTAAGATGGGTCCACTACCTATCATGACCAACTATAATATTGAGATCATCCAATGTAGTAGCCTTTAAGTACATTTGGGCCTTAGGGCTCAATCCCCACTGATGCCTTGGAATCCCTTGTAGCAAGGGTGGTGAATCTATGATAGCCCTCTCTGTGGGCATCCTGGTTTTTGCCCCAACAGAGTTTGCCAGACAAAACTTAAAGGGGTTTTATGCAATATGTATGTAAGTGTGTGGGGCAGGATGTTAGGTAATTTAGCAATATGCATCTATTAGAAGATCTGCACCACTTTCTTAATATGTAAACTGAAGCCTCCTGTCTTTTCCGTCATCAGCCAGACATTCCTGTCCATGAAATGGCCGCTGATGGAGGTGTCTAACAGTCCATTAACAATCGCCAGTTAGGGATTACATGACCCTCCACCTATTAATATATGTATATTGGGATATAACATAACATCCTGCCCCCTAAACTAATATACAAACTACAAAAACCCTGAGGTAATATGGCCACCCCCTTTAAGACATTCTGGTCAGCCCAGGATATTCTATTTTAAAGTTAAAAATCATTGGCTTCCTGTATCTTCAGGAGGAACATGTAGATGTGGACAGGGCTGGATTATGATCGGTGCCCCTGCTTTGGGAAGCGCAACTTTCCGGAGGGGCATTACAATGATAATCCAAATGTATCCTCCTTCTTTCAATGGTACTGGTGCTCTGAAGATGCCAATATGATCGTAAGTTATGGCAGAGCAGCTAGAAATAAGTTACTTCTTAAATTGCCATGTTGGCGCTCGGTCTATAAAAGGTTCACCATCACTGCCCTATGGATCATAAATTCACATGTGGAAGCAACACATCCCAAATAGTCTTTTCACTCTCTGGTATGTTAGTGGAGTTAGTCTTCTTCTTTTGTGTTAGTTTATCAGATATTTTCTGACACAGGTTAAGTTGTCTACATAACATGTATGGTGGATACTGGACAATTCGTAATCCTCTGTTATTCAGTACAATAGCTTTAGAAGGCGTATACTCTATTTAGTTGAGGTGCAGCTGTTCAAGGACCTCACTCTACACTAAACCTTATTGATTGGATCATGTATTCTATAAAATGTCTTTATCTCTATTATTGCTCAATACAAAAAAATCTTCTCCCATTCGCACCTTAGTTGCCTGAGACCTTTAGCAAATGAATACATGGAAAAACCAAGGTCATTTTTACATGAATGTCAGACAAAACTCTGAGGGTTGCAACAATGAATTTTTGGACCATCATTTCAGTAAGATGTGTCAGAAGGTCTATACATGAGTAGATGTGACCTTGATTAGTCAAGATATTGTATAGATGAGTGGTTATTTAGAATGACTACCTCTCATGCTGGTTTTAATGCATCATTCAACAACTCATCCTCTTCCGAAGACCCCATTCTCATTTTTATGCAGAATACACACATTAAGTAGGATTTCAAGGGCAAGTCCTGTCTTGACATAGTTACATCGTTTATATGGTTGAAAAAAAGACACATGTCCATCTAGTACAACCAAGGAAAGGGAAGGGATTGGATGAAGACTCTCGTAGCAATTTCTTAAATCGGTGCATTATATTTTATGTATCATGTCAATTTTTTTTAACCAGCTCTTGTACATGATTGGTGTCTCATTTTGAGGCACAAACATAGAGGCAGACATTGGCTGCATTATGGTAAACCCTACAGTAGCCCAGAGAGCACCTATAAGACCATAGTGAAGACACTCCTTACATATTCCCACATAGAATACCGTCACACAATGCTCGAAAATGCTATAAAGAGCCCAAATAATAAAACCCCACCTAATACCACCATTTGGTTTCTTTGTAATTGCATCATTTCCTTTTTTTGATGGAAATCTTCCATAGTAGGGGTTCTTGATGTAAGATTGGTGGAGTTCAAATCCCAGCACTGACCCAGATAAGCTGTTGCTACCAGCTCATATGCAGAGAAGGGAACTGGAAGTGGACCACTCAGGCTTCATCAGACCAAGTTCCTGCAGATCTGTACCAGTTAATTTGAATGGGAGCTTATCTCAATGACTGGGCTCAAACTCTAGACAGGGAATTAAGTTGTTTATTTTTTGTTACATTCTCTACAGATAAACAACTTCTAGAAACTGATCTGTGAAGATGCTGGGGGTTCGACCACCATCAATCGTGTGTTGAGGACTAGTGATGAGCAGATCCAGAAGGATGTTGTGGATTTGGTTGAATCTGGAACAGATTAAATGAAGATGGCAGACATTGTGCCCACCAGGCAGCTATAAATGGCTGCCAAAATGTCACCAACCCATGGGAGACCAATAGTCCTAAGGTGTTGCAAGTATTAACTGCAACATCATAACAATAATAAAAAATTAAAGAATTTAAAAAGCATCAAATATTTCAGGCCATAGGTATATTCTAGCCTAAAATCTGAGCTACCTGCAACCCATTGCATCAACGTATATTTCAGACGCTGGAATAATCCTTTGGTACTTTTTAACTTGAAAAAAAAAGCTTTTTTTTAATCTCCAAATAAAATTTCTCAAAAAATTAGTTCAAAACCTATTCATTCGAAACAACACATTTTACACTAGTCCCAAGTGGTTCATCTAATTCTCTGTAACCCGTTCTGTCTCAATTCAGGCATCTCAGAGACCATTGGCTAAAGTAGCCTGTTACACTATGATCATGGGAGCAGGGATTGGGAGCTCCAATGCTTCGCTGCTATAACAGAACGGTGGGATGTGGCTCAGAGTTGGATCTTATCCTTGGATTAGACAGACCATCACAATCGGCATTTGCCCAATCAGGCAGATTACCAGTCTGGGCCTATTTTTCCCTATAAAAAAAATAGACACCCAATGGAACTCTTTAGGGTTCTGAGTACCCACTTCTCGCCCTTATTGTAATGTCAGTGCCTATGTCGCACTATTCGTAGTTGGCGGAATAGAGGCATTTAGTTGTGTGTGAACTGTGGCTTCGTCTTGTATTTGGATTAACTAAGCCACACCCTGCTTCTTGCATTTCTGTCCTGCCTAGCAAGGGTTACTAGCCTGCTCCCATCAGACCTTGGTTATTTTGAGTCTTGTCTTCCCTGTGTTTCTAGTTCAGTTTTACCTGTCTCCGTTTGTCTGCCTGTATCTGTACCTGATCTGTATATTACCCGCCTAACCCGATCTTGACTTGACCTCTGTATATCCCGCCTGTACCTGTATCTGGATCTGACCAGTGTATATCTGCCTGATGACCTGTATTTATGTGTTGTTTGTCCCTGTCTCAGTCCTGTGTTTGTATTCTGTGTACCAGTGTGAACACTGGTCTATTCCTGTATTCCGGTTACCTGTTCAGTCTTGTGTTAGTATTCTGTGCACCAGTGTGAACACTGGTCTATTCCTGTATTCCGGTTACCGGTCCGCTCCACCATCCAGCAGATGCCAGACGAAGTAAGTTTCCCTGTCATGTTGTAGGTTAACTCAGGGACCATCAGTTAGGTTCCTGATAGTGGGTTTGCCCTTGACAGGGAGGTTTATCTGCTTTAGGCAGGGTGAGTTCGCCAGCTAGCGCCAAGCCTGCTTGTGGTTGCGCGTTTGCTGGACAGGTGCTGACCCTCATGCTGTTGAACTGGGTTTTGGCCACATGGGTGTTGTACTCCTAATCCATTTCACTATTTTAATAGTTTTTATTGTGTTGCATAGATTCTATAGTATACTAAATCTAGATCTATATATACTAAACCTATACTATAGATCATAGATGTGTAATGCAGAACTAATAACACAACTTTATCCACAAAATCCCCTATAACTATTTAATACTGTGCATAAAAGTAAAAACAATCTATCACTTGTCATAAAAAGTGCCACTAAAATCACACAAACAATATAATAAGAAATGTTATTTTTCACATGGTTATTTGTCAACTTTATATTCCGTCATCTTTTTTTTTTTCCCTTTCCCCTTGATATTTGTCTTTTAAAGTTAATTTCCTCCTTAATCCATCATTCTTGCCATTTTGGTGTCAGATATTCTGCTGGTGTTTATTTGCACATTTACACTATCTAAGATCTCTTGGCCATTTTGGGTTGATTATGACTGAAATTTCTGTCTGGGCTTATGCAGTTTGAATATGAATGCGCTCTGCGTAAGAGCTGGAGACACAAAGGAAGATTGCAGGTGGGCTTCTGCATAAGTAATGACACCATGTTTGCAATGTGCCAACTGCACAATGATTATAATAGACTGTAATTTCTTTTGTTAGGAAATTCATAGAGGAACATGATACAATGAAATTTAGTGCAATTTTTCTCTCTTATACTTTTTAAGAACTATGGAAATACATTTCTAATAAAAACCAAAATGAAATTACTATTCAGTGTGGTTCAAGTGTGCATGTTTATTCCTGCAGGCATTTTTCAGGATCAGCAACCTCTTCTGTGATCGTAAGATGTTTTAACCTCAGGCTTGCAAAATAAGAACACTTGCTAGTTGTTGTGAGATTGGATTTATTCCAAAGGGGGAAGGTCCTGTGTTCTTCAGTGAAAGAAATGTGCGTTCTCTGATTTAGGAATATTACAGTGTAGAAAAGTATTTATTAAGAACTTGATTAAATGAGTTCTTACCTACATGTAACATATAATTGTTAACCTGTAGAAAGCGTAGAGTACTTTATGACTGGCTGCGGTAAACAGACGGATCTGCTTGGTTCTCTATTTTTTGGCTTCGTAATTATTGATGTGTAGGTATTAAGTTTATGTACACAATAGGAAAGATTTACTGAGCTACAGAGGGAGGGAGAACGGAAACCCCATTTTTGTGATTTTTGAGGGTTTATTGGTAGGGGTCTCAGTAGTGGGATCCCCACTGATCCTATCCTGTGGATAAAAACCAAACTTGGTCTACTCCTGGAGTGTACCCCCTCAAACAGTTGGAATATTCTTCTTTCTAAGGCATTTGGGCACATTTACTGGTCCTGTTGCGATCCAGCGGCACGTTCTCTGGGTTCGGGTCTTCCAGCGATTCAGCAAGCTTGTGCGCCTGATATCCAGCAGGTGTCAGTGCTGCACCAAGGTACGCCAGAGTTCACCATCTTCTCCCCAGTGCATGTTAGTGCATGATTTTGCGACACACATAGTATTTTAAATTCGGTGGCTTTTCTGAATCCGTCAGGTCTTCCACTGGACACGCCCCCCAATTTCTGTTGTTTAATTAACCTGTATGGCTGTAGTAAGCAGGACTCTATTGGGGGTTATTTATCATTGGTTTTCCTGGACTTTTTTGGCATGAAAGAGTCTCCAAAAAGTTGCAATGAGGTTTTTTGGAATTTTTCACAGGAGGATTTCCACCTCTTTATTAATCTGGCATAAACATAGAACTACTACTAGTCCAATACGGTGAATTGGTTCTTTTGAAAAAAAGTCACATAAATAGTCTCATAGCATAGTCCCCTGCTACCACACGTGCTGGGACTTTTTACCCATTTTGAGACTTTTTAGGGACTTAAAAAAAAATTCAGAGAGAGCAATTAGAGCAAAAGAACATTTATTAAAGCACCAAATTGACTTTAATGAATCTGATCCTCATTAAATCCTCTCCTGCTCCGGGCAGTAGGAAGGAGAAGTGGATCCTGGACAGGTGAATCTTTTTTTGTCTCCTTCTACAGTATTACTATCTGCTCTGGTAGTCTTAAAGGGGTATTCCAGGAATCAGCATAATTCATATGCAAATGCATACTCAAAATATAAGCTAATATGTAATTAGTTGTTACTTAAAATTTTGCTCACCTCAGCAGAAAAATGCTGATGACATAGACTGTAATGAAGAATTAAAATGCTACTGGCCCTTTAATCAGTCCGTTAATTTCCTCCGCGCGGTCCGTCGCAGAACAGAAGATGGCCGCTGGTCACATGTCCACATCACATGTCCTGCAGCTCATGTGATCACCACTACGCTTGGCTGTAGTCAGTTGGTTGCAGCGCATCCAGTATGGTCAGTGTTTTGGTGATGGCAGTTACACATCATTACTATGGTAACAGAGCAAGAAAACCTGTTACATCTGCAACATCACCCACCGGGGCCTAGCCTTTTCTCGGGGCCTGGAGTCAGCCGGGGCCCGCAGTACCTGAGTGGCTGGCGGTTGCGGCCTAGGCCACTAGTGTCACGGTGCTTGGTATGGGGGAACCGGAGGGCTGTCCTACAGCCTGGCAGGTCTCCAGCAGGGTGGTGTTGGCAAGAAATGATGAGGGAGAGGCTGCTATAGCGGATCTCCCTGGGGCAACCCTTTGGGGTCTGGAGTATGAGTCTCTGTGTGGTGGACAGGGTGCCCGTGATGGTGACAGCCGTAGTAGCAGGGACCAGACGGAGGCAGACGTTGAACAAAAACAACTTACAGTTCTTTATTGGAACCGATAGGAACCGCAGCAACGTGCCTTAACAAAATGGTGGAGTGCTGAGATGCATTTGGAGGGATCCACAGGAGGGATCATCAGCCTGGATGCAAGGGCAGGCTGGGTGGTAGCTGTGTCCTAGTAGGATGCTTCAGCTTTATCCTGGAGTGCTTCAGGTATCACCCTGGAAGGTAGGATGATACCCCTTTCCTCTCTCTGTCTAATTCACTACACTTTACAGTCTCACTGCTTGGTCTGACTGGCTAGTCTTTCTGACTGAATCCTGTCAGACTCACTTCCCTGGCTGAACTGACTGTTGGAAATCTCCAACCGTCACTTTTTCTCAGCTCTTGGTCATGTGGTGGTTACTCCTCCAATTACATCCCAGCTTACAATACATTAGAATAACACATGTGATTGGATGACACATTTTACATCACATAAAGCAATTAACTCCTGCCTTGCCAGGCAGGATCTACCACTGCAATACTCATCTGTGTTATCTAGTGATATGTAGTGACATGCTGTGGGGCTGATCAGACCCTACACAGGCTGCAAGCTACATGGTGGGACGTATTCGCAAACACAGCTCTGCCTTGCATCGGCGAGGGTGTTGCACATCATCACTGGGAACAGAGCCTGAGAGGTAGGAGGAGTTACTGAGAACTAAAGGATCATGGGACTTGTATTTTCCAGTGGCGGCCATCTCGGTGATTACTCCACCTACTTTAGAGAGGACATAAAATGTTGTGAATCATAAAATCAAACTATTTAAGCTCCGTTTTGTGACTAATGACATTGAGTATTGTTGTATTCATTTATTTATATCATCATGGGTTTTTGTGTCAGACATTCATATTCCTGGAATACCCCTTTAAGTATTAATGCTTGCTCTTGGGGTCCCCAGTATTATAGGTCTTCTCTAGGGTTTTCCACTATTACAATTGTTCTTTAAGGGTCTTCATTATTATAGGTCTGCTTTGGGATTCTCCACTATTAAAGGTCTGTTCTAGGGCATTTCACTATTATACATCTGCTCTGGGGGTCTCTAGTATTACAGGCCTGCTCTGGGGGTCTATAGTATTATAGATCTGCTCCGGAGGTCTCCACGATTATTTACCTTCTTTGAAGGTCACCAGTATTATAGGTCAGCTCTTATTGTATGATTTATGATGATGTAAGGGAAGCAATATTTAACTAAAAGAAGGGTGTCAGTTGGTTAATAAGGCTCTATAAGAACCTGGCCCTAGCTGTATATGTGAAAATGTGGTGAAAGGTTCCCTTAAATAACAATAAAACACCTTTCACACTTTACTATGTTTCTATGTTTTTTCGTTGTCCAGGATTTTTTTTTAATATATGGGCCAAGGAAGTGTAAAAATAACTAGGTATCCTCACATTTCTCAGAGCTTATGTACAATGCACACCTGCTATAGCCTTTTGAGGACTAAAGTTACACAAAAAAGTCAATGTGCTGCAGCTGTGTCCTTTAAGAAATACATTTTTATTTATCAATTTAAAAATGGTAACAGTTAATATGGCTGAAAATAAGACATATGACATGAAGACATATGTCCATCAACTTCATCCAAGGAACTAATGTTATTTTGATGCACAAATGCATCTAGGTCCTTCTTGAAGCTCTCTCCTGTCTCTGCTAGGACCAGCGCCTGAGGCAGGCTATTCCACAGACTCATATATTCATACCGCCTTACTATCCTCTTTCCAAGACTAAATAAATGTAATTATTTTAATCTTTCCTCATCACTGAGACCCTCCATACATCTTATCATTTTTGTGACTCTTCATTGAACCCTCTCCAGCTCCAGAGCATCCTTGTTATGGACTGGTGCCAAGAACTGGACAGCATATTCCAGGTGAGGCCGAACCAATGCCTTATAAAGTGGTAATATTACATCCTTATCAAGAGAGCCCATACTACTTTTGATAGATGACGAGATCCTACTGGCTTTAGAGGCAGCTGATTGACATTGCATGCTGTTATTTAATCTATGATCTACTAGTACCCCAAGGTCCTTCTCAACAAGGGACTATCCCAGATTTTCTCCCCCAAGAACATATGCTGCCTGTGGATTATTAGCCCCCAGGTGCATAACCTTACATTTATCCACATTGAACCTCATTTACCAAGTAGATGACCAAACACTGTTTGTCCAAGTCACCCTGCAGCCTATGAACATCCTCCATAGACTGTATGACACTACACAGCTTGGTGTCATCTGCAAAAATAGACACAGTGCTATTAATTTCTACCTCTTTATCATTAATAAATATATTAAATAGTATTGGGCCAAGCACAAAACCCTGGGGTCCACCACTCATAACTGGTGACCATTCCGAGTAGGAATCATTGACCACAATTCTCTGGATACGATCCTTCAGCCAGTTTTCAATTCCAATTGCAAATGATTCCTTCCAAACCAATAGCCCTAATTTTACCCATCAGGCGTCTATGAGGGACAGTGTCACATGCCTTAGTAAAGTCCAAGAACACAATAGCAGCTCCTCTGCTGTGGATATTTCATTTATTTTTGTCTGTGTTCCTGCCTTATAGGGAGTAGTTACTGCTGTCAAATTTAGGAATTTATCTTATGTAAGTAAAAGGATATTTTGAGAAGATTCTAGTTGTCGTGAGATATTTTAGTCTCTCCAGCTCAGTTTTTACATTACTCTCTTCACCTCTTCATTCTCCTCACGCAAATTATAATGTTTTGCTTATCAAATTAGTTGCAAACATTTGAGCAGAATTACAAATCTATATAAATGGAATATTTTCTTCCAAATTCTAAATGATTTTAGACACAGGCTTCTAACATCTAATTTCATTGGTGATGAGTGTCTCTCTTTTACGCTCGGATGAGCAAACCATCTTAGACGTTTGACAGATCTGACAATTGCTGAGTAAACCGCAATACGAAAAAAAAAACAATTGTCTTTGCTTTTATTAAAGAATTTCAATGCTTTGGCGATTGTTTTAGTGGTTATTTTAAGATGATTGGGAGATTGGTAGCTGCACTTGTTATGAATTAACCTCTAACACAGAAATTCTATACAAGTTTTTATGTATTTTCTGCTCCATTTACTCTTAGAGCCTTAATAGTACTGCAGCAGCACAAACTAAACGCAGCAAAATAAAAATGGATATTATTATAGAAAATATCCAGCCAGATCTAAGTCGTTTATTCACTTAGTCATGAAATAAAGCCCTGATACTAAGTTTTAAGACCAAAAGAAGTCAACAATGAGTTTCATAAGGACACAAAAGCATGCAGTGGGTTGCTGAGCATACTAAGAGGTTTTCTAGGCCAAATATTAAACCCCCTTAGGGTTTGGGGAGTAGAGAAGAGCAAGTCTGCCATTTTTCAGGCACCAAATTAGTACTCAAATCTTTTCTGATCCACTTCGGACAAATCTTTCAAAATGGCTGCCAGTTAAAAATGAGCTTAGGGAAGGGAGACAGGCAAAGGAAAAGTAAAAATTAGGAGCTCTGGAATGACTCCTAATTATTCTAGAGACACATATATCAGAACTTCATGGTCTGCTACTTATTAACAGAAACTCTCATCTTTTAATCTCCAGCAGTTTAATTTTTATGTTCTACATCTTTTTCCGCTCTATGGAGGACTTGCATTTCACTGAAGGGGGAAGTAGTTAGTTTTTATCGTGGTATGATGACCCTAACTTTGAATGTTGTTTTGTAGAGATGAGGGGATCCAAACTTTAAGCTTGGTCAGGGGATCTGGTGCATCTCCCGCAACCCAGACATATTGACAGATTGGCCACCATGCAGCCCATCCGGCAAATTGATGCCTCTAGCAACTAGCCATGGCTGTGATTGGTCAGGGGTTTCCCTCCCTGCCTGGCAGCCTTTGCGGCAATATGTCTGGGTCGTGCAGGACACACCCGAATACTGGACCTAAACTTAAAATTCTGATACGCTCTTCTCTTTTTTTTTAGCATTAAAATATATTAATAAAAGTATTTGTGTCTGATTACTGGGAAGACAACTTCTGGACCCCTAGTAATAAGAAAAATAGTGCCCTGATTGCCCTATGTAAATAACACAGTAATGCTCAGGATTAACTTCCACACAATTCACATATGTCTGTTGGAGCATTTATTTTAATGAGCAATGGGGATCCCTAAAGTCTGACCTTTAACAGTTACATTTATCATCTATAAAGTTCTGTATAACCCCATGTAACATCTTTACGAATTTGGACTTCAGGGCAATCCTCTGTCCATAGAGTGTGACTGAGCGTGCGCTGATTTGTGTCATTTTTTTACATTCTTTCCTTATTAGTCTGAACACTGGTTTACACCTTTCTTAGCAGCCTTAATAGAATACTACCATACTCTGTCTCCTGTGGACGCTATAATTTGCAAAAAGTTAATCCTCTGTAATGACCACATGCCGTTTTCATTATCATCCTTCTTTTTCCTACCAATTTTTGTACTACAGTTGTCCTCTTAAGTTTAAACACGGTCCAACGAATATGTACTCTGGCTCACCGTCACTTGTAAATGCTTGCTACGATGCATAGGATTAACCTGAGGTTTCTGACTTAAATATGTTTGTCTTCACCTTGGTGTTTGTTTTAGCCTGTCTTGTTGTTCGCAGTTTGCTAGGTGAAGGGAGTGTCAAGTTATCACCTATCGCTTAGAGTGGGCAGGGCAATTAGGCAGGGACATCTAGAAAGGGGTTATAGTCTTAGAGCTCACTGTCTTTGTTTGTCCTTTTTGTCCATCTAGGCCATTTTCTAATTTTACATAATAATTAATTTGTGACGTTAGCACACATCCACAATGATTTACAAAAAAAGTCAAAATCTCAAATTTCCTCCTGTACAACAGATTTAGTGAAAGTCCATAATATAAGAAAATTGGCTTCTGTTGTATAAAAGAAGTCACCTCTTTATATTATCACTATACCTGACCTAATTTCATCAACTTTAATTTACTTTGTTGAGGTTCCTGTTTTTTTTTTTACAGCAAAAGTATTTCTACAGACTGTTCTGTTCTTGACATTATAGATCCAAAATCAGATGGACCCCATCAGCTTTTATGATGACTAGACGTAACATCAAAGGTTTTATACTTTGTTCAATTTTATACTTTGAAGACTTCACCTTTGCAGTTTTCAAATGAATCTACCCCAAATATCCATCTAAAAGTAAATAATTGTAAAGAGCAGAGAGTTTTTATGACTTTAGTGTTTTTCTAACCAGTGACATCTCACATGTCTGAAGCTCTTCACTGGTATTCATTATCACCTTCCCTTCTGTGCACTCCAAGGCTTATACTACAGTGTTTGCCTTCCTCATATTCCCTTCTGTATTGCTTTATAAAAATTGCTATAGGACACAACAGGAGGGAAAGGGATATACTCTTCCAAAGGAAAAAGTTCCTTCAGTTGGGAATCAACTCAGTGGGATATAAAACCTAGATGTTTTTAAACTTCACAAAAAAGGAAACAAAAACCAAAATAAAGAAAGCATAAAATAACATTCTATTAAATCAATTAAAACAAATCCATTTAGAAAGATTAAAAGGCCAAATAACTGAATATACATAATAAATCGATCACAGTAACTTGTGGTTTAGTGGTTAGCATTAAAGCCTTGCAGCGCTGGGGACCTGGGTTCAAGTCCCAGAGTCAACATCTGCAAAGAGTTTGTATGTTCTCTCCATGTATGCGTTGATTTCCTCCGGGGCCTCTGGTTTCCTCCCACACTCCAAAACATACTGATAGGTTGATTTTGAGCCCCATTGGGGAACAGGACTGATTTAGCAAGTTCTGTGCAGCGCTGCGTAATCTGAGTAAGTAAAGTAACTTTTATTAATATTATTTTAGAAGTATGGAAGGTATAATTCTCAGAACAAGTCAAGGTATCTGTTTTATTTTTACTATAAGCCATCCAGAAAATATGTAACTTTATATGAAACACTGAGTTGGGCACATGGATACTGATTATGATATACAGTTTGAATCTTTGATACTCCCCTGCTACTACTAATAGGATATATCTTTTATGTAACTTATAAGGCCATTTATACAATATATGCAGTTTGAACCTGTGACATTTTGCTTAAATTGAAGATACAACCTGTACCTGCAATATATTCTGCTATTTCCGAAGATACAAGGGCAAATTTACTTACCCGGTCCATTCGCGATCCAGCGTCGTGTTCTCCGACGTTGATTCCGGTTCTGCCGGGATTCACTAAGGTTGTGCGCCCGATGTCCACTAGGTGTCGCTGCTGCGCTGAAGTCCGCTGGAATTCACCTCCTTCTTTCCGGTGTATGTAAGTGCTATTTTTGCGACAAAATTTTTTTAAAAAATTCAGCGGTTTTTCCACAATCCGATCCCGTGCGCCTAAATCCCGGGGCAATTCGGCACAATTCGGAAAAATTCAGGAAACCCGGTGTAAAATGCGATTCGGACCCTTAGTAAGTCCACCAGCGATATTTTATGATTTTGTCAAGTCATATTTTATCATTTGTAATTTGTTTTACTAAAGGATATGTGTATAATTCAATTTTGATCATTTTGAGCCTGTTGGTAAATTTTTGTGCAAGGGCCCTGCACAAGTTTTCCTAAAATATATGTACATGTGTATGTATACACTCACCGGCCACTCTATTAGGTACACCATGCTAGTAACGGGTTGGACCCCCTTTTGCCTTCAGAACTGCCTCAATTCTTCATGGCATAGATTCAACAAGGTGCTGGAAGCATTCCTCAGAGATTTTGGAGCATGGGAGAGCACTGTGCCACCCCTAATAGAGGATGTTGAATGGAAGAGTGTTATTTCAAAACTGAGCAAAGAAAAGAAAGAGACAACTGCATGCAGCCTGCAATATGGTTCGTTTTTCATTTGTAACCCAAGGCAACTTCAAAAGAAAGGTTCAATGAAGCAAGAACAGCCTTCATTCTGAGCTGAAGAGAACTTTCTTTATTCTGAAATTGTTACTAATAATTTTGCACAATTTATGATTACATAGTGTTTTACGTGTCTACACCCACATAAACTCTATATGCATTACTTTATACAAGGAAGAAGAAAGACAACTCTTATTTTACCATATGGGGTTGCATATCAAAAACATTGTACAGGAAGTCGGAGCCACCTTTGATATACATGTAGCCTTGGATTCATAAACATTTTCTAAAGAATATTTCTAACTTTAAAAGTATCCTTTTCTCACTATTTTACACACTTCCGTGTGCTGTAAAATGGACAATAATACCTTTTGTTTCCCCTCTCCACACTTGTACATGAAAAAATGTAACAAACTTTCAGTCGGGTCCAAGGTTCGGGTGCTACCCACACTAGGACCTGGATTCATTGCGGATTGGATGCATAAGTAGCCAGGCGGCCAAATTAATGCCCTAAGCTAATAACTTTTAATGACTGTAGTTGGCAAGGGGACCCCGGCCAATCAAAGCCATGCTAATTGCTAGGGGCGTTCATAGGTCCGATGGTTGTTTAGCCGCCATCCAAAATTGTTGGTGACTCGGGGCGGCACCCACACCTCGAGCCATCTGAGAGCTCAGTCACACTTATCTCTATTAATATGGATTGTCCGTAATGTACAGTGTCTAAGGCTAACACAACCCGACCACTATAAAAACCGGCTGTATATATGCCGTATATAGGCCATATATACGTCTGGAATTGTTCCCATGCATCCATTCTATGTTATATACATGGATTATGTTCACCGCTACTGAGAGCTCTGGGGGACACATATAATAAATATACAGCATGTCCTATTTCCATCAATTTCTTTCCGTCACGCCCATAGAAGTCAATGGAAAAACTATAAAATATGGGCTCAATATGTGCTGCCTAGCCGGTCACTCTGTATACTCGCAGTAATACATGATTACCAGAAGCAGTTGGGAGTGCATTCTGTATCAGCCAAAGTCAGACATTCATCATTTACAGCAGCCCACCATATTTTATACAGGTACGGTCTGGGACGGTGCACATAAAGTGCAATATGTTGCATACTGTTACCAACCTATTTACCCCATAGAATACAGTAAAGACCATACGGGTTGCATGTAGAGGTTCCAAGTGAGAGATTATTATTCCGCAAACCAAATGTGTATGTTATTTCTAAAAATGTATTGAAAATGATTATTGGGCTGATGATTAAACATGGAAAATTACATCTAAAGTGCCTAGTTGCCACACTGGTGGCTGCATTGTCAGGAAGAACACTGCATCCAGGATCGAGAAGTTTACAATGCGTCATAATACATTTATATTATACTGCCAGGGACAAACCATGATTACTGTAATCAGTTGTTTCATTAAGCCTCAATGGTTTCAAGAGGAGCCAGGGACTTTGGGAAATCTCCATTCTGCTATTAAGGGTGTCTATCCTACTTCCACTTCTGCCCAATCCTGCTGGGCTGTGCCCCACTACACATCCAAGTGTGTCAGATGAAATTGGAGCAAATTGTAGTTAAAAAATTGGCTGCCTGGACTAAACAAGTGGATAACCAACCGTGGAGGAAGCATTGGGATAAGATTTTACACAAACTTTTCACCATATGTGGACACTAGCATCCAGGAGAGTTTTTAATAAATTTTTACTGTCCATTGTTACCCAAAGATTTTGAATAAATATTTTTCAAAATGTATATCTTGCAGTTCCATAGATTCAACCATAGATTTGTTCAGTGGGAATAAGAACTCAAAAGTAAGCCTTTGCTTTGTAAAGAGCACTCCTACAAGAACACGATATAGAAACTAGACTGATTTATCAAAAACTGACTTACAGTAAACCCACAATTGGTTCCTCAAGGCAATTTAAGCAATTAACCAATAAAATCCCGGCTTCCTAGAACAGTTAATTAAAATGGAAAACTCATGTCGGACGGGTTGCTCGACGTACTACCGCTCTGATGTTTCCATCACAGGACAGCCATATCAATCGAACGAGTCTTGTAGCTCATTTTAAGCAATTAACTTCAAGAAGTGTATGGTGCCCATGGACAACAAAGAAAATTCAGCTTTTAAGAGGAAAGTATTACTGCAGAATGTTGCTTGCGTACAAAACCACAATTGGGAGGGGAGGATGGATCTGGTGCACCAGCAGTGTATGTAAACCCTGCTGCTCCCACCACGCCGGGATAAATATAGACACTCCAGTTCCTGGTATATCTGGTCACCGGCCAATTCTTCGCCACTGCTGGAAAAACTGGGGGTTTTAAGATAGAACATTTAACCTATTAAAGATCTCAAGAAGGGTCCCTCCATTTGTGTTAGAATGAGATGTAACTTCTATGCTCATTATAAGGACTACTATCTCGTGAGAGTTCCGGTCATCCCTAACTGATCCGTGATAGCATAAGCTTCATGAGTTCAAACCCTTTGGTATTTTATAACCCCTTTAACTGGCATAGAGGAAACATTACATCAAGGAATATCAAAATCACCAGCAAGATAAATAAGTCCTCTAACTAGAAACACCAATGCTAGACACAATCGACTTTCTTTATGACATGTAGAAAGACTCTTGTATTCAGCTCTTTACAAGAGTTTTGCATGTGATTAAAAACAATGTGGAGCGGTGCAGCTCCCGAGCATTGATAAATGTATCTCCAGTACTGAAGTAACGGCAGAGTACTCCATTTGCAGGAGTAATATTCCCTACTGGCCTTTTGACAAGGACAACATTTTACTACCTGACAACGTTAAAGGCCTCTTAACCCGTATAACATTCTATGACTTAGATCTCGCCATTCATGTATATTATGTTTTGTGGCAGTAGTACCTATAAATGGTGAGGCCTATATATTTTTTAGCAGAATCAATTGTTAATTTTAGGTTTTCTGCATTAATATATTAATCCAGTGAATGTCAGTGTGACTTAGCAGGACTGAGTAGATACTAGCGTGTGTCAACAAGTCGGAACTACACATGTCTAGATTGTCTCCACCTTCTACTTTCATATTTGCACATTTTTGCTGCATGAGTGATGAACCATTAAAACTCTAAGAATATAAGATTGGGTATAACCACACACAGATGTGCTTATCACCAGAAAGATTTGCACAAAACTAACCTACTCAATATCATACTTGAAGAAACCCACAACCAATTTAACTAGTAGGCAGTAGTATGAAGAAGAGGCAAAGAATGAGAACAAGAATGTAATTGGATGAGGTCAAATGTTATTGCGCCAAGAAAGCCAGACGGAAAATTCTAGATTCCCAGTGAGATTGTGTCATTCTTATCACAACCCAATGACCGAGCAAATCCAAACACCTTCGAATTGACATATTTATGTAATCCATTTCCTCTCAGAGATATATTTACCTCGTTCTTCTTAATAGACAAGAATTGCTTGACAGCCCAAGCCGTAAAATATTAAAGCTCTATGAAAAACTGCTCACTGTAGAAAAATGATCACTTAATTAAAACATTTTTTCCGTCTGGAGGAAAAATTCTAAGTTTTCTACCTAAGCAATTTTGAAGAATCATCTCACGGAAGCAAAGTGCGAATTGGTGTCAGTCATACTGAAAGTAACAGTAAAGCAAAATTTGGTCCAATTTGTGTCATAGTATAGAAAATTAATCTGCTAGTTTACAGACACCTAGGTAATATATACAATGAGAAAGTTCCAAAATTGTAACATTTCATCAATTAAAATTACGGTACCTAAAAAAAAAAAATTGAGGAGATGTTACATACGATATTACACCATGCTGTAAACTGGGGGTTGTTAAAAAAAATCAAAATGTTACAATCACAGGAAAGGTGAGAAATTCTCATTCAAAGGAGGAATTCAGTTCTGATATTCCATAACAGATTTTTTTGGCAGTGCATGGATGGGATTTGAAGTAAATCCATTATTCTGTTGCTAATGTAAATCGAGAGTTTTTCTTAAGGGCACCCCCATGCAACTGCATAAAGACTTCTCCAAGGACCTTATTTTGCACTTCTGAGTCTTTACAAGTCCCTTACTGTAGAATCCTGGATCCCAAAGACCAGGTGTAAATTTCATGAACCAGTTTAGATGCAGTAAATGGGTGAATTGGCATGTCTGAAACCACTACACATATAGAATAACACCTCGTGACTGTATTCTTCTTTACATAAAGCCTTGTACATACCGAATACATTTTTCTTCTACTTCTTGTATCTACTTGTACATTTCTTCTACAGTCTTTAGTCTTTGTTTTGGAGATATCTTATATATTACATACTAAGAATATGCCGCCGCTGATATAAATATACATCCTGTTTCCAAGTTTGTCGGCTAATTTACTAAGTAAACCTGCATGGGACTGCTCATAACAATTCATAGTTCTAGTCAAAATTCAATCTAATATACCACCTATTAGAGTAGAGAGGAGAAAATCTATTAGTTGGTTCATAGATCTTTGGTAATCCCTTTGGACAATATTTCAATAGTAGCTAGCAGATACTGCCATTCATTTCAGAGTTTAGGGAGGGGGACACATGAGGGAAAAAATAACAGAAGTGTTTAAGAGGACTAGAGTCAGATGTATAGTAATTTCAAGGCTAATTCGCAAAATCCCTTGGACTGAGCGATCCAGAACTGAATCTCTTTCATCGGTGCCATCATCGTAATTTTCCTCTTGTTTTTGTGTGTATGAACTGTGGCTAAGGTTGCTACTGTAGTAGGATAATTGAACCACACCCAGTTCCGCTGCAGCTGAGCTCTGTCCAGCAATTGTTATCTACAGTGATGGACAGCCAGTTGGGTAAATTGCTAGGGGCGGCGTCCATCTCCCCTTAATATCTGTAGAGTTCATCAGAGGTACTGGTTTTGCAGTTGTATTCCTTTCTATTGCTTTGTGTGCTGCTAAACCGATATATTCATCTAAACATTCTCTTGCTATAAGTTTCTATACGTTATGTCTCAACACAATTTGGTTGACTCACTTCTGTCCAAATTTGCTTGTCTGTCTGTTATCTGTTTTGTCCCTTCTTTTATATTTGGTCTCTACCAATTTCCATATTTCAGTTGTGTTGGTTATTTTACTGACATATTTTTGTGTCCTATATGAACTCCGCTCTATCGTCTGACCTTTTTTGCTAGTGTGCTCCACCAGCCAGCAGCTACGCGAACGAGTAAGTTTCCTTCTCATCTTGCAGGGTTCTCTCAAGGTCCATTAGTTAGGTTCCTGATACTGGGTTGACCATATCAGGGAGGTATATCAGTTGTAGGTAGGGCCATAGCCACGCAGGAAGTTGCACGGCTAGTTTCCACCACTTAACCTGTACTGAAAGCTTGCGTCAAGTCTGGTTGTGATGCGTGTTTGCTGGACAGGTAGGGGACAGAATATTTTGAAAAATTTGCAACGTGTCCTTTAAGGAGGGTATTAAGGGACAAAGGGAGTAACACAGCGAGCTCTAAACTGAGCGTCCTGGAGCTGTCACCTTCCTACTTGCCTCTTGTATCTAAATCATTTGACAACCATGGAGACAGTTCCTTCCTAAGCCATAAGGGCAGACACAAAACAGACAAACAACAAATGACACACAGCGATCAATGATCAGTCCGTGGGTACAAAAAACGAGTGGGTAATCAGTACAGAATCAGAAGATCAATTAAACAGAATACAATGAATAGATAGCAAGCACCGGCATGATATAAGAGTGGACATATAGAACTATAATCAGCAAGATGTGATGGGATTGGGGAGGAATTAAGGATTCCTGGACCGCCTGCAGCAGCAATCAAACCAGTAACCCTTTCGTGGACAGGGCTAA
The DNA here is from genome assembly GCA_019512145.1 of Engystomops pustulosus. Taxonomy (NCBI): domain Eukaryota; kingdom Metazoa; phylum Chordata; class Amphibia; order Anura; family Leptodactylidae; genus Engystomops; species Engystomops pustulosus. The sequence goes on along the minus strand of CM033649.1, from coordinate 25,422,279 downwards.
GCTATAGGGGGCCAGGTTTGGGCTGGTAAACAAAAATTACAAACAAGTACGATGCCGCACGGATATTAATGTCATAAATGAAATCTTAGATAATCATTCTCACTACTAAAAGTTTACAGTCTAACATGTAATGTACAACTGCTCCAAGTGCTAAAAAATACATATTCCAACTTCATTGAAAGTACAATCAATAAAATAAGAAATTATTATCGGAGTAACGGCTTTCAAAGCTTAGCAAACCTAATTTCGGAATTACTAACTCTATGACCACAGTAGTGCACAAGTTTAAAAGTCTCAGAGGAACCTTACCATACTAGCTACTGAGAAGGAAGATTGTTATCTTCCAAAAAGCATCTAGCAGTTTTTAGCGATGATGATTTCAGCTAAGGTGCTGTGTTGAATGTACCACCAAAGCGCCAACATTGGTCGTTGTAAAAAATCTATAAGCCATAAATCGCTGTTGAAGGTGTAGCGCACCACTGTTTTGTTGTGGAGACCTCGTGTGGAGATTAAGCTCGCCTGGATGCAGTGAATAGCTGTATCATCAGCTGTGGTGATAGCATATACTTATTGCTGAGACTTACAGGTTCGCCACTGAATCATACGCATGCACACAACAAAGCGATCAGCCGGATTTCTCATTAGTACTCGGGAATCCAGAATTACATGTGCTCTAAGTGGATTCCACCATGCTCAAAACCAGGGGCATAACTTGAGGGGGTGCAGAGGTTGCGGTCACAGCAGGGCCCAAGAGGTTTAGGGGGCCCATATGTGTCACTTTTCCCATGTGAGAAAACTTAACTACTTAAACCCTACATTATAGTCGGGGCCTGTACCGCTTTGCACTGGGCCTTCAGCTCTAGTTACGCCACTGTTCAAAACCATAAGTAAACATCGATCATACTGTTTATGCATTAAACAGCTGTCAATTTACCTATATTCATTTTATTCTTTACTCAATGGTTTGTTTATTATTTTTTACTAACTTTTTTGATATGATATGAGTACTATGTATTGTTCTATCCAGGGCCCTGCATGAAACTTGTCTATGTATTTTAAGCAAACTATAGCTAGTATACTAGTGCAGGGCGTCTCATCCTACTCCACACCCTTGGCATGGAGGTGGTGTAAGGGACAATAAGGCAGAATCGTGACCTTCTTCATGCTTGTATGCCAGTAGAAGCCATGATAAACTTCTACTTAAGTCATTACCCATAGAAAGAACACTTGTGAGCAAGGTAGGCAATGATATATCCCTCATGTTAATCAATATTTAGAATTTCCTTTATTAGGTAGTTGTCTTATCCAATCACTATGTTCCCGAAAATAAATCTAAACTACAATGGCTTAGAACAAATACATAGTAAATAAGGAACATTCATATTCAGCTTCTTTCTTTTCTGTTGTGATTTGTCTCGCGTTTCTTTTTCTATGGTTTTAGTTTGTTTTGTACTTATGTGCAAAGAGGCGGTTAACTCATGCCTGCACATTTACTCTCTCTGCATGAAAATGTTCATATACATCTTATGCAAACATCTGACACAGATTTGTATGAGGAAAGAAAAAAAAAAAAAGAATCTCAAAATGATTTAGACTTTGCAGCAGTTCAACGCCAGTCTCGGCAACAATGGATTTTCTTCTCAACACATACCAAGAATATATGTATAAAATGATTGTAGAATAATCAGCTTTTTGTTGTGCGGGAAAGAAAATGTTTACAATGTTGCCTTGTCACGTATCATAATGTACAATCACTACTTAGAGGGTTTGGTGTATTGCCAGACATTGCATTATTTTACATTGTACAAACATATAAATATCCGGAATCTGCAGACATTAGGAAAAAAAACCAAGAGCTAAAAGTTCCAGAGATCATTGCACTAGAGCAGCAGTTAGGTTCACGATATGATTCATATAGTTACAATACTTCTATTTGCCTGGATACTTTTATGGTAGTCTAAGGCCTCAGTCCCCATCCGCATGTGCCCAAAACTAGACTGTGGAAGACCGGACAGAATTTTTGAAAATAAAAAAGATCACATATTCACTTTACCCAGTTACCCTTTAGAAAGCCATGGATGTCAAGGCTCTGAAGCCAACAACTGTGATCCATCATATCCAAGCTTAATGGCTTCAGAGTTTTACCACAGAAGAGAAGAGGACTGCTGTAGGGAACAGAGAAGGATGAGTTTGTTCTTATTCACCCAAAAGAGAAAGGAGGGTGGGAAAGTAACCTTGCTTGGCTATACCCAGGATTTTATACGCAGACGTGGACGGTGATGTCCACTATTGGTATATACTTGTGTATGTGTCTCCGTTTGATGGGTATGTGCAATACTGGTTTGTAAGCATACATATCTTAACTTGATTGTGGGATTGGAATGCACTAGCACCATAAACCACATATGTTGAGACAAGACTGGCACTGCCAATCGAGTGATATATGGAAGTTAATTGTATAATAATATATACTATATATATACATTCACCACCGGCCACTTTATTAGGTACACACTGCCAAAAACTGCTCGTTAACACTTAATTTTCTAATCAGCGAAACATGGGCAACTTAGTGCATTTAGGCATGTAGACATGGTCAAGACAATCTCCTGCAGTTCAACCGATAGATCAGTATGGGAGCAAGGTGCTCTGAGTGCCTTGAAGTGGCATGGTTGTTGGTGCAGAAGGGCTGGTCCTGAGGTATTTAGACACTGCTGATCTATACTGGGAGTTTCACGCACAACCATCTCTAGGGTTTTTACAGAGAATGGTCCGAAAAGAAAAAAATCCAGTGAGCGCAGTTCTTTGGGCGGAAATGCACTTGTTGATGCCAGAGGTCAGAGGAGAATGGGCAGGGACGCGTTCGAGCTGATAGAAAGGCAACGTGCTCAAACTCGCACCCCCGTTACAGAGCAGGTAGGCATAAGAGGCATCTCTGAACGCACAGTGATTCGAACTTTGAGGCAGATGGGCTACATCTACGAACCGCATAGACCACAAACGGGTGCCCACCCTGTGTAGAACATAGCTATGGCCGTGTACGAGACGGGCAGGAACAGCCACTTTTTAGCTGACAATTGACACAAGTCATCGAAATTGGACAGTAGAAGAATTGGAAAAACATTGCCGGGTCTGATGAGTCTCAATTTCTGCTGGACAATTCGGATAATAGGGTCAGAATTTTGGCATACAACAAACATTAAAGCATTGAGATCCATCCTGACCTTGTAAGTCCTACGGTTTAGGCTGTGGTGGTGTGATCATCGGTGTGGGGAATATTTTCTTGGACTCTTGGGCCCCTTGGTACCAATGAGCACGTTGCAACGCCACAGCCTACCGTGAGTATTGTTGAATGACCCATGTCCAGTCCCTTTTGTTACACAATGTACCCAACATCTGCTGGCTACTTACACAGGACTAATGTCGGCCATGTCATAAAGCTGGAATCATCTCAGACTGGTTTCTTGAACATGACAATGAGTTCACGATGTACTCAAATGGCCCTCCACAGTCGACCAGATCTCAATCCAATAGGCATCTATTGGGATGTGTAGAACGGAGTATTCGCATAAGAGATGTTGCGCCGACAAATCTGCTGCAACGTTGTGATGCCCTCATGTCATATGGAGCATTCCCAATCCCACAATCAAGTTAAGATATGTGCTTACAAACCAGCATTGCACATTACCCATAAAACAGGAGACACATACACAAGTATATACCAATAGTGGACATCAATAAAACAGGAGACACATACACAAGTATATACCAATAGTGGACATCACCGTCCACGTCTGGCGTATCAAATCCTGGGTATAGCCAAGCAAGGTTTACTTTCCCACCCTCCTTTTAAATCCTGGGTATAGCCAAGCAAGGTTTACTTTCCCACCCTCCTTTTCTTTTTGGGTGAATAAGAAACAACTCATCCTTCTCTGTTCCCTCACAGCAGTCCTCTTCTCTTCTGTGGTAAAACTCTGAAGCCATTAAGCTTGGATAGATGGATCACAGTTGTTGGCTTCAGAGCCTTGCACATCCATGGCTTCTAAAGGGTAACTGGGTAAAGTGAATATGTGATCTTTTTTATTTTCAAAAATTCTGTCCGGTCTTCCACAGTCTAGTTTTGGGCTACATGCGGATGGGGACTGATGCCTTAGACTACCATAAAAAGTATCCAGGCAAATTAGAAGTATTGTAACTATTATGAAATCATATCGTGAACCTGACTGCTGCTCTAGTGCAATGATCTCTGGAATTTTTAGCTCTTGGATTTTTTATTTCCTAATGTCTGCAGATTCCGGATATTTATATGTTTGTTACAATGTAAAATAATGCATGTCTGCAATACACCAAACCCTCTAAGTAGTGATGTACATTATGATACGTGACAATGGCAAGCATTGTAAACATTTTCTTTCCCGCACAACAGAAAAGCTGATTATTCTACAAATCATTTTTATACATATATTCTTTGTATGTGTGAGAAGAAAAATCCATTGTTGCCGAGACTGGCGTTGAACTGCTGAAAAGTCTAAATCATTTTGAGATTCTTTTCTTTTTTTTTCTTTCCTTCATACAAATCTGTGTCAGATGTTTGCATAATGATGTGATATGAACATTTTCATGCAGAGAGAGATAATGTGCAGGCATGAGTTAACCCTCCTCTTTGCACATAAGTACAAAACAAACTAAAACCATAGAAAAGAAACGCGAGACAAATACAACAGAAAAGAAAGAAGCTGAATATGAAATGTCCTTATTTACTATGTATTTGTTCTAAGCCATTGTAGTTTAGATTTATTTTCGGGAACATAGTGATCTGGATAAGACAACTATCCTAATAAAAGGAAATTCTAAATAATTGAATTAACATGAGGGATATATCATTGCCTACCTTGCTCACAAGTGTTCTTTCTATGAGGGTAATGACTTAAGTAGAAGTTATCATGGCTTCTACTGGCATTCAAGCATGAAGAAGGTCACAATTTCTGGCCTTATTTGTCCCTTACACCACCTCCATGCCAAGTGGGTGTGGAGTGAGACGCCCTGCACTAGTATACTAGCTATAGTTTGCTTAAAATACATAGACAAGTTCATGCAGGGCCCTTGGATAGAACAATACATAGATACTCATATCATATCAAAAAAGTTAGTAAAAAATAATAAACAAACCATTGAGTAAATGAATAAAAATGAATATAGGTAAATTGACAGCTGTTTATAATGCATAAACTAGTATGATCGATGTTTACTTATGGTTTTGAACAGTGGCGTAACTAGAAGCTGAAGGGCCCCAGTGCAAAGCCGGTGCCAGGCCCCGACTATAATGTAGGGTTTAAAGTAATAGTTTTCTCATATGGAAAAGTGACACCATATGGGCCCCCTAAACCTCTTGGGCCCTGGTGTGACCGTAACCTCTGCACCCCCTCAAGTTATGCCCCTGGTTTTGAGCATGGTGGAATCCACTTAGAGCACATGTAATTCTGGCTTCCCGGAGTACTAATGAGAAATCCGGCTGATCGCTTTGTTGTGTGCATGCGTAGTATGATTCAGTGGCGAACCTGAAGTCTCAGCAGTATATGCTATCACCACAGCTGATGATACAAGCTATTTCACGGCATCCAGGTGAGCTGCAATCTCCACACGAGGTCCCCACAACAAACAGTGGTGCGCTAGCACCTTTCCAACAGCGATTTATGGCTTATAGATTTTTTACAACGACCAATGTTTGGCGCTTTGGTGGTACATTCAACACAGCACCTTAGCTGAAATCAATCATCTCTAAAAACTGCTAGATGCTTTTTGGAAGATAACAATCTTCCTTCCTCAGTAGCTAAGTATGGTAAGGTTCCTCTGAGCACTTTTCAAACTTATGCACGCTACATGTGGTCATAGAGTTAGTGCATTCCCAAAATTAGAGTTTAGCTATAGCTTGAGCCCGTTCCTCTCGATAATTATTTCTATTTTTATTTGATTGTAAACTTTCAAGTGAAGGTTGAATATGTATTTTTTAGCACTTGGGAGCAGGTTGTACATTACATGTTAGACTGTAAACTTTTAAGTAGTAGAATGAATTATCTAAGATTTCATTTATAGACATGTAATATCCGTGCTGGCATCGTCTTGTTTGTAATTTTTGTTTACTCAGCCAAACCTGGCCCCCTCTAGCTTAGCCCTGTCCAGGAAAGGGTTACTGGTTTGATGCTGCTGCAGGCGTGTCCAGGAACTCCTTTATATTCCTCCCCAATCCCATCACATCTTGCTGATTATAGTTCTATATGTCAGCTCTATATCTTGCCCGTACTTGCTATTCTATCATTTATTCTGTTTAATTGATCTCTGATTCTGTACTGTACCCACTATTTTTTTGTGACCCAGACTGCTCCTGATTCTTGTGTGTCATTTGTTTGTTTGTCTTGTTTTGTGTCTGCCTTTTGGCTTAGGAAGGAACTGTCTCCATGGTTGTTTCATAATGATTTAGGATACAAGAGGCAAGTAGGAAGGTGACAGCTCCAGGAGGCTCAGTTTAGAGCTCGCTGTTCGTACTCCCTTTGTCCCTTAATACCCTCCTTACAAGACACGTTGCCAAATTTTTCAAAATATTCTGTCACCTACCTGTCCAGCAAACAGCGCAATCACAACCAGACTTGACGCAAGCTTTCAGACAGGTTAAGTGGTGGAGAACTAGCCGTGCAACTTCCTTGCTGGCTATGGCCCTACCTACAACTGATATACCTCCCTGATATGGTCAACCCAGTATCAGGAACCTAACTAATGGACCTTGAGAGACCCTGCAAGATGAGAAGGAAACTTACTTCGCTTGGTAGCTGCTGGCTGGTGGAGCACACTAGCAAAAAAAGGTCAGAGATAGAGCGGAGTTCATATAAGGACACAAAAATATGTCAAGTAAAATAACCAACACAATCTGAAATATGGAAATTGGTAGAGACCAAATAAAAAGAGAGGGACAAACACAGATAACAGACAGACAAGCAAATTTGGACAGAAGTGAGTCAAATCCAAGATTGTGTTGAGACATAACGTATAGAAACTTATAGCAAGAGAATGTTTAGATGAATATAATCGGTTAGCAGCACAAAAGCAATAGAAAAGGAATACAACTGCAATAACCAGTAACCTCTGATGAAACTCTACAGAATATAAAGGGAGTAATGGACGCCGCCCCTAGCAATTTACCCAACTGGCTGTCCATCACTGTAGATAACAATTGCTGGACAGAGCTCAGCTGCAGCGGAACTGGGTGTGGTTCAATTACTCCTAATACAGTAGCAACCTTAGCCACAGTTCATACACACAAAACACAGAGGAAAATTAACGATGATGGCACCGATGAAAGAGGTTCAGTTCAGGATCGAATCAGTCCAAGGGATTTTGCTCGAATTAGCCTTGAAATTACTATACATCTGACTCTAGTCCTCTTAAACACTTCTGTTATTTTTTCCCTCATGTGTCCCCCTCCCTAAACTCTGAAATGAATGGCAGTATCTGCTAGCTACTATTTTGAAATATTCGTCCAAAGGGATTACCAAAGATCTATGAACCAACTAATAGATTTTCTCCTCTCTACTCTTAAGAGGTGGTATATTAGATTGAATTGTTGCACTAGAACTATGAATTGTTATGAGCAGTCCCATGCAGGGTGTACTTAGTAAATTAGACCGCAAACTTTTGGAAACAGGATGTATATTTTATATCGGGCGGCATATTCTTAGTATGTAATATATAATGATATATCCAAAACAAAGACTAAAGACTGTAGAAGAAATGTACAAGTAGATACAAGAAGTAGAAGAAATGTATTCGGTATGTACAAGGCTTTATGTAAAAGAAGAATACAGTCACAGAGGTGTTATTCTTATATGTGTAGTGGTTCAGACATGCCAATTCACCAGTTTACCTAGCATCTAAACTGGTTACTATAGACTTGTACCTGGTCATTGGGATTCCAGGATTTCCTACAGTAAAGGGACTTGTAAAGTACTCATGAAGTGCAAAATAATGTCCTTGGAGAAGTCTTTTATGCAGTTGCATGGGGGGTACCCTTAAGTAAAAAACCTCGATTTACATTAGCAACAGAATTAATGGGATTTACTCAAATCCCATCCATGCACTGCACAAAAAAGATCTGTTATGGAATCTCAGAACTGAATTCCTCCTTTGAATTGAGATATTTCTCACCTTTCCTGTGTATTGTAACATTTGCATTTTTTTAACAACCCCAGTTTAAGCATGGTGTAATATCGTATGTAGAAATCCTCAATTTTTTTTTTTTTAGGTACCGTAATTTGAATTGATGAAATGTTACAATTTTGGAACTTTTCATCAATGTATATATTACCTAGGTGTCTGTAAAACTAAGCAGATTATTTTCTATACTATGACACAATGGACCAAATTTTGCTTTACTAGTTACTTTCAGTATGACACCACATTCGCAATTGCTTCCGTGAGATGATTCTTCAAAATTGCTTAGGTAGAAAACTTAGAATTTTTCCTCCAAGAGGAAAAATGTTTTAATTAAGTGATCATTTTCTACAGTGAGCAGTTTTCATAGAGCTTTAATATTTTACGGCTTGGGCCTGTCAAGCAATTCTTGTCTATTAAAGGAAAGAACGAGGTAATATATCTCTGAGGAAATGGATTACATAAATATGTCAATTCGAAGGTGTATTTGCTCGGTCATTGGTGTTTGATAAGAATGACACAATCTCACTGGGAATCTAGAATTTTCCGTCTGCCTTTCTTGGCTCAATAACATTTGACCTCATCCCAATTACATTTCTTGTTCTTCATTCTTTGCCTCTTCTTCTATACTCCTACCTACTAGTTAAAATGGTTGTGGATTTCTTCAAGTATGATATTGAGTAGGTTTAAGTTTGTGCAAATCTTTCTGGTGATAAGCACAATCTGTGTGGGTTATACCAATTCTTATATTTCTTAGAGGTTTTAATGGTTCATCACTCATGCAGCAAAAATGTGCAAATATGAAAGTAGAAGGGGAGACAATCTAGACATGTGTAGTTCCGAATGTTGACACACCGTAGTATCTACCAGTCCTGCTAAGTCACACTTGACATTCACTGGATTAATATATTAATGCAGAAAACCTAAAATTAACAATTGATTCTGCTAAAAAATATATTGGCCTCACCATTTATAGGTACTATTGCCACAAAACATGATATACATAAATGGTGAGATCTAAGTCATAGAATGTTATACGGGTTAAGAGGCCTTTAACGTTGTCAGGTAGTAAAATGTGTCCTTGTCAAAAGGCCAGTAGGGAATAATTACTCCTGCAAATGGAGTACTCTGCCGTTACTTCAGTACATGGAGCTACATTTATCAATGCTCGGGAGCTGCACCGCTCCACATGTTTTAAATCACATGCAGAACTCTGTAAAGGAGACTGAATACAAGAGTCTTTCTACAATGTCATAAAGAAAGTCGTATTGGTCTAGCATTGGTGTTCTAGTTGAGGGACTTATTATCTTGCTGGTGATTTTGATATTCTTGATGTAATGTTTCCTCTATGCCAAGTTTAAAGGGGTTATAAAATACCAAGAGGTTTGAATCATGAAGCTTATCTATCCACGGAATAAGTTAGGGATGACCGGAACTTTCACGAGTAGTAGTCCTTAATATGAGCATAGAAGTACTCCATTCTAACACAAGATGGAGGACCCCATTCTTGAGATCTGTTAATAGGTAAATGTTCTTATCTTAAAAAACCCCAGGTTTTATTCCAGCAGTGGCGAAGAATTGCCCGGTGACCAGATATACCAGGAGACTGGAGTGTCTATATTTATCCGGCGTGGTGGGAGCAGCAGGTTTACATCCAATGCTGGTGCACCATGCATCCCCATCCTTCCAATTGTGTTTGTACCAAGCAGACATTCTGCAGTAATACTATTCTCTTAAAAGCTGAATTTTCTTTGTTGTCCATGGGAACCAATTACTACTCTTGAATTATTTGCTTAAAAGATATAAACTTTTCTTTGATTTGATTTGGTTTCTGTAGGAAAAAAACCATCAGACCGTTCGGTAGTAATGCTGTCTTGATTGGCCATAGGACCCCGTCCGACATGAGTTTTCCATTTTTAACTGTTCTAGGAAGCCGGGATTTGATTGGTTTGCTTAATTGCTTGAGGAACCAATTGTGGTTTTATTGTAAGTCATGTTTGATAAATCAGTCTAGTAGTTCTATATCTGTTCTTGTAGGATGCATCTATACAAAGCAAAGGCTACTTTTTGAGTTCTAATTCCACTGCAAAATCTATGTTGAATCTATGGAACTGCAAGATATACATTTTGAAAAATATTTATTCAAATCTTTGGGTAAAATGGACAGTAAAAATTTATAAAATCTCTGGATTCTAGTGTCCACATATGGTAAAAGTTTGTGTAAATCTTATCCACAATGCTTCCACTGGTTGGGTTATCGACCTGTTTAGTCCAGGGCAGCAATTTTACTACAATTTTGCTACAATTTCATCTGACACACTTGGATTGTGTGGGGCAAGCCACAGCAGATTTGGCAGAATAGTGGAGTAGACAGTCCCTTAATAGCAGAATGTAGATTCCAAGAGTCCCTGCGTCCTCTTGAAACCATTGAGCTGTAATGAAAACATGATTACAGTATATCATGGTTGTCCCTGCAGTATAATATAAATGTATTATGACGCTTGTACTTCTCTCCCTGGAGCAGTGTTCGTTCCATGAATTGCAGCCACCATGTGGACTAGGCACTTTGATGTTAATTTTCCCATAGTTTTCATCAGCCCAATACATTTTCATCATTTTTAGAAATAACATTACACATTTGGTTGCGGAATATAATCTCTCTCTTGGACCTCATACATGCACCCGTATGGTCTTTACTGTATTCTGGAGGTAAATACGGGATGTAACAGTATGGCAACATATTGCACTTTATGGCACCGTATCCATACCGTACCTGTATAAAATATGGTGGGCTGTTAAATGATGAATGGCTGACTATTGGCTGGATGACAGAATGCATCTCCCACTGCTTCTGGATACTGCATGTATATATGGCAGTATACAGTGCACAGCTGTATGCAGCACATATTGAGCCCATATTTTATATGTTTCCATTGACTTCTATGGGCTGTACGGAACAGAAATATGATGGAAAATAGGACATGCTTTATATTTTTATATGTCCCGCTCACGGTACGGTGAACAATACTACCATGTATATAAATAGAATGGAATGCATGGGAACATATTCCAGACATATATATGGCCTTATATACGGGCATATATACAGCCGTTTTTATAGGGTCGTGTGTGTTAGACCTTAGACCTGTACATACGGAAATCCATCATAAATAGAGATAAGTGGACTGAGCTCTCAGATTGGCTGCGGGGTGTGGGTGCGCCCCGAGTCACCAAGACATATCTTTGGATTGGCTGCTAAACAGACAATCGGACCTATGAACGCCCCTAGCAATTAGCCATGGCTTTGATTGGCCAGGGGTGTCCCCTTGGCCAATCACAGTCATAGCTATTAGCTAGGGTCATTAATTTGCCGGACTGGCTATTCGGCAGCCAATCCGGCAATGAATCCAGGTCCTGTGGGGTACACCCGAACCTTGGACCCGACTGGAAAGTTTGGTACATATTTTTCATGTACAATGTGGAGAGGGAAACCAAAGGTATGTATTTCCATTTTACAGACACAAGAATGTGTAAAATAAGTGAAAAGGATACTTTTAAAGTAGAAATATTCTTTAGAAATATGTATTATGAAATCCAAGGCTAAATGTAATATCAAAGTGGCTCAGACTTCCCTGTACAATGTTTTTATATGCATAACCCATAGGGTAAAATAAGAGTTTGTCTTTCTTCTTTCCTTGTATAAAGTTAATGCATTATTTGTATGTGGGTGTAGACACGGTACACTATGTAATAATAAATTGTGCACATTATTAGTAAAATCAGAATAAAGAAGTCATCTTCAGCTCAGAAATGAAGGCTGTTCTTGCTTCATTGAACCTCTTCTTTTGAAGTTGCCTTGGGTAAAATAGAAAAAGAACATATTGCAGGCTGCATGCAGTTTCTCTATTTCTTTGCTCAGTTGAAATAACACTCTTTCCATTCAATCCTCTATAGCGGGTGGCACAGTTCTCTCCATCTTAGCAACACAGGATTTTGAACAAGCTAATAACATACTTTTTCTTTTTTATTTTTGCTTCTGGTTTAGTGAATCTTACCCCCCCCCAAAAAAAAAAATCCCTTAATGCAATGGAATTGAAAATCTCAAATTCAAGTTTTTATCAGGATTTTAAACCATTTTGAGAAATGAATTATCAAGGTATTTTATTCTCCAGTGCAGTTTCTAAAGGAATTCCAGTTATATAGAACCTGTTACCTATAACTTTGTTTTACGCTGGTTCTTTGTCATGTATTTTAGAAATGTAAAATTAGTTCAAATGGGTGCTACCAGTCGGGGGCGCAGTAGTGGATTATAATAAAGGCAATTTGGGTGGTAGCCCAGAGCCCAAGCCTTCTAGGGGATCCATGGCCACCCAAACCACCACCAAATTTTACACTGAGAAGGACCTTCACCCAGGAAGTCTTTGTACTTCAGTTCCTGCTCTTAATACACATGTACACAAGAGCCGTTTCAGGACTTTTGCAGGTCCTCCAGTCTTTAAAGTGCATATTACAAGCAGGGATGCTTCTTCCATTCTCCAAGAAACTTGAAGTAGGGAGTGAATTACAGACATGCAGGAGCTATAATCTCATGCAGCCCAGGGCCATAGCAGTTTTAATCTGCCCTTGTGGAGGTGTACACTCTCGCACTGTAAACAGGGGTTGGGCAGGGGAAAACGGTGCATGGCTATCTCTGGCAGATCTACTCTCAGGTACTTTGGGAAGTGGATTTATACTTATCCTACACTGAGTCACATATCACTAAGATGTTACAGTTCGCTCACATGGCACCAATATCATTTCAGGCCCAGAAAACATGTTTTTATAATTTTATGTAGATGGTATCCCATGCCATGTAAGTTACTTGCCATGTCCCCAGGATGTCATCTGCATGTTGGAGATGCCACTCTAAAGGGGGATCCATGTTTCATATATTTTGGCCATACCCAATGATGCAATCATTGTAGAAAAGAGTTGTGGCAAATTGTTTCCTCCTTAACTGATGTTAATAACTGATACAATGATTTTTTTTACTCCCTCGACTCACAACAAAATCAGTGAAAACATAATAAGCCTCACTGTTGTGTCATTTGATGTCTGCAATAAAGCTTATATACCAGCTTTTTGGGAAAATAACATATTCCCCTTTCAGTCAGGAAATGGGTTCTTGAAGTTAATGCCATGAAGAACTCATCACCACACTATATGATGACTCTACACAATTGTGTGTAACTTGGGAGCCACAGCTACATTACCAAAAAAACATCCCTGATATAGTCAGTTTTTTTGTTGTTGTAGTTGTAGATGTTCTTGTGATAGTTTTACTTGTATAAAAATTGTATGAATAAAAAAAATAACCTTTTCTTATAACTTATGCTGGTTCTTTGTTATTTCTTCAAGGAATTTCTTGCTATTTCAACAAGTGGGTGTTACCAGTTGGGGTTGTATCCTTGTACAGTCTTACACACAATTCACACATACAGTGGGAATACATCGGCGCTGGGGAAAGGAGGTGGGGATGAGCGCCGCCCACCCTCGCCCCTTCCGTAGTGATATATGGGGCCACATTTATCACTTGTTTTTTCTGTTGTTTTTGCGCCTTTTCGTTTAGGCGCACCGTTTTTGCGCCATTTTTGCGATTAAACGTCAAATTAGCCGCGCAGCAAAAATAACCACCTTTCCCTCATCTATCGTTCAATTCCAGATGTTTTGCTGCGCCTAATGATATTCATCACATGCGACTTTTGCATTTAGGCGCAAAAACGGGCGCAAAAACACTCCAGCTCGAAGGTGGCGTTATCTGAGAAGAAAGCACCGAGCCCCTTTGCAGAAGAGCTCATTTCTAGCAGCAGAGCTCAGCCAGACACTGGAACATATAATAGATACAATTAGATACATTACAGACAGGAGCTGCAGACTCTATTTACAGTTCATCACCTTCTATTTACAAAACATTCTGCAAAACCTGAGCTCACAGCAAGAGCAAGAGAAGTTTGCACAAGTTTGCAGAAGCTTGCAGATACTGCAAACAAGTGTCCCCCATGTAATTCTGCACAGTATCACCAGTGTGTCTGAGGGGGATATTGTGCAGAATTACAGGGGTGCAGCAGGAGACCAGCACTGGGGGATCCCCTCTAGGAGAAGCCCCTGCTGAGGAGGTCACTGGGTGCAGGGTGTCACACACCTGGGTGCTGCTGTGAGTGTTATCTCCATTCTGGGATGTGGGAGAAGCAGAGAGGAGCTTGTAGCAGGATCACATGTAAGTGCCCGAATCTAACATTGCGCCTAAACTGCGCCTAAACTGTGTTAAAGTAAAGTGATTAATAAGAGGCAGAAAATATACTTATTACAGTTGGTTGTAGCTTGTGATAATTCTGGCAAAACAGTGCGCCCGAATTTAGGCGCAACTACTACACTTAGGCGCACAGAAGTGATAAATGTGGCCCATGGTATTACTGGGAAAGATAGGATGTGTCGTATTTTTCTCCCGGCTGTGGAATGGTGCAGTGCCACACATGTGCTGCACCATACTGCTCCTGTAGGGCACCATGAGCCCATTGCCGTGTAAGGGTGACGTATATATGCTGTATATACGCCGTTTTTGTGAATATATCCATACACTGTCAACAGCAGTTGGACGAAATGAGACAGGGACACAACCCAACTGACCTTCCATGGAAATGACAAGGAAAAGCAGGTTACAGGAAAATAAGATGCAGAAAGCTTATTCCATGGGCAATACAAATATTTACTGTCATGGCTTTGGGTTGTTAAAAAAATAATAGTCAAATTCTTTCTAATTTCGGACAATTGTTTATTAATCCACTTTTAATCACTTATTTTCTTTGGCATGTAATTCACTTTAATTAGATTGTAGTCTGTTGTTTCAAGATCCCATTAAGCGTTTGCTTATATGCCAGCTGCCAGGCTAGCAGCAACAGTCTAAATGAAATTCACATTTGAGCTTTTGGATGCCTTACAATTTTACCCTTGCTAATATACAAGGAGATTTTCCTGAACAATTGTAATAGCTGAATCCTACATTGTGTTTCCAGAAAACTGCTAAAATGGCTCTCTTGAAGACAGTAAAGTCACAGCACTTGGTCTGGGTCTGATTAGTGTGCATAAATAACGCATTATAGTTTCTCTATTCCCCAAATAATTATGTACATCAACATATACTACTGCCTAAATAATACATGTTCCTTGTGCAAGTAGTGAATTTTAAAGGGATTTTTTTCCATAAACCTCCACCACTGCCTTGAATATGTTGATTATTGCACTCATTCCCTTATCATACTTTTTTATTTTTATGTAAATTTGGCAGAAGTGCTTTGGGGGGTGTGACCTTAGCCCCTCAACTTCAATTGCTCATCTACACCCTTGGAGCACTGCTACAACACCTGCTGACTCCTCCGGAGATTCCCCTAGAATATGACATCACCGTTCTCTCATCTAATCTCACACATGCCCACTTCAGTCTCTTCTGCACTGCTTGTACTTTCACTTTTACAGGAAAGCCTAGAAGTGGCATCTGCAAGTGAATTTTTAGCTTATGCCACTAGGGGAAGATCTGAAGGAGGCATTGGATGAGGAAGAAGTGCTACAGGGGCCATGGATGAACCAGTGAGGCCAGGACCCAGAGAGAACCCAAACCATATCACTTCTGTCTAATTTACATAAATATAAGAAAACAATTTCTTAAGGGAAGGAGCAAACTAATCATCTATATCAACATATGGCTGCAAAAGTCAAAGATTTAATTTACTGCATAATTTAAAGGGAAACTGTCAGAAGTTATTTCACCAATAAACTTCCTGCTCCTCAAGTAGGGTATGATATATCCTTTTCAGCATTTATTTAGGTCAAAACTTACCTGTTTACCTTAAAAAAAAGTCCCCTCAAAAGTAATATGCAAATGTGCTGAAAAGAGTCCCTTTTTGCTTAAGACAAGTCCTTTTTAGAGGAAGGAGGTGGAGAGTTGATTCAGACGCTCAGATTGAGAGCCCTATAATAGCTACAACTGTTCCAAGTGCAAAATCCCCCACCGGGGCCTAGCCTTTTCTTGGGGCCTGGAGACAGCTGGGGCCCGCAGTACCTGAATGGCTGGCGGTTGCGGCCTAGGCACACTAGTGTCACGGTGCTTGGTAGGGGGAACCGGAGGGCTGTCCTACAGCCTGGCAGGTCTCCAGCAGGGTGGTGTTGGCAAGAAATGATGAGGGAGAGGCTGCTATAGTGGTTCTCCCTGGGGCAGTCCTTTGGGGTCTGGAGTATGAGTCCCTGTGTAGTGGATAGGGTGCCTGTGATGGTGACAGCCGTAGTAGCAGGGACCAGACGGAGGCAGACGTTGAACAAAAATAACTTACAGTTCTTTATTGGAACCGACAGGAACAGTAGCAACGTGCCTTGACAAATGGTAGAATGCTGGAGATGCAGTTGGAGGCAGCCACAGGAGTAGATCACCAGTCTGGATGCAAAGGGCAGGCTGGGAGATAGCTGTGTCCTAATAGGATGCTTCAGCTTGTCCTGGGTTGCTTCAGATATCACCCTTGAAGGTAGAATGATACCCCTATCCTCTCACTAACTAACTCACTCCACTCAGGCAGGGAGCTGAGCTCTCCTGCTTTGGTCTGGTGTGCTGGCTGCACTGTCTCTTCAAAGTCTGATCTGGTCTGTCTGACTGAGCTTGTCTCAGCTAACTGAACTCTCCTCTGAGAGAGAACTGACTTCTAGAAGTTTCCTGACCAGGGGTTTTGTTACTCCCACTGGTCAGGTGGTGGCTACTCCTCCAATCACATCTCAGCTCACAGATTCATTTGGATTACACATGTGATTGGTTAACACATATTACATCACATCAAGCATTAACTTTTGCCTTACCAGGCAGACTCTACCGCTGCAGTGCTCATCTGTGTTATGTAGTGACCTGCTGTGGGGTTGATCAGACCCTTCACAGGCTGCAAGCTACATGGTGGGATGTATTGGCAACAACCCCTCTGCCTTGCATCGACGAGGGTGTTGCACAAGGTCAATTTGAAGTTGAGAACATCATCTTACAAATTTCAACATTATTATGGTTTTGTGAGCTATGGAATCGGAGCTACGGTAAATTAAACACATAGTTGGGAATGAAAGTTAAAGATAAAGACTATTTTGGACTATGGGGGATAATTTTCAGAACAGTTTGATAGCATACTAATCCAAGCTCAGTTTTTTTTTTTTTTTGTAACCTGCTGTGGTAAAACAAAAGCTACTCTCTGACTGGTTGCCATGAGTAACTAGAAGAGATTTGCTCTCAGAGAATTCTGATAAATCTCTCGCTATGTCTGTAAAGGATATTTACCACCAGATTTAGTGGTTAAGGGCCAGTGTTTCTTCCATCCTTATGCAGGTCTGCTAGAGCGAATAAAGTACTTCATAAAAATATGCCAATAAGCTGGAGGCGCTCAGGCATCCGGCATTCGAGTGCCTCCTGGCTCCGTCCATTGATAAAATATACACGCCCCCTTCCTCATAACCGTTATTCCGGCCGGCTAACCCTGATCTTGCGCATGCGTGTGAGGACTACAACTTGCACAGCCGACCTAAGATAAGTGCATTTCAGATCTGCTTATTATTAGAAATATGGACTCTTTTTGGAGGTACCAACCATTAAACCCGATGGATGAGACCCTAAGACCCTGGTCGACCAATTCCATTTTCATAGCATTTAATCTGTTTATTAAGATTGTAGCACCTATAGAAGAGAAGATCTCCTCAAAGAGGTTCTTGCTAATTGACAAAAGGCCTCAAGACTAGTCTGAAAAAGGTCTCCTTTAACCAGGGACTCAGTAGTAAATTATAATATAGGCGGTTTGGGCAGTAGCCCTGGGCCCAAGATTTCTAGGGGGCCCAAGGCCACTGAAATCACCCACATATTTTATACCGGGAAGGACCTTCACCCATGAAATCCTCTTGCATCTTTTCTTGCTCTCAATACACATTAGCCATTTCAAGACCTTTAAAGGTCCTACAAAGGTCCTGAAACTGCAGATTGAAAGCAGACAGAAGGGACGCATCCTCCATTCTCCAGCAAGCTGATTCTAGCACTATAAGCAGGATATAATTTCCAGACTTGTAGGGGCTCTAATATTCATACAGCCCAGGGCCCATGGCAGTCTTGCTCCCCCCCCTGCCGAAACTCCACGACAGCCATTGTGGACAACACAGTACATGCCTGCAACAAGAGGAAGTTTTTAACTAAGGTGTTCCTGTGTGTTAATAGAGATAGCAATATGGATGTATAGACAGGTTTTGTACATCAGAAAAAAATCATCATACTCTGAAACTGTGATTACTGATATTTATGTAAAGAAAAGATATTCTTTACCGCTAGCAAAAAAAAAATAATTGAATGAAGACCTTGACCTGTAAGGTGTATAGAAATATAATTCCTATGCCCTTTGGTACCGACACGCATATGTATGATTGCAGAAGTCCTCAGCAAGCGGCAAGAATTTGCTCTTGACCTCTCAGTATTATTCTGCATAGATTTGTCTACAAGATGCGTGGAGCATATAGAATAGCCTCCTTAGCGCGCAATGGTGATGACTGGTCAGAAAATGAATATACAATAAGCCCAAGGTGCTTCCAGCTACAGTAAGATTGAAGCTATTATCCATGCACAATCTTCGTTATATTTGATACACTTGAAATGTAGATGAATGTCCCTATACAGTTGATGGCCTTGTCTGACCCAGGTCATAGGCAAACTGCAGGCCCATAGAATGATTTCCTCCTTTAAAAACATCATATTATGGATATATATTAACACATCCATTAGAAATGGGAGGAGGTTTATAATGCTCCATATTCCAGGTTTCTGGTGGGAAATAAAGGTGCAAATCTTTGCCCATAAATTTACTGTTTTCTACAAAGTGAATATTATGGGTGATGCTGGGGCATAACCCTTGTGGGCTGACACCGATACTTTTACTTATTCTTGAAAACTGGTGTAAAGTAACCTCTAGGATCAGCATATTGATGCAGAATGACTTCTGAAGGTTTGTGTCTCTAGTAATTTTGGAGCATCTAACGGTAGCAGGCCAGGGATAAAAAATGATACTGTTCATAACAACAAAAATTGTTTTTTGCCAGGATAATAATATCAGAAATGTTTCACCACTGTGTATTGGTCATCATAGTTAGTGATGAGCTGACTCATTAAAATTCGGGTTCAGTCGAGCTCCAATTTAATAAAGCTGCCCGGGTCCACGTACTGAACCTTGATCCCAAGCAGTAATATGCACAAAGTTGACAGCGGTATTTAAATTACCCGTGGCCGCCGCCAGCAGTGACCTTCCAGCAGTGCTGTGCGCCACCATTTTGGGAATGGTTGACTCTCCTGATAATGTCATCGGGGAAGCCGTAATCGTCCCCAAAATGGCGGCGCCCTGCATTGATGGCAGGTGAGTGAGGCAGGGTTTGCAGGGGTTTGAGTGAACTGAACGTGAACTAAGCTCTGGTACTCAAAAATTCAATAAAATCCCGAACTTTGACATTCGAGTCTTCCCAACACTAATGGCAGTGTTTTGACAGATGTGCGTTATCTTTCATAAATTATCAACTTCCACATATTCTTTTGGACAATATGAGGGGTAACTTAAAGGGGTATTCCAAGAATAAGCATAATTTATGTACAAATGGGTCCTTAAAATAAAAGCTAATATGTAATTAGTTATTATTTAAAATTTTGCTCCCCTTAGCATAAAAATGCAGTGAACATACACTGTAATGAAGAATTAAAATGCTACTGGCCCTTTAATTAGTTCGTTAATTTTCTTAGTGTGGAGATGACACAGAACCGAAGATGGCTGACACAGAACCAAAGATGGCTGACACAGAACCGAAGATGGCCGCTGGTTGTTATGTATTGACAACCATGGTAGTAAAATTAGGGATGCTTAATGGAATAAGTAAATTCCCTGGGTTATATACAAGATAAGTTCTTTAGGTTTGTACTTGCATTGAATTTGTATGTTAGTCAGAAGAAGTATATTGCATAATTGCAGCTCCAGACAAATTTTCTTCTTGTCCCTTCGACAATAGGATTTTCATAAATATATGCTGTCATGGGAACAAGGATTATCAATAAAACTTCATTACAAACACCTTACAGCTGCTCATTGCATCATGGGACTAAAGTAGCATCCAGAGACTTCACCAGAGGTCACAGTGGGCAGAGGGGGCCGTCTGTAACTAGGGATCGTCTATAAGTCGGGTGTCCTTAAGTTGGGGACCGTCAGTAATAACTGTAAAAATCAATTCCAAGGTATAGTACATAATTGGTTAAAATATACTTTGGAACAGGTGCCATTGCTTATAACTGTCAGACCACCCAAAATATCACATACCATTATTTATATAGACCACAGATACTCAAGAACATTCTTTCAGTTCCTAAGTATAAAGGTCAAATATTAGTGGTATTTCTACATTTCCATAGCATGAAGGATCCTACAGCTGTGGAGATGCAGGTCCCATCAAGGTAAATTCGGGTGGAATATTTTTGTCTCTCCAGCAACATATTTAATTATTTTATTGAGAACACTTTTTTCTGCTTTTGCTTTATTTTTGCTCTGTTTGTCTTGGTGTATTGATTCATACTTTTGATGTTTAACACCTACGGAGATGAAAATAGACTTAAAAGATGCTTCAGTACAAGAACTCAGCGTATGCTAACACATGCATGGAATTTCATTAGGCTTCCTAAATGTAATGTTTTTCCATTCTGCACATACTGCGCTATAAAAGTCCACATTCCACTAGCTTCATATATCACAAGTTATGTAAAAATGCAATAGTATAATAAAATGTTCATTTGGGGTGAAATTTCTCTTCCATGTACTGTTGCTATATGGACTATATGGGAAGACCTCTAATACTGTGAATGCCATGGTTCTTTTTCTAAATTTCAACTGCCACCATGATTCTACTGACGTGGGCCAAAGAGTTACTGATAAAGAGCGATCATACTTTCATATTGCATTTTACATGGTGCCCCCTTGATCATACACTACATAAATGTTATGTGGCACAATACCCAGGCATATGGAAAATGCAGTTAAAGACGCTGATATGGGGCCCACAGTGTCAGGGGCCCGGTCATCTAACCTGACACTAAAGAATAGAGGATGCTCACCCTTATATACATATTCTGGTGCACATTGTACAGCATAATATGTACATACCATATACTTGATGTATATATGCTTTACATGAATGTGTAGGTGTATGGCATGTATGTGTGTGTATAGTTGATGTCTATATTCTCTATATGTGTGTGTATGTTTGTGCTAGTGGAGACTATACCTTTATGTATAAAGGTATATAAATGTATGTGTGTATATGAGTGTAATAAGTATATTTTTATATTTTTAAGGGGCAGGAGGGACCCAAACAGACGTCTGCTATGGGGCCCTGCCTCTCCTAGTCATGCTCCTGATACCTACATACAGTGACCAATGAACTACTGCATACATGAATTAATCTGATAAACATGCAATACAATGTATAAATTATACAGCTATATAAAGGGAAAAAAAACAATTTACCAGTAAAGACCAGAGGGTTAAAAGCCATGGATGCTCCAAAGGAAAACGTTTGGCTCAAAGCTATCTTAATGACAGTCCCCTTAACATCAAGCATGACTTTTTCAGGAACCCTAATGACATGATGTGGGTTAATAGTCAATCCATAATATATATTCCGAGGAACAGATTCCCAACTGTTGACAGCGCTGTTTCTGTTTTTGTATCTCATCAGCACAGTGTAGGTATCTAGTGTGGCTAGATGAGAGCCTGTAGATGCAGGTTAGTGGAGAAAGATTGATACCTTCAGGACAATTTTCACCATTGCTGGACACCGAAGGGATTTTCAGCAGTGTATTGTTTAACTGCACATAGAACACATTCCATAGAATATCTCTTATACTGAAGTACTAATAAGGACCTACCGTGGGGTAGGAGAGCCCTAGTCTGTCTGTGCAGTGTACAAACATCTATACGGATCTAAGTTGAGAATATGTTCAGGAGAACATGATCCCCATTCACACATCCCCAATCATGACATCAGGTCCTTTATCGTATAAAAATCATCAGTGTTCTCTGCATTGCATTGAAACAGTGAATAGATTATTCTCCCTCTAGTGGCCAACAGTGGTATATATTTATATATAAAACAATACGTTTTTTAATATTTTCCAATTAATGGGTAAAATAATAAAAATATGCCCCCTCCAAAATAGTTAAATATTTTTTTAGGTTTACTTTAAGTTCGAAAACCCCTCTATGGACTTTTCAAGAATTTTGTAACTCTTGTAAGTAAACAAAACCATTAACATGAGGCAACCTACAGCACAAGCAACAGATAACGGCACATGCGCACATAGGATGTACAGTATATCTTCTGATTATTAGCACAAATTCATGTTTTTATCTTTTTTTAACTGGTTTCTTTTTCTACAAGTCTCTGCATGACTTGATCCGAGAAGAACAGTAAAGAATGAGTAGCATGGCCATCAGTGCTACAGTGATATCATATCTATCTATCTATCTATCTATCTATCTATGTATCTCATATCTGTCTATCTCATATCTATCTATCTCATATCTATCTATCTATCTATCTATCTATCTATCTATCTATCTATCTATGTCTCTATCTATGTAACTATGTATCTATCTATCTATGTATCTATCTCATATCTATCATATATCTATCATATATCTGAGGTCTATCTATGTATCTATTTTAAAGTCCATTTATTGCTGGATTTTTTCAGTATTTTTGGGGGCTGTAAAATAATTGCTTATTTCATTTTTTTCGTGCCCCTCCTATCCCTTCAGCCTTCACCATTTGATTACTTTACTAAGTAGCAACATTCTGTATCTCTCTCATTTATTGCGGTGAATCATATGTTCTTGTTTGTATACAGCAGTAGCAGCAGCTGTGAACATCCTGTGATACTTGAAAGAGATTTAAAATCAGATTGATGTCTCTGTCTGATGCAGACTAGAGGCATCTTGTAAAACCTGCAGTGTGCACCATATCTGTGCAGCTACAGATCTACTGCTTTCCTTATTTCTTATCACTGGCATAGAATCCAGTTATCTCCACTCAAAATAATTCTTTATGATCCAAAATATCTGCCTCTCCCATTCTAGAACCATTCAGAGTGCACATAATTGACCCATAAGTCACCAAAACTAAGATACATTTCTACATATTAATGATATTTGTAGATTTAATGATCTGGATACACAATTTGGCACATTGGGGCTCATTTACTAAGGGTCACATTGTCGGACTATGCACCATTTTCGGGGGTAAGACGCCTTGCACAGATATTTAAGAAGTGTCTGCGCTGGGATTGTGGCGCACGCTACCCTTTTGTGGTCTCCGTGCAACACAAATTGGGGGGCGTGCCATCGGACTATCCGTCTGAATTGGACTGAGCGCGGGTTTAACTTTCAAATTGTATTGCACGCCCTAGCACTTACCTGCACCACTAAAAAGGTTGTAAACTCTGTCAGAGCTGTGCGGGGTAAGGGACACATTCATGATATCGAGTGCGCGATCTTAGTGAATCGCGGCACAGTGCATTATCGTCGGACACTGCACTTGTTCCCCATTATAGGATCACTGATTTAATGACACCGTTGACCTATGTACAGTAGTAGATAATAATGGGGCCTAGGTATAAAAAGATCTTTGGAGAGATCCTTGTACTGTCCGTTCAGGTATTTGTACATTGTAATGAGGTTTCCCCTCAGCCGGCTTTTTCTAAACTTTGTAATCTGTCAGTGTATTCTAATCCCCCCATTTCCCGAATAATCTTGGTTGCTCTCCTCTGCACCAGTTCCTTTTTATACACTGGTGCCCAAACCTGTACACAATGGCCCACATATGTTATATCTTACATATTTCTGCCTTACTTTGCATGGAAAAGAATGTTTCGGGAGCTTACCCATGTATTTAAGAAGTGTCTGCGCCAGTTTTGTGTTGCAGCTGCACAAAATGTGCACATAAAGCGGCGTGTTAGTGCTTAGTCGGAGTTTGCAAGACATTTAATATAACAATAACAATTGCAATGGGCATCACAATAGCAAACAGATAAGATTACACGGTGATCAGATAAAGATCCAGGTAGTACAGAATCTGGGGGAACAAATGGCTCATAGAACGTATATTGGCACAAGTGAATCTATTCTACTTTCTATTGCTCAAATATTTACAAACCAATAATTTTCCAAGTATTTCTCACTACTGCTCAAGTGCAGATACAACACGCACATTGAACAGAGAGTGAACTCAGTCCAAGTATTTCTCACTACTTGCTTCTGTTTTGCGTTTTTTATGTTTTTAACATGGTTTTTAAAATGTTGGTTACTGAAAATAAATGCAGGTAAATTACTGGTTTGTAAATGTCTGGGTAATAAAAAGTAGAATAGATTCACTTGTGCCAATAAACGTTCTATCAGACATTTAATACAGCAACTCGACAGAATTGTGTTGCATGCTGTATGTTAATGGTGCAGACTTCCAGAGCAGTTCAGAGGGCACCAGATCATTAAAGAAAATTGGGCAGATTTACTTGCCCTGGTCCTGTCGCAATCCCCGAGGTGCGTTCTCCGATGAGGATGAAGCCTGCGCGATTCTTCAAGATCATGCCTCCATTTTCCTGCATGAGGTCCGCCAGAGTTCACCTTCTTCCCGGTGTATGTGAGTGCATTGTCTTGTGACACAATTTGAATTATAAATCCCACGCGTTGTCCATTGGCCACGCCCCCGATTTGTGTCACATGCAAGTCGGCGCAATTGCGCCAAAATCCAATCACGTGCGCCATAAACCCCACGTAAATGTTGCACAAATCGGAAAATGCGCTGTTCGGACCCTTAGTAAATGTGCCCCAATGTGCCAAAATTCAATAATTTGGCACGTCCTGACATCCCTAAGGCAAAATGCAGTTAGTGCCTATCACACTACTTCTGATAAATCTGGGTAATTATTCAATGTGTGGTCTGAACAGGGCCAAGCTATGTCCTCTCTTGATACATTCCATAATGTTAGTTGCTTTATTAGCAACTGCCTGGCTCAGGTAATTAAAATTAAGTTTACAATCCACTAATAACCCTTATTCAGTTACTAAGTAACTAACTGTTTAGAACATAACTGTACTTGTACATGGCCCAAGTGCCTAAACTTACATTACCATTACTGCGGGCATTGCCCGGCAAAGTTATGTGTTATATATGTATGTTATATATATTATGTTATACTATCTGCCTCTGAATTTATTACTTTACAGAGCTTAGTATTATCTGCAAATATTGAAACATTATGGTGGAAACCCTCTAAGAGGTGGTTGATAAAAATATTATAGAACTTTTAAAGTTTTACATTTCCCTTAAATAAAAAAAAAATTGGTTACTAAAGTTTGAGATAACAACTTTAGGTTAAAAAAAACAGAAAACAGAAACGTACTATGTATAGCATACTATGCTCTGTGTTGCTTCTATGACCACAAGATTTCTAAGCTTTTATTGAAGTAGAAAAGCTTAGAACTATTTTATTTTTCAACATTTTTTTACTTTTTTTTTCGAATGTTTAAAAAAATTCCACTGATGCATTTAACAAACTGGTTGTACAGAGGGGAATTGCATTGAACTCTATGGATTAGTTGACAGGAGAATCAAGCTGTACAGTGGCTACATACCTACAAAGTGGATGGTAACACAGTAGCTCAGTGGGATGATTGCTCCACGGGACTTTTATACTTTATGAATAAAAGCTCCAAAAGAAGAATTTCTGAACATTTTTTCTTCTAAAGATAAAACATTTCATATCGGAAAACAAGCAACGAGTAAAAAACCAGAGGTGACAAATAAACAAATCAGACAATAGCTCTTGTCTGTGGAAGCTTCTGCTTAACAGATAAGATCCTTTACTACAATTATTGTACTATTTGTCTCAAAGTAAATGTATGATCCTAAAAATATTTTTTTAGGATATATTTGTTTTTTATTACTCTGCTAGACATATAAAGTTGTCATACATTTTCGATAACAATTGATGCAATGCTAATATTTTTTCAGTCCTCCCATCAATACTTTTGCTGGGCCATGTTACATGTCTATGTGCAATGCCATTTTGGAGGATTTGCTCTGATGGGTTTCCCATGGTCCTTTTCTCCTTTCTTTAGTTTTCATGTAGCCTGTTGTAGGCTGAAAGGATGGGAAAATAGATCATCTTTATGAGAAATTGAAATAGCGATTCGAGGCTCAAATTTTACCCCCACATAGTGATCTTTCAGTTGATATTTTCTGACAGATTATTGTGTATGGATCTGGCAATACGATCTGTTTCTGTATCTCTTTGGTAGATCAATGAAAAACACAAATTATCGGTTTCAGGTAAAATATGCTACTCACGTGAAATGATATATATAGGGGCACACTTAATTACCAGTCCTACGGAGTTCACCCAAAGTGCATTGTCCAATGAGAATTCACCGTGCCGTGATTCACTAAGATCGTGCCCCAATATCCTGCATGTCCACCTTCTTCTTCCTGGTGCATGTAAGTGCATTGTCATGCAACACAAATTGAAATTTAAATTCTGCACTCAGTTCGAATCTATCGGATTGTCCGTTGGGCTGCCCCCGATTTCTGTCCCATGAAAGCCGGCGCCGATTGCCTGGGACACAATCCCAGTGCAGACCCCTGTTAAATAACTGTCAAAGCTTCGCAAATCCCAAAAACCGTGAACAGTTCAGCGAAAATGCGACACGTGACCCTTAGTAAATAAGCCCCATAGTGTTATCACACATTATTCTGCTTTATTATAAATGTATTTAAATATATGACATAAAGTCGTTCTCTGCTTCCCATCTATGCAATACGAAATCCAAACAGATCAGATGACTTGTCACATTTCTCCAATGTCCAAGGCTGAATGTATGTCCTGATAGTATCCAGTGTGAATGTTAATGCCACATGTGTGAATGTGTGCCACAAAGTGCTATGGGCATATGTGTCAGGTGACCCCACATTATGATGAGTGGAGTAAGGGTTGTTTGCACAGCGCCTGGGCATGGCAGAAGGTAAAATTTAAGCAGTTAGTTTAATTTAATAGGGGACAGCCTGTCCCTTTAACTTATTCTTAATGGTCCCTTGAACTGAACTGAGAGAGTCAGATACAATATTATAATTTAGTAAGGCAGTAGACAGCCACGAAGAAATTCAGGTGTCAGGAAATGTGGTAATTGTCATTTCTCATGCTGGCAGTTTGAAGCTGTGAGGCAGGCATGGGTTAAAACCCTAAGATATGTCTACTTCTGCCCTCAGCTAGATTATTGCCCAGATAAACTCCCCTCCTTAACTGAACCATGTGCCACTTAAAGAGAACCCGCCAGGTCAATAAAACACTCTGTGTGCACATAGTAAAGGAAGCAGCTTCCTAGCCCTCCCCCAGTTAAAGTCCTTTATCTGAACATACCGAAAAGCTATGAAACGCTGAGGAACGTAGTGGTCCGATCAACTGACCTAGCTTCCGACAGTCCGGCATATGCATGAGGAGGCTGTCCAGGCACTCCTCTATCTTCAGCTTCTCTTCGGGGGGGCTTCCACTCTCATACCAAATGTTGGTGGTGACTGCCAGACTTGATGCTGCAGCGATCACCTCCTCAGATAGCCCCCTCATAAATATGTTGGACCATCGAAAACTTAGATCATAGATCAGATCACTATGTACCTCAGAGTTTCGTAGGTTTTTGGTACGTTCAGATAAAGCTAGAAATTTAACAGGGCTATAACTGGGGGAGGGCTAAGGAGCTGCTTCCTTCAGTATGTGCAACTACTGTGTTTTATTGAACTGAGAGGGTCTCTTAAATTTTTTAGTTGCCCGGTTGCTATTCAGTTTGATGTTTGGATTAAAACCAATTTGGCAAACTCTGTGAATCACTGTGTAATCTGTGTGAGCTATATAAATAAAGGAATTATTATTAAATAAAATTGGACCATTGACTATTCCTGATGATTCTTTTGATACATATATCTTGTTGGGAGCCTTGGTGTGGACCTGGTTAGTCTCTGTCTAGTGATTCTTGTAGCACTCATTTCCCAATTCCTTGTACATTACTTGATGTAGGGAATGTTGTCCGGTTGTGGGTCGTCAAGTTGGCAGGGACAGTTTGGTGGGTTCAGAACTAGGGCTCACTATCCTTTTCCCATCCTGTCCTGACCAGAAATAAATTAAGACCTAAGTCAATTGTATCCAAAGTGTCTATTTGGAAGTAACAGAAAATAAATTCATCACTACTGTCCCCGCTCTGCTATAAATGGGAACATAGATGTTATAGCTGTACATTAATTGTTTTTATATTTTAATTGAAGTATCATGTCCATTAAGCTCCGAACATCTGCAGTATCTTGTGTATGTCCATGCGATGGACTCGGCACTGAAATGCAATGTCTCGCTCTAGTCTTCATTGACGGCTTACTGAATGCGTACTTCAGTTATGCAGATTGGAGATGTGTTGTGTTGTACAGTCAGAAGTGGATGCAATCAGAATATCTAAACACTTGTAGTATCTCTGGAAGGGCATGAAGTGCTTAAATACTTCACCGCTGCTTGAGTTGCAAATGCTTCAGAAAATGCTTGTGTTTTGTGCTAGGAAGGACAAAGCGATCCGCCAAATCCATTCCTATCAATGCAGCTGAATTTATTTTCTGTATGGTAAAAGCCACACACAGACGACAGATGTAATCCACCCTAGATTTGTATTTCTTAAAAGAATTTTAGAGAAGTGTAAAATGAGCCAAGGAAAAGCACCTGCTTTGGTTTTTCACAATAGAATTTCTTGAAAGATTAATGTTCAGAGGCCAAGCTGTTAAGGTGATTTCTTGTGTTTAAGATGCATGCAGTACACTGAATCCTTTCCCCCTACTTATCAAAGACATGTCACATCATTCCGAAGCTCAGGAGACTATATTTCTCATTTCATAGGCCATGGAACAGCTTTCACAAATTTGGTTGGCAGTTCTTCCCAAAGAATGTGTGATCAAAGAAAGATATTCAAAGCATTTTCTATAAAATATTGTTATATTCATTGCATAATATCTCACTCCATTGTTGCAATGTGTGGCCCCGATCCAATTCCTTCAGTCGAGAAACGTGTGATTCTCCAGTCTTTTATCTCTTGTGTGATTTCTTAAGAATTTCCTTCAAGAACATTTTTGTAAAGGTGTTTTGGGGGCTTTATGACCGTGTAAAACTATTTTGTGTCATTTGTATATTTTCCTTTGTTCAACTTTCTAAGAATAGATTGATCTATTATAATGCTATATCGTATTTTAGAAAAAGTTATGTGGTTTATATGTCTCTTTTTTTAATACCGGTGTGCCCTTGTGTGTATATACTCACCGGCCACTTTATTAGGTACACCTGTCCAACTGCTCGTTAACACTTAATTTCTAATCAGCCAATCACATGGCGGCAACTCAGTGCATTTAGGCATGTAGACATGGTCAAGACGCCCAGCATACTCCCTGTGATGGTGGCTAATGAATTAAGTCAAGTAACGCAGCAGATGTGTTACTTAGGGTGTAGGGCCATCTAATCAAAGTGGCCGGGTGAGGTGTAGTTCACCTCAACTGGATTGGAGTTAAAATATGGCTACACGAAGATTAGGATAACTCAGCTGAATAATTAGAATAAAAATAGATTAAGATTGTGGAAGGGGATAGATAAGTGGGTAATACACTTGCACTATTTGGCAGGTGCAAAAGAGTAGTACTAGATGTCTGTGCACTCGGAAATCCAGGAGAAGACTTTAGGTATAGAATATAATAAAGCCTTTTTGATGTAGATAATAAGAATAACACGAAGGCGAACACTGAACGAAATAGCATAACAATCGCAGCCTTACTTAAACGATTATCGGCAAGAAAAAATATCTTAGAAAAATGATTGATATACAGTAGACTATATAAGCTTCTAGAACGAGGGTGACAAAAAGAACCTGTGTAAAAACTGAGATCTGGAGGGAAGCAGGAAACACATGGGATCAGAGTCTGCTGGACAGCTTGAATGAGGGGTACTGAACCAACGACCCTTCCTTATGGATGTATTCCGAAGACAAAATGGACAGAGTTTAAATAGAAAATAAGCATGTAGACGAGGCCGATGTAGGGAAGGCAGTTTGTAAAAGAACACATTTCATTTTTAAAGTCTAACTATGGATGATTATTGAGATAGTAATGCAGAGGAAGCGCCGTGTTAACCATTCAGGGGTACGAGTAAGAAGAAAAGAAAATAGTGAGAATTAGAGAAACAAACGTAAAATAAATAAAAAAGAGGAGGTGAGTACTAATTTTCCTTACGATCTAGATGGTATTGGGGGCAATAGGAGAATCTATTTCGCTTGCAACATAGTGTTGTTTGTTTAACATGAATGTTTATTGGTGATTGATATGCTAGTATTATGTTAAATTGATTATTTAAAACTGGTATAAAAGAAGGGACGATATGTTTGGATGCTAGCAAAGCCCCGAAGAAGCCCGGAGGCGAAACCTGGGGGAATCGGGCAGCTTGGTGATTGCTAGCGTCTTGGCTCATTAATTTCGGCTTATGCACAATTCTTATCTCACTGATTTGTGCGTATGTTTTTTTATATAAATTATTGATGCCTGTATTGAGAACACACTACCCATATGCCTATATGTTCCTCGCAGACATGAATCAATTTAAGAAGACGAAAGATAGGAAGAGGGGAACAAACGCCGTGGTGCTGGACTGAAGGAGGCATAGTTTATAAGAAGGATCTGTCCGATTGCATATATGCTGATTCATTGACTGCTGGATATCGGTAAACACTATAGGAGGCAAGAGATTAGAAGAAAAAAGCTCAGGACATCGTTGTTGTGGTTCCACATATGTATATGGTTCAGCATGTTCATTAGAAGTGTGGTTCTCGTCATACGTTTGTGTGCCTCCCATGCTAGGAAGCCCAGAATAAGAGAGGTGCAGTGAAGGCGTGTGTTACAGCATTGGCTTCTGGCCAAGAATTGATAGAAAGAAGTAGAATATTAACAAATATGATAGGAGATAGAATCAACTTCAGATTGTTCTATGTATAGAAAGGACCATAGTACTTTGTTGGAAAGCTGTGTGATCCCTCTAGATTTATTTGATGAGCTTTGTGAGACAATGGAGGGCCACAGTTACGTAGGGGCCATTGAGCCAGTTTATGTTTCGTTCGTTTGGTTTAGCTGGAGAAAACTGCTTGCCACAGGTATTTAGAGAAGTGTCTGACGCTCAATTGTGTCGAATGTCACCCTTTTGGGACGCAGCTGCACTAGGGGTAGCGTCATGTGACACCAAATTACGGAGCGTTCCGTGTGTTCAGTCCAAATCGTGCCAAAGATGGCCGGGAGGGAATGTGCCACGAATTTACCCATGCAATGCTGTACAGAATTGTGTTGCACACCCTATGGTTAAAGGGTGGCACCAAAAAAAAGTAGTGCATTTCTGTTGGGCAGTGGAGAGAGCCGGGGGAACACTAGGCCGGGCAGGGGGAGCCAGATTAATGACGATACGTACACCACAAATCCAATTTGGTGCCCACACACAGGCAAACGCACATAGACACACGGTGCACTGTCTTAAATGTGCCCAATGTTTTCTCACTGGACAGCCGAGACCGGCGGGTGCCATAGACAGCAATGGGGATCGGATATTCCGTCCGCAAAAATGGTGCGGTGGATATTCGGTCCCGCAAGTGCGCGGATGGAAAGCCGGCTGAGGTAGGACAAATGTCGAGGCCGGGGTCAGCTGGTGAATGATGCATCTAGACACTTGAGGGTTGAGTAGGATTATAGCAAATTTCTTTCTCATTTATCTCTCACATGTGAATTAAGCGTAACAATACCTGGTTACAAGCCGATAGCAAAAAAATGTAATGTCAGAACAATTTGAAACAATGCCTGCTCCAAGTACTAAAGCGACAATGAAGATCTGATAAGGTAGGGTAGAACAAATAAAGGATGCAAGTCCAAAGACCGGATGCCCCGAGAAGCAAGCAGTAAGAGACCTAGCAGAAAAAAAATAAAGGGCAAGCTGTTAAATATTGTCACGATTTTTCTTGTTTCTCTTGTATTGCTTTTACATAAAACAGTAATGCTAGAACGTTTATAATGGGTAGATTAGAGATGTTTTATATATCTGACTCAGATATAATGAAGCAGTCGGTACTCACACCCCCCCCCCCCCCTCCTGGGTGTTCGTAGAGCGCGGGCCCTCCGGCACCGCCGGTCTGCATTAGCTGAATCGCGCTAGCCAACAAGTAACGTATGTGACAGTGCATTGTATCTGCCATGGCCTGCAACTGCTGCTGTAGAAGGGGCGCGGAGCCTAAGTAAAGGCGGTCATCTCCATGGCTTTTATTATACAACCAGCAGGGGCAATTGTGCAGCGTACCAAAGCCCATGCCAAGAGGCAGCTGCAGATATAAACGTCACACTATCGGCCACTTGGCTCGTCTTGCACAATCTTGCGCACTTGGTCAAGCAAAAACTCATAAGGTCAAATCTGCCATAGTGATTCCCAAGGACCGGCATAACTAAAAAAGGCAGGGTCAGCAAGCATGATAAGAAGAGTGGCGCCACGAGTGTCAGGGGGCCGGCACGGTGATACGCGACACACTAAAAGAATTAGCAGAAGTGCAGTTATCTACATTTATATTTGCACATGCACATTGTTATTATATTGTGTGTATGAGTGTATAAATGAGGGTGTGTCTATGCAAAATGTGTACCAAATGTGTAAATATTATGCATGTGGAAATATGCTGTATTATGTTGACATGAGGTCTATATTACTTTATATTTGGTATGATATGGAAAAGCTGTATGCTAAGTATATGATATATCAAAAGTCCCCAGTGGCTGATCTCTGGCCGCTCCCCCGTAATTCTGAGGTTCAGTATCCTCCTCGGACACCAGTGTGACATCCTGCTAGCGACCGGAGGGGCATTCTCTGTCGTGTCTGCAGCTCCCACAACTTCTTCGGTATCCTGAGGGGGGGTACATGGGAACACTGTCTGCTGTCCTCTTGTTGCAGCTCTCCACACTTCTCTGTTATCCAGGGGTGTAGGATCTGAGTGCTGCTTTTGCAGATTGTTTGGAAACAGAAGGTCATGAAATACTACTACAGGAGGCGGAGATGTCCCTCGAGTAGTGTCGTGTATAAACGGATCTTGTAGTAGTCTGGTCGTAATTACGGCTCGTCTTAGGGAGCTGGCTGGCCGCACGTCTGATCTGCTCTGAATGGGTATCGCATATTAAGATATAATGGGGAACTGCAAGGCCAGCAAATACCCCCACTCCACTCACCTGATTGTATTGGGAGTTAAAGGGCAGGGCGGGGGCATTAGATGTTATTTAAAAGAGCAACAAAGTGAGGTCATGTAGATTCCAATGAAGCAAGAGACGCGCTGTGAGCCGGCTCGTTTGGTCGAACAACACGGGATCAGCTAGCGTAGTATCTATTGAGCTCTGCTGTGCTGGGGATAAGTGCTTGCACGAGCGCTTAAGTGTTTGGCTTGCTCAGTTGTAAGCACCTTTCGGCGCTGGGGGCCGGCAGACTGCTGGAGCTGTTTGGCCTAATTGTGCACAAATGAAACAAAAAAACCCCCCCCCCCCCCCGAAGAAAGATGAAAAATCTGGAGATATGTGTTCAATCAGGATAAATGAGGGCGGAAAGAGAATGAAATATGAGTTATTTGTGCTGCGCAACTCGTTTGATGTTCAGTGCGTCAAAAATAAAACTTGGGATGCAAAAACAGGAGGGGCCCTGTGAAAAGGCTGAGTAAACAAAGCACCTGAAAAGCAAAGGAAAAAGACATTGTAGCGATAGGAACGCATTGTATTGGGTATCTTGCGGGGCAGCAGTAGTTAAAATTGTATAGGAGGGTAGTACATTGCTTTGTAGTAGTATTGCACATAGTAGTAGGAGTGTGCTTAGTAGTAGTGTATGTTAGTGATAGGAAGTAGATTCTAAGAATAGAGGTCAGTAATATTAATTCCGCGCTGTTTTCTGGTGTCGGGACGGATATCGTCTGTGTAGTCATTGATAGTTATAGAGAAAGTCGGTTAGTAAATAGTAGTATGTATATGTGTGTACTACCAATAGTATTAGACATGAGTATCATACACTCCATCCACTTTATTAGTACACACATGGCACTGTCGTTAACACTTAATTTCTTATAGCCAATCACATGGCGCAACTCGTGCTTTAGGCATGTAGACATGGTCAGACATATCCTGCAGTTCAAACCGAGCATCAGTATGGGGAAGAAAGGTGATTGAGGCCTTTGAACGTGGCATGGTTGTTGGTGCCAGAAGGGCTGGTCTGGTATTTCAGAACTGCTGATCTACTGGATTTTCCACACAACCATCTCTAGGGTTTTACAGAGAATGGTCCGAAAAAGAAAAAACATCCAGTGAGCGGCAGTCTTGTGGAGCGGATAGCCTTGTTGATGCCAGAGGGCAGAGGAGTAGCAGAGGTGACGTCGTGTTCGAGGTGAGATAGAGAGCCACAGTGACTAAATCGCAAAAAGTTACAACCAACGGTAGAGGGAAAGAGCATCTCGCTGAAGTGCACAGAGTACTGTCGAATATTGAGGCAGAAAACACTGGGTCGTACATGCAGCATGAAAGACCACACAGGTGCCACTCTTTCAGCTTTAGAGAGTAAGAACAGGAAAAATGAGGCTACAATTTGCCACAAGCTCATCGAAAGCATGGGACAGTGCAGTGAAGATTGGGAAAGAAAAACGAAATTGTCCTGACTAGTCTGAGTTAGTCGCGATTCTGCTGCGACATGATCGGATGGTAGGTGTCTACGAACTTGTTAGGCTAGCTGAAGTCAACAACATGAAACAATGTGCACTTGCCCTACTGCTGCTTAGTGATCAACGCCAGGCTGGTGTGGTAGAGCTGTCATGGCTGGTGCAGGGCGCATATTGACATTATTTTGACTTGCAACGTATTTGGGTCCCCTTGTTACCAATTGAGCCATGGATGATGGTGCAACGCCACAGCCTACCTGAGTATGTTGTGACGATGTCCATCCCTTTGATGAAGCTACACATGTACCCATTGTAACATCTGGATGGATATCTTTAAGCAGGATAATGCGCCATGTCATAAGAGCTGGAAATCATACTCAGGACTGGTTTCTTGAACTGACAATGAGGGGTCACTTTACAATTGGCCCCACAGTCCAGATCTCAATCCAAGTAGGACAGCGGATCTTATGGCGGACATGTGAAGCCCGGTGGAGGCACGGGAGCGAGATTCGCACGTGCTGGTGTGCAGTGACAAATCTGCAGGGGCACTGGTGTGAGATGCCATCATGCAAGGTAGGAACCATGCTATATTATCGTGTTCTGTGGGATGCTCCAGAACCGTGTTGGTATCTTTTTTTTTTGTATGCCACAAAGAATTGAGGGCAGTTCTGAAGGCAAAAAGGGTGTCCACCCGTTACTAGCATTGGCATCGCCATGTTGTGTACTAATAAAGTGGCCGGTCTGCGTTTATGTTAAGGGCTGTAGTGCTGGGAGATAGAAATCCATTGCCACATTCAGATCTGTAATATTTTTGTGATCACAACTTGCCACAGCACAGGAGTAGCATTGCATTGTATAGGATTCCCTTTGTCAATAGTTTAGCAGTCTTATGACTGTGAGCGACGGGTCTGTCCATGGTGTGTCTTGAACATCTGAGTACCAGAGTACTAGTAATAGTAGTAGTAGGTCTAATCTTCTAGAGTGATGACCTATAGTGCATTAGAGAAAGAATAGGTGGGAATCTAATAGCTGAGTATTAGGGGTTGAGTTTTGTTATAAAATTTGGTTATCTGCTATTGTATGTCCATAGGACCTACGAACTAGTATGTGTATATCGTGTGTTTAGTATCAGTTTGACTACGCACTACTATAGCAGGGAGGTGTGTCGTAAATAGTTGGTGTACCTTTAACTTTCTAGCTCTTCTGGGATTTCTTGCTATTCGGATCAGTGTAGCCTGCATACTGCTATAATATAGCTCGGCCGGTGGGAAGGCTTGGTCCTTAGTGGGTAACTAGTTAGTGTCAATGTATTAGCATTCCGTTTGTAGTATAGTATGCAGATCAGCCATGGGGTTCAGATTGTTAGTAGTAAATGTTGTGTTGTATTCGCCAACAGCTGTAGCAGATAGTATACGGATGCGGAGCCTCACCCCTGATAATCTGTAACAGGGATTTTCTCGATATGTCTATTCTCTAGATATTGTCTTGTGTCTTTGGATGTGAAGTAGTCGTAGAATCCGTTAGGTGTAATGCATGCAAGAGTGTCAGACGTAGTAGGTATGCGGATGGTGTGAGTAGTAAATAGTTGTGGTATGAGTATGTAGGTGTATAAGCTAGAAACACGCTCTTAAGTTATTAACTTGTTAATAGTAGGCCTATGGCTGTATGCAGCTGAGAGTAATAAGATAGAGCGTGAATTAGTGTAAAAGTAAGTAGTGGTGTTAGTAGTACTGGATATTGCTGTGTAGCAGTAATAATAGAATATAGATATGTACTAGTATAGAACGTAGCTGTTATTATCAATATGGAAAATATGAGGTGTGAGCGTGTTCCGTAGTATATAGGGTAGTAGCTAAGCTAACAAGTATACAGGTGTATACTCAGTGTGGTTCCAGTTGAGTCGCTAAGGTGAAGTGTGCAGTAGTTAG
The DNA here is from genome assembly GCA_019512145.1 of Engystomops pustulosus. Classification (NCBI taxonomy): domain Eukaryota; kingdom Metazoa; phylum Chordata; class Amphibia; order Anura; family Leptodactylidae; genus Engystomops; species Engystomops pustulosus. The sequence goes on along the minus strand of CM033649.1, from coordinate 25,385,261 downwards.
TACATAGATAATCTATAGCTGGGAATTAGAATTTAAAGGAAGGCGAGGTGTTATCGATCGTAGTATATTGCTGATTAGCAGTGATTAATGATATAGCTGTTTTAATTAGTACATTGCAAGCCCGGTAGTTAGGAGAATATACGGTGGATTTATAGATTGAGGGTATATAACCTTTGTATTAGATCTATCTGTGAAGTGTTGGTAGTAGTAGTCTAGCTATGCGTATATAGCTGTGTCTTGGTTAGTATATAAGGCTGTTAATTAGTTAATAATATGGAATGAGCAGGGATTACAGTATCAGGATCCAGTTTTCACTAGGCCCCTGGCGACAGCGCCTTCAGTGGGCCGCTTGTGCAGTGAGCCTCGGTGGCAGCATTCCCCCATTCGAGAAACTAAAACAGTTCCCCTGTATCGAAACTATTCCCCTAAAATATTCCCTAGCTTATATCCCAAAAGCCCCTCATGGGTAGTTAATATGTGATTAATCATACAGCCCCATGAGCCCCATGGATTCCTTACATACATCCTTATGTGGGCCCCAGCAGCTCGGAAGGACGAGCCCGTGCACTTGTCCAGTAGTGGTCGCCTCACTGAGGGGCTGTGTTAGGCTTAGTGGGCTTTAAAAATTTGTGACGTCCACTGAAGCTAATTAAATGAGTGTTATGGATGTAAGTTGTGCGTAAAATTTTGCGCATTTATAGTAAGCATTTAGGGTGTTAGGTAAGTATGGATTACAGTTCTTACCTGACCTGCTGGGACTCAAACTATTTTGCCGAGTTACCAGAAACGCTGTAAGAAGAAGATATGCCAGCAAAGACTGACCATAGACTAGGGGGTAGCGGTAGCATGTTGATGTGATTCGTTTTTTAGAAATACCAGGTATATAATGTACAATGAAGAGTCAGACTGTATGCCAACTTGCAGCATCAGTTCAATGGTAGACGCGGGGCACTGGAGCCGCCATTCAAAAGATCGCCTGCTATCCTGGAAGAGAAAAGAACAGAGAAATACAAGTTCTTTAGTTGTGAGAGACGTTTCAGCTGCCCGAAGTTTTACCCGTATCTGACGGCTCCAGTAATTTATAATATACGAATAAAATTTCCTAACGATTTTTATGGCGCACGACTCGTATGATCGTGGTGACTCTGCCTACCACGTGCCCCAACTTGGAGCGTCAGGGATTTGTGCCACCACATTTTTTTTGGGTACACCTTTAACTCATGGGCTGGTATTGCACACACCAATTTGGCTTCAGAACTTTGCTGTTAAATCTCATGTGCTAAGGTACGTAGTTCATTGTGCGCACCGAAAGCCCAACAATTTGTGTGCATGATGACATAGTTGCAAAAAGTCTGTATGCCACAAAGAAGGGGTGCATGTGACACATAACGTGGTGCAGACCACATATTCTTAAATATCGTGCTGATGCAAGCAGATTGCACTAACAAGAACTAAATTACATAGTCAGACAGAAAACTGCACAGAGTTGTAGTAACTGAGATAAATAAACTTGCCTAGTTAGTCCAATCCAGTAGTGATATTAGTTAGTGTTCAACTTGGCTGACTGACCTAGGCGAAGTTTCAGGAATGGGTCGCCCTTCACTCCCACACAGTTTAGTATAGCCCCCTGGCCAGGTCTTATTTATAAAGCACAACCCTCCACAGTCTATATACAGCCCCCCCCCACAGTCTATATAAAGCCCCCCACGTCTATATACAGACCCCACCACAGGCTATCTACAACTCCCACTGTCTATGTACAGGCCCCATGCCCAGTCTATATAAAGCCCAACCCCACACAGTCTATATACAAACCCTACATAGTTTTTATGATTTTGTGAAAGTCATGACGTGTGAAGGCAATATGAAAAATGTCTTTTACATCTGCATTTGTGTGCATGGTGTTTGTTAGAAAAGTTCGAATTTAATGGGGATGTTCAGTTAGAGGTATTGTACGGAAACTTAGGACATCAACATTTAGAAAAGCGACAGCCACAAACCCCTACAGTTGTTTGATCGTGTAACTACGGGCACAGAGCTCACTCCTGAGCTGCATTAGTGATATTGCGTTTTGTTTTAAGGGGCTTATCAGTCGTGCTGATACTGTTTTTAGATAAGTACGCTTTCACAGTGGATCTGTATTGTGTCGCCAATCTATGGCGACAAAGTCAGGACCATAGCCTTGTCTGGCGTCTTTCCTAGCACCTCGCATTGAAACATAAATTAAGGACTATTCATTCCATGAGTAAGAGTACACTAATATACTACCCGCCTGCATGCTTCCACCCATGTCTATATACAGCCCTAACCCCCATCAGTCCTAGTACAGCGCCCAGCCAGCGTAGTCTTTCACAGCCCCCCCAATCTAATACAGTGCCCCCCATTACAGTCTATATAACACACGCCCACACAGCTATAGCAGCCCCTTACATTTGTAGTTACAGACCCCCGAACACAATTAGGTTATCACACACCTTTTAACTTACCTATACCTTATTCAGTCAATACGTACAACAGGCAGTGGCATGTTCTTACTAGAAAATACATCAACATTTGTTATAATTCTACAATTAGTAAAAATATAAATAATATTGATATAGAAAGACACAGTGTCATACCTATGGGACAGCTTTTCTGATGGTTCAATGGCGTTTTAATTGGTCGGGAGTCTTTGTCTTTCTTGGGGTGATCACTACAATCTAGGAAGACAAAAGAAAACTTTACCCTAAGCTCATATAGTGTTAAGTGATCACTATAGAACCCTGTATTGTTATTCAGAAACTGAACTCCCCATTTATTTTCCTTTGTGACTACATATGACTGTACGATCCTGTACTATAATCTGAGGGCTTCACTCAGCTATTCATGCTGCTGTTGCGAGTCACACGGTAAACTCCGTGTACTATTGGACATACTTATACCTGATGACTGATCCTGACGTTACATACTGTATTATACGCCACGAGGCTATCAGCTACTCTTTCTGCCTGCTGGTCCTGCAGTCATGTTACATAATGACATACTCTAGCCTGTATTGATCCTCGACGTTACCTCTTGATGATACCCCAGACCTGCACCCCTATTTGCTGCGGATTTGTCCAAGATCACTGGATCTGATTTTTTCTGTACTCCATACATTCTTACTCTATCTGTTAACTGATCTCGAGTCTCCATCTGTATAGTATATCCAGAGCTTCATCACCTTCTGTGTGCCGTTGCAGTACACTGTGTCATACATGACATCGTACTGTACCCTGTCTGATCTGAGTACATCCTGTTATTATACTCCAGAGCTGCACATCACTATACTGATGCTGGTGCGTACTTCGTGTACAACATGACTTACTTACGCCTTGCATACTGATCCTGAGTACTTATACTTATATCCAGAGCTGCCAATTCATATTCTCTGCTAGGTGGCAGTCATGTCTGTACAAATGACTTACATTATCCTGTACGATCCTGATGTACATCCTGTGATTATACTCAGAGCCTTAGCAGATCACTATCTGGATGCTGGTTGCGTACCGTCACTGTCTAGTATACATGATCATTCACTTATCTGTACTGATTCCAGATTTAAATCTTGTTTTATACTCAAGGGGAGATCACTCACTATTCGCGCTGGTGCAGTCCCTGTATCGTATACATGACAACTTACTACTATCCTTACTGGATCCACTCACATACTGTTTGCTTTTAATGGGAAGAAAACTTGTGAGAACAAATAAGAACAAACTTTGCTAAACTAATTTAGCAGAATCATCGACGTTTTTACAACAATGCAAAAGCTGGATTTCCGCTCAACTATCAAACACGAAGCAGCCTAGAAACACAAAAAAAAAAATCGTAAAATATTAACGGTTTTTCTGTATTTTGCAGACTTTTACCATTGATTTGCTGCATCCCCTTCATGTCATTCTGTGAATCCATCTCTTACATTTTGAAGCTGAGTGCCGAAGACGAAAAAACTCACAACACGATTGAAAACTGAGAATTGGCTCAATTACAGCGACCATGATTTATAAACCAGTTGGTGACAACACCCGATCTTAATCGCATTGTGGTGTGTTTGAGACTCAGATTGTGACGCGGAGCTGCAAGGCTCATGGCGGTAAATGTCCATTCCATTTTCGCTAGAAGCTTCACCAGTTTAGTAGTACACTTCTAGAAACTGGTTATTGAATTACATGGGATTGTCATAAATAGAAACTAGCACTAAAACAAAAACATGAAAGCTGTGCCAGGGGGGTGGGGCCATCATGTCTAGTCGGTTTCACATGGTTTACTTAAAATCCACTTGACGATAAACCAAGGATCAGTTAAATGTTACATGTGAAATAGTAAGCTTGATATGCATCACCTGCTAGCCTCCAGCCCCAGCAAGCCCCGGATCAGCATAATTAGACGTGCGGGCGATTATCATGTATGTGTCAATTCCCCACTCAGGTGCGCTCCGGAGTCACATGCTTCTTCCGGTGATGTACGTGTCCATTGTCTTGCCGACACAATTTAAATGTTAAATCCTTGCGGGCTAGCCTGAATCAGTCGGATCGTCCGGCAGCCCACCCTCTGATTTGTTGCCGATTAAAGCGGCGCCAATGCACCAAAATCGATGCATGCGCCGAAAATCCGGCCAAAATGAGGCGCAAATGGAAATAGGTTTAAGGACGTCTCAATGGGTTTTTTTCGTTCCATCCCGTGTATCCTTGTCGGACACTGTCCTTACCTCCGTGCACTGTAGATACACTGGTATATTAGCAATTTGTTGGTACCTATTTTCTGCATCTTGTTAGGATTGGTATTTCCTGGTGTAGTGCAGACATCCGTATTGGTTTGGAGGTATACCTACAGTTTATATGCCACAGGGGACATACAATGACGTGATAATGCTGGTGGCTCAAGACTTGTTGCCTATTGTACGTTATTACATGCCCACTGGTGATATTTGGTGGTGTAGGACAGTTAATTTGCAGCTTGTCCCACGCAGTGATGGCTCTTATGAGGTTTTGTACACCTCATTCAGTCATTGGCTATTATGTGTGATGATGTTCTCTGAAATGCACAATTTTAACTTGCCGGTTTAACCCATTTGAGGTATTTCATAGTCTTTTGTACATTTATTTAAAAATTTGATGTAAATATTGTCGAGCTGGTAAACCACTGTCTTTTTTTCTTGTATTTTTCATAAGGTCTGTTTATATGTCAGTGTGGGATAGCTCTGCTGGGACCAGCGAGGGACAAGGAACAGTGTTCCCATACTGGTCCAGGGCAGTGGGACAAGCTCCAACGAACCATGATCTCGTCCCAATGAGGCATCGAGGATGTGTAGGGCTATGGAAAGCATGTTACAAAAAAAGGCTAGTCTTCCACCAAGGGATTTGGTACCCTCCTTCATTATACGAGTTCATTCGCAGGAGGAGTTCGTAGAGATTGGAGAAGTGATGACCTCGTGATGAACATGAAAGTTCACATTTACATGTAGCTCGGCAAGCCCGGGGTGTCTATGAGGTTTTTCTTGGATATGTGAAACCCTAACTAGGAAAGCTTAATGTATGTACAGGGAAGTCCTCAATGGTCAGCGGACAAATCGCCAGTAGGATTCATAAGTGTCATGTTCTATACGCTAGTCCAATTTGTCTGTAATCTGGAACTGTAAATTTTATAATTGTAGATCCAGACAAGCCTTTTGGTTAGGTTTCCCAAATTTTTTTACTCTATGGAGGACATTGCGAGTCTGGGACCAAGCTTAAAGAAGTAACATCAAGACGGGCCATGAATACAGGAGGTTCCGTACTCTTTGACAGCTAGGTTCATCTGTAAGTCGGTTGGCCTACAGTATGTGGATACCATTCTCCCTGGAGGGCCGCCTGCCTAGGTACTGTTATGTATGTATCTAATGTATTAAGTATTGAATAAAGAGGATGTACTCCGGTGATACATAGTGAATGGAGTATCCTAGATAAATAATGTGTTCTATACATAGTTATCGATGTGGTGATTCCTCCCTTGGTTTATGTATGAATATACACTCACCGGCCATTTATTGGGATACACGGCTGCCAAATGGTTCGTTAGGTCAGACAATCGACACTGGCGGGCAAATCTCAGTGATTTCTAGGCGACTGTAGACATGTCAGGACAATCTCCTGTTCGTCTATTTCATCCAAAGCGACCTCGAGCGAATCTGCGCACCCCCTCGCCGATTGTAAGGCAGAGGAACGACTTGCTGGTTTGCGAAGATACGTTTTACATTTTTCCACGACATATAGCAATGGTCTGAACTGTATCCTTATAAACACTACCTTAATCTCTACACCTGAGTTATAGCCAAGACAATGCAGCCTTAGGATTAAATTTTAATATACCGAAGCCATCTTGCCTGGTATAGGCAGCTGATATCGTTAATTAGCTTCTATGTGACTCTGTAAAATGTGGGTCATCCAAGTCACAGGTAATTATTTCCTTATGTATTGTATTGGTAATCCGACTGGCGTGAGAAGTTGGTAGAATCGCTAACACCACCACTCTATGACACAATAGAGCTGGCGAGAAAAAAGTGGGACAGGCTTGGATGATAGTCTCAACAGTCAGTTCAGGTTCAGTCAAGAGATTGAGAAGTGATGGTCTGACTAGGATTCAGTCCATGAGCTCAAGATCTAGCCATGTCCAGACCAAGCAGTGAGACTGGAGCAGTACCCAGCTAGAGGTTGTTATGTGAGTGTAGACAGAGATAGGTGAAGGAATACTGGGGTATCATCCTACGTCCAGCTGAAGGTGTGTGGGTGATAAGTCCTGAAGAACCTCAGGACAAGCTGGACAGCAGGCCTTTAGGAAACAGCTATCTCCAGACCTAGCCATTGGTATCACACGTGTATGCATGACTACATACTGTGGCTCCCTCCAAAGCATGAATCTGTCTACAGCACTCCACCCTTTGTTAAGGCACTGCTGCGGTGCTGGGTTCCAATAACGAAACTGTAAGTTGTTTTTGTTCAACCTCCTGCCTTGTTGGTCCGACGTGAGACCTAGCTGAAAAGGCTGCCATCATCTTAAATTGGCAACCCAGTCCACTACACAGAGACTTGATAGAACTACTAGATCACCTACAACGGAGTGTTTGGCCCCAAGGAGTCTGACCGCACTTATTCGCATTGCCTTCCTCAGTCATCATCTTCTTGCCGGAAACACCGTACCTCTGCTGCGTGAGATACTGCCACGGTTCTGCTTATATTGTCTAGGACAGCCCTCCGGTTCAGGGGCCTAGGCCTAATCATACCGCCACGAACCACTACGTAGTAATAGGCGGGCACCGGACTGTAGTCAGTGGCCCTGAGGACAAGGCGAATGGCAGATCCCGCGTGTGCGGGATATGCAAGATGGCCGTCTACGAACACAGGTCATTACTTCGTGCCTTATTCTGGCACTAGAGACTATCCTTTCAAGCGAAAACAGCTACTGCTCGCCTGACTTTTAACCCTGCTACGCATCTCGGGTATAGGCCCCACAAGGAGGTTTGATGTTATATATTCGCCAATGACATTGATTATCGTGCACTGCCATAGACGGCAAGTGCTGATAGCATCGCATCACAGCATCAGAGGGTGTTAACCCTCCAATGGAACTCTAGTGTAGTTCAACTACAAGATTGGTTGTGTTCTAGAGCGATGTTGACACTTACCTCACAAGGTGTGGCGCAGCAAGTATTTCCAGCCCTGACCAAATCCTCAATGGCGGAGACTACAGAGTCGTCACCAGGTCACCCACGCGCGGGTTGGCTTTTGCAATTGCTAATCGAAGATGGCGCAGTTTCACATTCGCCCCTACAGAATGTTAGTACCGTGGAGGAGGAGCGTCTGGAACGATGTGCGGCCGACGGGCAACAACGAGGTCCCGTTTATCGGGCCATCTTGGATGTTTGGTGCAGGCGCGCTGAGCGCCTTTTGAAGGCCTGCAGGTAGCGTGCGCACGTCATCCAGGCCGGGCGGGCAGCCTATCGCAGGAGTTGGTTCAATTACAAAACCATTGGAGAGGCTGAATGAATGAGACACCAATTGGATGGGAGTAAATCAAAGGATTGTGATTGACAATGAATCTGCCCAAAACCCGACTACGATGCATACAAGTACGGTATACCAAAAACCTCTTTTTTTAGGTTGTACGACGAGGTCACCTGACGATGCAACTACGGGATCGAAGGAAGAAGAACGTGATGTGCCGAGGCCTCTTTTGTTCAACGGGGAAAGATGAATTGCGCATTTCCCCAACAGTGAGAGGAAGTCCGAGATCTAGTTGCAAGCATTACCAGACCTCTAACCGAAGATGGGGCCCATCAGAGCATGAAGTGGATAGAATATTTTCCGATTCATCCTACTCATTTAATCATGCTACTGAGATATGAGAGCTAGAGACATTAAGTCAATACCCAGGCATGTCTTTTACCCAACCCCTCCCTATGATTTCATTGCCTTCTAGCACTGTTCCGCAAAAGGACTGATCACCAGTCTGGCTGATGCCACGTGGAAGTGGAACTAGCATTACGATAACCAGCAACAACTACCAAAAAATGGTGAATAAATGATGCACAGTTACGTAGTTTAGGAGAAGAACGGGCTTACCAAGCAGGACATCCCGAGTAAGAGGGAGGCATTACAGAATCCGTCTGTAGATTTAGGACAGCAACACCGGAGAGAGGAGAACATATAAAACCCGACGAGAGACGAAGAAGGAATAAGGTAAACTCACCTCTTACACCTATACCAGAAGGCCAGCAATCTAAAAAATTACACCGCTGCATTCTCATTATACCTACGATTGCACATGAAACATTTGTACAAAAAAATGGGTACTAAAGACAATTAACAAAAATTAAATTAACAAGAAATGGAGTAATTTAATTTGAGCAAACAAGAAACAGGCAAGCTTTCGAATGCGACGCACTTATCCCGGACCAGACAATAGACAAACGACTCTTAGTTCATTGAAGCCATCGACGATAAGGGCCAGCCAGGAATACGCATGTACAGCGGACCATACGTGAGTGAACAAGTAACAGAAATGACTATGTGAACACAGGATCTTCCAGTGCACCAGAGTGTGCGGGAACCAGGAAGACCTTCTCCCACGAGCTACCATACGACCGATCCGATCCACCACCGCCGCAAGGAGATACTGAGAAGAACCACTCACTGGCAAAAGTATTCTGGAACGACTCCCGACACACGTGCAGCATGTGCTGCCAAGAATCTAACCGAATCTAGATAGTACACTCTTCGAGGGCAATAATAACTACTCTTCTGTAAACAAACAATGACACCTACCATCTTAATATGTGATGCATCCCTCCACTGCGCACCACACATGGTCCGATAAACAGGTCTCTACGCTAGATACCAGGTCCGAACTCCGTCCGATCATCAAGTGCGTGCGCTGTCACCGACATTCAGTGATCAGGTTCACAAGTCCCAGATACCAACTGCGCCTGACAAAGGGCATCAGGAGTAGTGTTGACAACATCCGTACACCCGTTGGTATGGACCAGCCCTCCTTCATATTGAAGGAACTAGGATGTCAAAATAAAATAACAAGACAGATGAGGATGAGTACCGGCCCAGGGATGACGTTACGCTAGACTATTACTGCGGGAGTCTCGAGTGTGTAATGAAGGCCTGTACTCAAACATAAAACACACCTGGGTTTTTGATTTTGACATACAGTCAAAAATTTCTAGGACATAAAGGGCACACAGGCGTTCGCTGTTGATAGTGGACTATTAACTTGACACACTTGATTTGCTTACTGCATTGTCTCACAAAGTAACTTTACCATCAGCTGTTGAAAGGTACGCAATGGGCACTATTTGCGCACAGTTAACCAACTTGAAGCAAACCTTTTTCTTGGCAGCACTGACACATAGGTGACTCCGGCGAAGGATCTAACGCTTATGTTTTACTTCAGGTATGAGATAGTGAACTGACATGAGTAAAGCATTACACTGGAACCGACTCACATTTACTATTGTCTTGGTAGCGCGTTATATAGACGAATAGTCCTCAGTTCTAATGGGACGTGGTATTGTGTCCACATGACGGAGCAAATCGTGTTCCTCTATACGACCGGCTTAGGTCGACATTTTGAATAATATAAAAAAGACATAGGCATGCGCATGAAGTTTACACCACGACGGGAGTTCCACACGTCGAAAATAAGTTCTCGGATCTTACACATAAGCATGACTAAATCCACTGTGATGTGCGGGCCATTTGGAGGGACATGCAGTTATCGGAAAGTTTACTGATTCATACGAGATAGCTCCTAAATTGGAGGTAGAGGATGTGACTCCCAAAACGCCATGGCTGGCGCAGTACTCTAAGGGTAGACCGACCCATTTCCCCCATACTCACCTAAACAGCAGCAACTGCTCTTCAGATGAAGCTTTCGGGGGCGAGATCGGACATGACTAAAATAGGCTATCAGAGCGAACGTTCCTTGATAGGAGGTACTTACCCTTCTAATATTTAATAAGAAAAAAGTCTAAGGACTCCCAAAGAAGGGGCCTTATATTGTTATTGATGGAGAGCCATGTTAGATCTAAACCCCCTTTAGTGCTAATCAGGAGATACGAGCCCTACATTCTCTGATAGTCGTATGGGAATGATTAAAAAAAATGATTAAACTCTGAAGATCGTACGGTGGCGATAGATGCATAGCGTAACTTTGACTCCTGCCACGACAAGTGGATCAGTCAATGAATATTCTCAATAGTATCGGCCCATTATACGCAGCTCAGCATGACAGACCTGAAAGAAGTATATTGACCCGCCGATTCCCACAAGCTAAGAGGCCATCGACCAAGATCAACGATCGCAGGGCTCGAGTGTCAGCTACGGTTCCATTCTCCTTGGGACTAACTGGTTCAGTGTCATTCACACAATTTGGAGCTTCGTTAGCGATTCAGAGGATGACCCCAAATGAAGACCTTGGAGCGGAGCTAAGAACATAAAAGATACTTTAGTCCACAGTCATTTTGAAAAAGCGCGTCTTGCTACAAATATCTGGACCAACAAAAAGTCAAACATGAATAACCAGTAGATAATATTGTGGGGAGCGTGGGTCCATTACAGGAGTCAATGCTTCCTGAGAGAGTCTGCGTCACCTTATCAAGCAGTTTTCCGAGACATGCAGTTTCGGTGCTAAATTCCATAAGATGCTAACGAATTAAAACACTTCAGTATCGATGGCGAGAAAAAACCGGGTATACTTCCTGACATCATAGTAGCATTCAGAAGTTCCTGAACTGTCCTAAGCATCGACACACGTTGCCTGACCAAAATCTTATAAAACATGTATAAGTAGGGTATAGTGCACCTACGATAGAAAATAATGCCCACAAGGTATTTATATATGCCAGGCGACAAGACAGGTTTCCTCCAGTTGCGATGACGAAGAAGACGTTACATGAATGTGGCTGACCCCTCACGGCACGCTTACGTGATTGGACACGGTGGGAGCGGAGAAGGCTGTCCTGTTCTGGCCTGTTGTTGGTGACTGTATCTATGTAAGACAATTTCGCATAGACCTTGGGAGTGGGGCGACATGATAATCATAGCGACCCCACGCGTAAAATTTGGGCTATTGATCAAGAAGAATAAAGGGATAGAGCATCGTCCGGAAAGCGGAACTAGCAGCGAACATGAGAACAAATCTATTACTATCAAGTTAGATTGCCCGGATGGAGATTTTTGGTGCACATGGACCCTCTGCGCTCCCCTAGAGCTGACTTGGAGTGGACATTCTCCATAGCTCTGAAAGCTTCCTAAAGGCTGTCGAACTGGTGGGCTCATTTACATTTTAATGCCTTTCCTGGCTGAGACTCATTTGGACGCCCTGTGCAGTATTGGGGTTTGGTTGTCTCTTTTGCTGTCCATTTGTTTTGGTGATGGCGGCTCCTCTGATGACTACTACAGAAGGGAGGCTAACTTTTTGTGGGCCATCGGATATCCAAGGCCTCCCTACGAATGTCCTGGCTGCGGAGGGTACGTCAGCTGCTGACACTAAGTGACGAGGTCACGGACCTTCTTCACTCTCTATTACTAATAATAAATTACAACAGTTTGAATACAGGAGAGAGAGAGAAGGATACTGTATATATGAATTCCTACCTGAGCTATACTGGACGGGTTAGCAGTCATTATGTAATACCTCTTAGATTAGTACCTCAACTTGGAAGGACGAGCAGGTGATTTCAATTGTCGTGGCTCCTCATGAAGACTAGTGTAGGAGTCATCAGCCCTTTGGTAACTAAGAAGTGTGTTAGAATGTGAGAGGTAGAGAGGATTGGATCATATCGGATTGGACGCAACCCTTTAACTGGTGTCACATGTGAGAAGCCTTTGAAGCTTGTCGCCCAGAAGGGATTTGCATAAAAGTTAGGATCACTAATAGAGAAATATGAACTTTTTCAAAAACAGAATACAGTTCTACCTATTCATTGAGGTCATTAGTTGTTGCGTACAATGTTTACATTATTACATGTTAGTTAAATATGGTTTCTTGTGCTCAAATCCTTAACTATTAAAATCCTAGACTCCCTAAAATTATGTAATCACTACGAGTGATCAGCCACCGTCTAGTGAGTCATCAGAAAATATTGATCGGTAAGTGGACAGGTCAATCTAAGTAAGGCATGATAGGTTTGATTAATATCAGAATAAGTTAGCATTACAGCCTGTATCCCGGCGTATGGAGTTACCAACGGAGACTGAATAGGATAACTATAGTATGGTTACATGACTTGAAAGGGGTTAATAACGGTGCCGGAAAATAACCAGAGAGAAGAAGAAGGAGGATATCAAAGAATGGGAGTATTGCGCACTTTTTGAGATATACGCAATAAGGAAGGAGAATTATGGCGCTTATTGGCACCTATTGGTTTATCTGCAACAACACCCTCTTGTCATGGAGAAGGGTGGAGAAGAGTGACAAACGCTGATAAGATAAGGGGGGGCAGACACCGAGTCAGCGCAGGAGGATCAGGTTAAGCAAGAGCAACGGCAGCATAAGTGCACGCCACGAAAGCAGGGCTGTACGCAGAAGGCAGCGACGGCCAAGAGGGCGAGCGGGAGGGGAGAGTGAATTAAATAGCATGGGGGAAGAGGCAAAGGTCCGGGGGTACACCGTGACCTCCCAGACGACCAACAATATAATCCGTGGACAGAATGTGCAGGAAAAAAAAGCAAACACCTCTAATGCGAGTTATGGGCCACCCCATGCCTCGGCCGCAGTAAGGCGCGGGAAATGTTGTGGTAGGTAGCAGGTTTCACGAATATAATGGAGGGTGGAAGCTGTGAGCATCAGTTTGTGAGGAGCGATTATGGTGGGAGGGGTAGTGGGATTGGGGTTTTTAAAACCTCATCCCCCAGAATTGGTTTGCTTTAGGTTGGTGCTAGGTGGTCGCGTGAAACAACGCCAAGATAGAGTACTTGACACCTTAACACATAGCTGATTACGTTCTATTGATTAGCCTGGAGATGAACGGAATTCAGAAACGAAGCACGTATACTCCTAGCCACCGCCAGGCACCTCCTTGGTGACTGAAGATTGATGAGACGCCATGGAAATGGGGGTCGTGTGACTGAACATCGTCTCAAGGCTTGTCAAAACATATACGAGGATGTGTTCCGAGCAGGATTACTGCAGTGATGTACTATTGTTTAGCGTGTTACCGATTAGATAGTCAGCAAAGTTGAGAGTGAGTATAGATAATAACATGTGTTTGGGACAGGAGAGCCCAGTGAAGGCTGTTTATGACGAGAAGGTGAGGAGGAAGAGGAAGAGTTTGCAGCTCATGAGTACGAGTGGTGGAAGCCAAAGTGAGCTATTGAGGGATATGCCGCGAAAAAAATTATTGAGCAGGCACAAGAATAACTTTACACTGAGGGCTACTAAATAGCAATATCAATGAATTGACTCACTTGAGGATTATGAGTGGCTCAGATAAGACGGGATGAAGGACGATCCAGCCACACAGAAGACCAGCATTGCTGAAGGTGATCAGCTTGGCCATTGTAGGGGGTGTCCTGTGGGAGATGATGGAAAGTGGTTGTCTTTGTACCATATAGGAAGTTTAATTTGGGCCTTACAAGTGAGACAAACTTATAACTGTCAATTATCCGTATAATGGCCTCATAGCAAGAGCAACTGAATAGTACCGCCCATGAGAACAGATCCCAATGAAACTGCTTCATGTGACAATTTTAAAGATGTTTAGAATTGACACAATGTATTACATAAACTTATTTAACAAGAACCTTCAAGTTGCTACTGTTAGCGAAGTCATATTAGGTTCATATGGTTTTCTGTTCTACTGCATTTCAGACGTAATTACATAGAGAGATCAAAAAGAGAGAGTCGAGAATGACAGGCGGAGACCTAGGTGTAATGATTAAGACACTTTATCGCTCATATATGATAAGACACGCCATGTATGTCAGCGAGAGCACCTCAATTCACAAAATAGCTAATTAACTAAAATCTGAAAAGTCAGTAAATTGCTTGACTCTGAACTAAAAGCCATCCAACACCATCAAACGTTTTCACAGACGGGCGGACCTGGCCGGAATTTTCGATAGATGCACTGATTGATATTGTCTATCACTTGCCTCCTGTGGGACATCAGATTAGTAATTTCTTCCTTTAACCACCATATGCTTCCTTCCAGAGAGACGGTTGCACGTTGGTTGGCGTTTCCCTGTTTTCACTTTTGCGGCCAAATGATTACAATGATATTTTTTTTTTTTTTTTTTGTAAGTGTTCGTGATTGGCCCATGGTACTGTTTTGAAAGAGGATAAAGTGTGTATGATAGACAAGCTAGGAATTTGGAACATCAGATCAGAACCCAGAACATTGTACTAGATAATCCTTTGGGTGCAGTCCTGGATGTTGCTACATAGGGGGGGGCAAGGGTCTGACCTACGATGGTGATATGAAAGTGTCGACCCAGACAGCAGAGAGGAAGGGGGAGTTACAGTGATTCAGCTCAGCGAATGGAGGGGCAAGGAGAAAGCCTACCGCTGCGCATAATTCAGTGCCTCCTGCTGCCGCCGGACATCGGGAACGGAAGAAGTCCTTCGTGCACGGGAAAGGAGCTGTCTGTCACCTCGATGATCCTGATGAGGCTGGAGCAGTTACGATGGGGAAGGAAGAGGAGAGTAGGTTTAGAGTATTGTTCCGTGATAGGTTATTGGCCTCACCTCCGGGGAATAGTGCCGTGTCTGACAGTGAACCAAGTCCCATTTCTAGCCATCGCCACGAGCAACGGAGTAACTTGCGGAGGTTGACCCTCCGATTTCCCTCGAGCACTAGACCAAGATAGACTCAGACTGGTGGCCAGATCTAGGGGAGCCGCGATCGGGACTTTTTACATGAGGGAGGAATCACTAGGGGCTGGAGGGCATTGTTTTTTTTTTTTTCTTTCCGTCTTTGGAAGGTGAACCCTAAACATGGCGGCAACTCAGTGCATTTAGGCATGTAGACATGGTCAAGACAATCTCCTGCAGTTCAAACCGAGCATCAGTATGGGGAAGAAAGGTGATTTGAGTGCCTTTGAACGTGGCATGGTTGTTGGTGCCAGAAGGGCTGGTCTGAGTATTTCAGAAACTGCTGATCTACTGGGATTTTCACGCACAACCATCTCTAGGGTTTACAGAGAATGGTTCGAAAAAGAAAAAACATCCAGTGAGCGGCAGTTCTGTGGGCGGAAATGCCTTGTTGGTGCCAGAGGTCAGAGGAGAATGGGCAGACTGGTTCGAGCTGATAGAAAGGCAACAGTGACTCAAATCACCACCCGTTACAACCAAGGTAGGCAGAAGAGCATCTCTGAACACACAGTACGTCAAACTTTGAGGCAGATGGGCTACAGCAGCAGAAGACCACACTGGGTGCCACTCCTTTCAGCTAAGAACAGGAAACTGAGGCTACAATTTGCACTAGCTCATCGAAATTGGACAGTAGAAGATTGGAAAAATGTTGCCTGTTCTGATGAGTCTCGATTTCTGTTGCGACATTCGGATGGTAGTGTCAGAATTAGACGTCAACAACATGAAAGCATGGATCCATCCTGCCTTGTATCAACGGTTCAGGCTGGTGGTGTCATGGTGTGGGGAATATTTTCTTGGCACTCTTTGGGCCCAATTGAGCATCGTTGCAATGCCACAGCCTACCTGAGTATTGTTGCTGACCATGTCCATCCCTTTATGACCACAATGTACCCAACATCTGATGTTGGATCTCAATCCAATAGAGCATCTTTGGGATGTGGTGGAACGGGAGATTCGCATCATGGATGTGCAGCCGACAAATCTGCGGCAACTGTGTGATGCCATCATGTCAATATGGACCAAAATCTCTGAGGAATGCTTCCAGCACCTTGTTGAATCTATGCCACAAAGAATTGAGGCAGTTCTGAAGGCAAAAGGGGGTCCAACCCGTTACTAGCATGTTGTACCTAATAAAGTGGCCGGTGAGTGTACATACAAACAATAATAGAAAATACAATTTCTAATAGATAATCAGGAAGATTTACTTTGCACTGCTTTGTGGTGCCCTTTTTTGAACTATACCCTATTATTAATGGGAAAATGGCTTGCACAGATATTTAAGTAGTGGGTGAGCTGTGATTGTGTCGCACGCAACTCTTTTTGTGGCGCAGCTGCGCTGCTTCCATGTGACACAATTTAGGGGCTGTGCCGTCGGACGCTCCGACTGATTCGGACTGAGCGCTGGATTTAACTTTCGAATTGTGTCGCAGGCCCTAGCCCTTACATGCACCAGTAAAAAGATGGCGAACTCGGACCTGAGCGGGACGCAGCACATGCAGGATATCGGCCGCACGATCTTAGTGTATCGTGGCACAGTGCATTTGAGTCGGACAATGCGCTTTCTGTGAACTCCTTAACTAAGGGTCCGAATGCTGCACTTTCGCTTTGCGATTATTTCCGTTTTGTGCCGAATTGCCCCGGGTATTTGGCTCACGCGATCGGATTTTGGCACATTGGCGCCGGCTTGCACGTGACAGAAATTGGGGGGCGTGGCCGTTGGACAACCCGATGGATTTGGACAAACCGCGGAATTTAAAAACGGAATTTTGTCACAAGATCAAGCACTCACATGCAACAGGAAGAAGCAGGTGAACCCCGGCAGACCTCAGCGGGGAAGCAACACATGCAGAATATCTGGCCCATGATCTTAGTGAATCGCGGCAGACCCAAATCCTCGTCGGACAACGCATCTCGGGATTGTGACAGGACCGGGTAAGTAAATCTGCCCCAATGTGTCTACATACAGATACATGGTGTGATCAAAAACTCCCCACCAGATATACATATTTATGTCTCTACATATCCTGAGATAAATGGCTTTGAAAATAACCTGATTTTCACAACTTTGTTGGGAGTTGGTTATACTCTCTGCATCTATACAGTATGTGAGAGAGAATGGACACAGCATCAATGCACAAGTGACGCCATTTAGATGGATGTGAATCAATAACAATAGAGAACAGCAGAAAAGTACAGGTAAAATGAATTCTTTAATAATTAATTAAAAAAAAATGCTAAAGGCAGTCGCCAGGTTCCATACAAGATAGGTTCTTTAAGTTTGTACTTAAGTTGAATTTGTATGTATGTCAGAACAGGTATATTTTTAATTGTAGCTGCAGAGGAAAAAATGTTTTGTTCTTGTGACAATTGGAATTTCAACATTTTTTATTAATAAAGCTTCATTATAGGCACCTCACAGCTGATCATTGCAGCATGTGACTCAAGTAAAACATCTAGAGAGCTTCGCCAGATGTCATAGTTGGCAGAGAGGTCCATTTGTAACTTGTGTTGTCTGTAAGTCGGGTGTTCTTAAGTCGGGGACCACCTGTATTGACACACATAGAAAACAAATCACTATGCCTAAAACAACTCACAAATACAAAAATCAGCATAATCTAGACTATTCAAATAGCCACTTGTTTGAAGAGCATTCAAAGACTGACATAACCCTGTACAGCCATGTATCTTATAATCTCCTATACAGTAACGTTATATCAAAAAGGAGACAAAATAATTGCTTGTCCTTTAGGGAGCTACATGCTCTATAGGTATCAGGGTTAGTCTGTGGGGCTATTTAGGGAAGCTGGCCACCAACCAATTCCACCTACAGCTCCAGCCTCCCTTCCCTTGGGACAACCCTAGAGAACAGACCGGTGGGATCTATCCTTCTACTCTCCTTCTTGATATGACAAAACTGTATAGGAGAATATGAGATACATTATCGTCTGTATATGGACTGCTCTACAGAGAAGAGACTAAGCGGTAGTTCAGATGATGCAGTTTTTTGTATTTGTGAGATGATTTGGTATGTATGTGTCAAAAATTGCCCAATTAAGAATTTTCTAGATAAAAATGTGAAATCTATTGTTAATATAAATGTTGTGTTTGTTTTAACAGAAATGTGAGAAACTAGAAAATAATTTTGATGACATCAAACATACGACTCTTAGTGAACGGGGGGCTCTCCGTGAAGCCATGAGGTAAGTCCAGATCACCATGGTAACAGGCAGCCTTGTGCTAATGCTAGAAGTCATTCTTTATTATTGGGGGAGCAAATGAGCTCATTGCCACCATTCAGCCATGTTCTCCAAGGTATTAATTTGTCACTGGATAGGCTTCCCTTGGGGTTATACTTCGGTTTAGAGCTGCATAAATAAAAAGCTACACTCCGCTATTACTAATAACTAAATGTTTAATTGGTGGCTTAAATTGTATATTCTATTCGATCTGAAAAGCAATGTTGGGATTCCGGAAAAAACAGAAATTGTGTAGACTGAATAATTTATACAAGTCCAGTGTCTAGTATGAATTAAAGTGGTCTTCAGTATAAAAATCACAAGTTTTCGCATGGTCCATGACAACGATTGCAGTAATTCTTTGATTATTATGCCCAGTATTGAAAAAGCTGAGATATATAGATTGTTAAGGGTACACTACATAGCACAAAGACCTTTGTATTGTAAACTGTGTTGGACAGATCAATCATAAGGTAGAATTTGTGTACTAGTTTGTAAAATATCTTATCACCTCTTCAAAAACCGCTTGATAAATATGGCATATGAAATGCTAGGGTCTGCATTGTATTTGCAAATTTGTTGGTCAAAATTTGCCATAATGGGATTTGTGCCTAAATCTGAAACTTGTTTTTTTTAAGTTGCACACAATTCTAACTATTCAGATTCTCTTAATAGATCTGTAGGTGCAGTAAAAAGTGGCATGGGTAGGCAAAAGCTGGAAAATTGAAAATCAGCCCTGTGTTTAAATCTTTTTCAGTAGTTTGGCTTATTACACAAGTTCAGAATGCATATATTGTAGAATATATTCATCACATGACCAGGACAGAGTTTTGGGCTCTCAAAGTTCTGGATTTTTCTGGTTTGATTGAAGCCAAATGGTGGGAAAATGGTGGTATATAAGGACATCTGAAGCCAGTGGGTTTTGCCGGCAATAATCTCAGGTGTTACAGGTGGCTTGGATTCCTGAACCAAACTTTTGTTCAAGCTTTGGCCAAACTCAACAAACTGGAACCCAAATGGGTCTGCTAATCCCTAGTTATAAATGTCTATTTGTTAGGGCTTCTGTCATCAGGAGCTGCAATAATCATAGAAAATGGTACGGACGATGTATGGAGGCAGCTATATGGACGACTTTTGGAGGTAGCAACGGAGACAACGTGTGGAGGCTGCTATGGAGACAATTCAATTTGGATAGTGCCTGTATGTGGCAGTCTAAAAAATTTTTCAAACCAGAGGAGCAGGTAGGTGGCCCTCCAGAAAAATGGAATAGATTGAGTGCCTGTATGTGGCAGTCCAAAAAATTTTTCATCCTCCTCCACCTCCACCTCCTCCGATATGCGCTGAGAAACAGACCTAAGGGTGCTTTGGCTATCAACAAGGGAATATTCTTCCCCCGTCTCTTGTGAGGAGCGCAAAGCTTCCGACTTCATGCTGACCAGAGAGTTTTTCAACAGGCCAAGCAGCGGGATGGTGAGGCTGATGATGGCGGCATCGCCACTGACCATCTGTGTTGACTCCTCAAAGTTACTCAGCACCTGACAGATATCAGACATCCACGTCCACTCCTCATTGTAGACTTGAGGAAGCTGACTGACCTGACTACCAGTTCTGGTGGAAGTTGACATCTGGCAGTCTACAATCGCTCGGCGCTGCTGGTAAACTCTGGATAACATGGTCAGTGTTGAATTCCACCTCGTGGGCACGTCGCACAACAGTCGGTGAGCGGGCAGTTGGAGGCGGCGCTGCGCTGCCCTGAGAGTGGCAGCATCTGAGTAGATGCACTGCAACAACTACAGCCACCAGCAGATCAACCAGAAAACAAATATATATAACGCTACTGTAGGCGTAATTAAGCCGTTTGTATTCTCCTATGGCTATTTTCTAGCCAAGTATTACAGCACACTACTATGCAAGATGAGATGACACTGAGTTATTAAAACAATAAACGTAAAATAAAAAGAAACTGGCAGACTGTGCCTAATTCTACTTAGGGCTTCTGTCATCAGGAGCTGCAATAATCATAGAAAATGGTACGACCCCCGGTACAGGGAGGGGGACTGGAACAATAAATAAGTACCAACACTGCTGTTACTCAGGCTCCCCTCCCTCACTCATAGCCCTGCTTGGACGTTCTGTGGTTTCTCAGATGTGTAGACTGTTATGTCTTACATCCTTCCCTCACATTGTTCTCAGATGTGTAGACTGTTATGTCTTACATCCTTCCCTCACATTGTGGGAAATTTACAGCAACTCTTGGTGATAGTATTTGGGCGCCATTATACGAGTGCCGTAACCCATACGGCTCGGGTTGCTTTGACATCATCGGAGCTTCTGCCGTAACCCATACGGCTCGGGTTGCTTTGACATCATCGGAGCTTCCCCCAATTTAGGTAGGGATCAGGGTACCTCGTCCCATCCCTGAGTCACATCTCGGAGGAGCTACACCTACTAGCTGCATCTAGAGGTGACCTGTTGCTATCAAAGGGACCATGGTTCGGGAATAAAATGTGTTAATTAATTGAAAAAGAATGTCTTCTGATAAGTTAGCAGATGTATGCAAACATCTGCAATCTATTCTTCACTGTTCCGCGCGTATTTTATCTCCCGACAAGTTAACAGATGTGAAGAACAGTGAAGAATAGAATAAAAACAGTGAACACAGGATCATTTAAGTGAAAAACACAGTGAAGAATAGGAGGAGCTACACCTACTAGCTGCATCTAGAGGTGACCTGTTGCTATGGATCAATATCTGTGCGACAGGCCCAAAGGGTAGATGCACAGCGCATGGATCTCAGACCTGAGTGGTCTGGATAAGATCCTGGGCGCAGCTGTCAACCTGTTACCCCAGAGTGCAGGCATGCCTATTCGTCATAGGCGTTGATGACTCAGCAAGGTGAGGTGTGTCTGGCAATAGCCTTATGATTGGTTGTCCGGACTATGGCAGGGGCAGAGGCTTTGGGAGGAGGGGCCCTGGATGCAGTCTGTGGATTGGGCAATGGACAGGGAGTTCCCGCATGAATGGGTTTATAATCTCAGAGAACCCACGGCTAAGGTTCACTGCTGTTGTCAATGGACCATCGGCAGCAAATGCAATATGTCTGTCTTAAAGTAACCCCTGATGATAATCCGCAAGTATAGAAACGCCTCAGACGCCAACAGACCTCTGGTTAACTCAGTGTGAATCCCTGATTCAGCCGCATTGTTTTTTGTGGCTAAGGAACTAGTCTGTGTGTATATAGGCAATCAGCTTTGCCCTCTACTTTTAGTATTTTATGAACGTTTAGGCATTAGGAGGCTGTGGAGCATGAAGGAGTACTAATCTCTCCAAAGACGGAAGCTCTGATCCTAAGTGCCACATTCTCCCCAGTATGGTGGTGGTTTTGGTTCACACAACTTTGATTTTTTGACATCTATTAGATGCTTTTTAATGAGAAGATTATTAAAAGTTACATTTTATTTTCCCTAAAATTCCTCAGTGAACATCCATGGACAGCTAGCTGCACATGGCTGCTTTATAACATTTCAGACTGAAGCAAATAGAGTTCATCACTAAACTCAACACTAAGTTATCTTCATCAGTCCCATAGATTACCCAACAACGCCTCAATCCAAACGGAGGATACAAATCCTTGATTCAAACAGTATATCACACATCAGAAAGATAGTGATTACCTTCCTGTGAGAACCTCTGAAAGTTTTTTCAAAGATCTTAAAACCCTTAAGGCATTTGAACACAAAGTAGATTGAGAGATATTTCCACGTAATTCCAATAAACATTCATTGATTGTTATCTAAAGACTGGGCTGAATATCATATTGTCGTAATTACAACTTTCTGACTTTCCAAATGCTAAATCATTTGACAAAAAAGATATTTTATTAATCTAAATACATTACTTTACCCGCACTATGGCCAATAGACCACTTACTAGTACATAACGGATTGATTGTATTGACTGTTCTTGATCAATGTACTTTATTATCTGTTCATTAGAAATTCCTGCCGTTAAACTTTCTCTTTCTAAACAATGAGAGAGCAGCAACGAAACATTACAGTGAATAAGGAATAGATTATTGCTAATGTGTGTATGGCTTTGTATTATGCAATTAACAATTCCATTTGCATCCATTCGAATCCGTAATTCCAACTGAGTGACCCAGAAGGCATCTTGCTGAGTTTTGTCTTGCCATCACTGACAAGTTAATGTATTGCCAACAGTCTAATTCTGGTCTAACTGGTCAGAATTTTTTTTTTTAAAGAAAAAAGGAGTTTCCTTTTTTTTTGGAGGCTAGTTGTCTAATAGTCGGAGTAGCTGGGAGTCCCTGTTACGGAATCTGTAGGAAGGAAGTTGAGGAAGACACATTGGGGCACATATACTAAGGGCTTTTCTGCCAGTTTTCTGCCAGGCTTTGCATGTTCTTTTAAGTGCAAACTGTTTGTGCATGTATTTAAGAAGTGTCTGCACCACAAATTTGTTGCACGGGACCGTTTTGTGGCGAAGTTGCACTAGACACCATGCGGCACGCATTAGGGGGCATTCCGGTGCTTAGTTGGACCGTGCGCTAGATTTAACATGCAAAGTCTTTTGCACACCCTATGTTAAAGGTAGAGAAAAATCACAAAGAGACAAATTCCATTTGATCTTTTCACACAATCCCAAGTGAATTAGAAACAGCTATGTGCTGCACACCTCTCTTGCGGAGCTACAAACAGTCAAAGGTTAATCCAGTAAACCCAAATTGTATAACTTTGAAAATAAGTTCTGACCGGAGCTCCCGATTCTCTCGCTTCCTTGTGTCCTTCTTCTTCCAATATGTCACTCACAAAATACAGTAGTTCACGCTCCTCCAGCACAAATTCCTGAATCCTCCGATAGGAATATACCGCTATTCAGACCAACACTCCTGCGTTTCTCCTGTGACCGCCTCCGTTTGCACCATATGTAGTGGTGGATCACTAGAAGAAATTCACCTGCAGATAGCGTAGTACAGTTTAACACTCAGGATTTATTTTGATTAACCCCCTTACCGACATGTGACTTAATACTACGTCCCGTGCTAGGTGCGGGTACATGGCGAGGGCTCACGGGCTGAGCCCTCTCCATAGATGGCAAGTCTTTGCTGCATATTGCAGCAAAGGCTTACCAATGCCAGCACCGATCCTAGGTTGTTTCCTAAGTACACTAAGTTTACTAAGTACATAGTATTGGTGTGTCCAAAAAGTGTTAACGGGATGAGACATTGTAAACACAATAGAAAAAAAAATAGTTATGATAATTAAAATTGTCTATGTTTTTAGGAATTGATCAACAAATAACTCAATTTGATATTTAAGGAGAGAAGTCAGGTCATCTCTCAGATCAATTTCAGCGCTGAAATGCGTAATGGGTTTTAAGAGTTACAATGGACTGAAGAAGGAAGAATGGAACTAGTTAGAAACATGGACTATTAACCCCTTAACTACCAGGCCCTTTTTTGTTTTTGTGTTTTCATTTTTCACTCCCCACCTTTAAAAAATCCATATCTTTTTTTTACTTTTCCATGCAAAGAGCTGTTTCTAAATGTGGTGAAATGGTAAAATAAAACCTCATTTGCACCCTTTTCTTATGGGCTTGGATTTTAGGGCTTGGACATTTTTGTACGTGACAATATCTAACATGATTTTTACTGTTTATTTCTATTTATATCAGTACTAAACAAAGGGGGTGATTTGAATTTTTAGGTTTTTCTTACATTTTTTTTAACTGTTTCTATATTTCAGAGCCCCTAGGTTACTTTAACCCTAGGCAGTCTGATTTATCCTACCATACTACAATATGGCAGTATATGGGTATTTTCCACATCACCTCTTAAAATGGGCAAATCGCTCATTGTAATATAAAGTGTGAAATGAGAAAGCCTCGGGTCTTTTCATGCCGTTCACATGCTGCTGACTTTGTAATGCTTAAAGGGTTAATGCTTGAAGTGTTAATACCTGCTATCAGTGCTAGCAGTGTTACCGGTGGGTGTTTGTTGCAATTTGCAGCCAAACACTCACTGGCTATGGAGAGGGCTCAGCCTGTGATGCCAACGCATGATGTAGTAATACGCCACATATCATTTAGGGGTTAATAATTGGATCCCCAACTGCAATGTTTATTTTGAGTACACCCCCTGGCTGTTATCACCCGCAATTGGTGCTGGCCCTGATTGAGTGTGTTAAATCTTTAAAAGCCATGCTAGCCTCCATTTTCCATTGGATCGTCACTCCCCATTGATGTCACATTGAACAGAATTTTCAAGTTTGAGTTTGGCCAAATTGGACCAAACAGGAATGGGTCTGCTTATCCCTACTTCCCATCCCAACAATCTACATTATAGTAGGTAGTAATATAACCAATTGGAATAGATTTTGGAGCCTCAGCCCTCTTTTAGCGTCAGGCTAGTTCTTTTAAGAGCATATCCATAGAAAGAAGATAAAGTGGGGACAGTAGACAAAAAAAAGGGGGCGCTGGATGTGTAGGTTAACTCAGTATAGCTGGATATCAATAATTTGTATAGGTGTACACTCACCTTGTTGAGTTGCGCAAAATGGCACAACACATATAGCAGGTATTGTTAAAATTGGAGCAGTCTGCAGCCTCTTGGGGTTCCGGTGGGTTTACCCGTCCGAGTGTGGGAACAGTGAGTTTCTCCGATATGGGTTTCTATTGGATATCCCCAATTCGATCAAAGAAAGTTTGGCGCGGTCCGTTCCATTAATTTTTTTTTATTATATATAAAAAGCAGAATATAATAAAAACATAAAAATGAAAAGCAAAACGCATTTCGAACCCGTAACGGGTTTTTCGTCAGTTGCATTACAGGGTGTGTATTGGTAGCTCATATATAAAGCAATGGTGTAGATTCGAAGTTTTAAAAAAAAAGGGAAAATATACTGGATCTACAGATTAAAAACCTTAAAACCCGATGGACTAAATGAGGTCACAGAAACGATTTTACTTTGCAATCCGAACACACACTTTTTGTCCCATTCTATTAAACTAGTTTACCCTGGAGTTTATAACACAAGAACTGACATACACAAGTACACTCACCGGCCACTTTATTAGGTACACCTGTCCAACTGCTCGTTAACACTTAATTTCTAATCAGCCAATTACATGGCGGCAACTCAGTGCATTTAGGCATGTAGACATGGTCAAGACCTGCCGGTGAAGCACGCTAGACTGAACTTTCCTTTCCAAATGCATCTCCATGCCAAGTGGGTGGAGGGTCACAGTGTGCGCCAGACACCCCCGCCATCAGACCATTAACGTAACTGCTGCACTATAGAGCACATTATACTCCATGCAGGAGACCCAGGGTAGAAATAATTGGGGTGCAGGATATACTAAAATGCCGAGCTACCTGTAACCAGCTACTGACTTTTAGGTGGAATGATGGAGTGAGTAACGAGGTCGTTGATTACAGCAACAGAGAATTTGTGAATTCTTTAATAGTTTGTGTTCTTTTTATTGAGACTACTTACTGAATATGGCACTTTATTATCTGTTTTGAAGTTTTTCCAAACTGCAATTAAACCTGTTTTACAATTCCTGCTTAATTTTCATTACCTTTTGTGGAAAATACTCCATTATATTAGAAGACAACCAGACGAACCATGACCCAAGCAAACAGCGCGCTGGTGCCTACTAGGTTGGTTCCTAAAATAAACCAAATGTTTCCCCAGAATGGCTTAGTGATATGAAAATGTTATCTAAATTGTTTTTCTTCATTAGTCAAATGCTTCTAATGGGTTAAAGGTTGCACCCACCATCCCTGCTGGGCCTAAATTTGGTCACAAGACACAACGAAATGAAGTGTGAAGCTGAATGGCTTACCCCACCAATTGACAAACCCCTGTGCGCAACAATTGGGGAAAATATAACTACACCACCACAACGGACCTGGCTGGTGATACGTTCCTATGCTTCTTAAGGCATTAGCCTTTTATGAAGACAGAAATTTAAAAAAAACATTTCTACACATATAAAATTACACGTTATCAAGCAAAAATGATGTCTTAGTGGATGCACTTTCAACTGGCTATTTGAACCTAGCCATAATTTTTCTCTATCTTGCATTACATTTAGTAATATATTTTTAAAACATCAATTTTCCTGAGACTGTAAAAGTAAAATGGCAGGATAAATGTAAACTAAAGTATCCAGTTTAGTTTTGATAAACAGCATCTACTTTTTTTTTGGGTGTAAATGTTGTTGTACCCAACTTAGAAAGCAATCCCCTATCCTAGGATTGTGAACCAGCACTCGTGTTTGTCTCTGGCATAGGTGGCTTAATGTGGTGAGCATCTACCCCTTGCAGCGTTTGGGAACCTGGGTTCAAGAGTCGCCCGAGTCAACATTTGCAAAGATTTTGTATGTTCTCTCTGTGTTTTGAGTGGGTTTTCTCTGGTTCCTACATTTTCCCCCCACACTCTAAACATACGGGTAAATTTATTAGATTGTAGCCACCATGGGACAGGGACTGATTTGACCAAGCTTCTATGCAGCGCTGTCATATCTGTGTGCACTATCCTACAGTTATTATTTTAATTCTCCTTTCAGTGGACAATGTATGCAGATAGCTGAGCGCACTTGTGCTTGACCGCTACCATAAATGAATGAGCAGGCAGGATGCAGCTCAACCACCTCCCCGCTACAAACCGAAAACACCCATGAGTGAGAATGGACCCGCCTTCTCTAGAGCGCTGGGGGTTCCATTTCTCAATAATTGTGGGTAATTATCATTAATAAAGAGTAACTGAGTAAATTCTTCAACAGAACTGTTGGGTTGGGGGAGTAAGAACCCTACCCAATCTGATCCTATGCAATCTTATTGGTAAACCCGTTCCCTTATTTTATATTACATATAACTCTAAATCAACAAAATTTTGCATATGGATTGCTACAAGTACTTTTCTGCGGTAACCGCTGGGGCAGTGGAAGCTCTAGATTAGTGCAACGTTTTTCCATGAGCCTGTTATAAAATAACTGGATACAGTAGTAACTTGTTAATGTTATGATTGGTTATTTTTAATTAAGTGCTCTAATCATTCACTTACACACATAGCGTTACGATGTCTCTGAAATGCTATACTCGGTCTTATCTGACTAACAAGCAGTTGTCATTTCAAACCCAGGCAAATACCTGAAAAAAGCTGAATATTTATTGAGCGGCTTTGTTTAAACTCTTTTCAGATAACAGCAAGAGAAAGTCTATTTTACCAGAAGCCAGTGGAAATCTGATATTTCTGTAACAGTCTACATTTCACAGAACTATGCCATGACAAATCTGTGGCGCCCTTTAAAGTCCTAGACTTCATCTTTTACAGATGAACTGGCTGGAGGTTTCATCATGACAGCTTCTACTTTAGAGATGAGCGAAGAAATAGAGTGGACGTGCGAGAAGACGTGGGAGAGCTAGATGGAGGGTTTAGGAAGTACGTATATGAAAGGGGAGGCAGCGATGGCCAGCGGGGAGATGATTTCATAACGCGAAGGGGGGTTTAAAACTTGAGAGGAGGAGACAATGCTCGTGCCGAGCTTGATGCTCGGTCAGCATTAGGTTACTCGAAACTGCTCGTTACTCGGACGAATACTTCGCCCGCTCGAGAAAATGGCAGCTCCCGCCGTTTTGCTTTTTGGCGGCCAGAAACAGAGCCAATCACAAGCCAGAGACCTGCACTCCACCCAGCATGACGTGGTACCCTTACACGTCGATAGCAGTGGTTGGCTGGCCAGATCAGGTGACCCTGGGATAGACTAGCCGCTGGCCGCGCTGCTCGATCATTCTGTCTCTGGATGCCGCTAGGAGAGAGCTGCTGCTGGTCAGGGAAAGCGTTAGGGTGTTCTATTAGCTTACTGTTAGGCAGGAGTGATTCTCAAAGAACCCAACAGCCCTTCTTGGGCTACAATAACGTTCTACTTTTTTTATTTTAATTTGCATCTTTTACCATTTTGTGAGGAATTAGCAGGGGACTTGCTACCGTTGTGTTTAGCTCTTAGTGGCACACATATCCATAGCAAAGACCGAAGTGGAAAATTCAGTAGGGGTTGGATTTCTATTAGGCAATAACTCAGTGTCATCTCATCTGGCATAGTAGTGTGCTTCCTTTGATACTTGGCTAGAAAATAGCCATAGGAGAATCAAACAGCTTCTTGAAGCCTACATAGCGTTCTATATATTTTGATTTCTGGTTGATCTGCTGGTGGCTGTAGTTTTGCAGTGCATGTACTTGCCAATTCTGAGCAATTTGTAGTGAGACTTGCGACCGCTGTGTTCTGCGCTTAGTGGCGCACATATCCATAGCAAAGGCCGAAGTGGCAAAATTCTAGTAGGGTTGGATTTCTATTAGGCATAACTCAGTGTCATCTCATCGGCATAGTAGTGTGCTTCCTTTGATACTTGGCTAGAAAATAGCCATAGGAGAATACAAACAGCTTCTTGAAGCCTACAGTAGCGTTCTATATATTTGATTTCTGGTTGATCTGCTGGTGGCTGTATTTTCTGCAGTGCATGTACTTGCCAATTCTGAGCAATTTGTAGTGAGACTTGCGACCCGCTGTGTTCTGCGCTTAGTGGCGCACATATCCATAGCAAGAGCCGAAGTGGCAAAATTCAGTAGGGGTTGGATTTCTATTAGGCAATAACTCAGTGTCATCTCATCTGGCATAGTAGTGTGCTTCCTTTGATACTGGCTAGAAAATCCATAGGAGAATACAAACAGCTTCTTGAAGCCTACAGTAGCGTTCTATATATTTGATTTCTGGTGTGATCTGCTGGTGGCTGTAGTTTCTGCAGTTGCATGTACTTGCCAATTCTGAGCAATTTGTAGTGAGACTTGCGACCGCTGTGTTTCTCGCTTAGTGCGCACATATCCATAGCAAAGGCCGAAGTGCAAAAATTCGTAGGGGTTGGTTTCTATTAGGCAATACACTCAGTGTCATCTCATCTGGCATAGTAGTGTGCTTCCTTTGATACTTGGCTAGAAAATAGCCATAGGAGAATCAAACAGCTTCTTGAAGCCTACAGTAGCGTTCTATATATTGATTTCTGGTTGATCTGCTGGTGGCTGTATTTCTGCTTCTGCAGTGCATGTACTTGCCAATTCTGAGCAATTTGTATTGAGACTTGCGACCGCTGTGTTCTGCGCTTAGTGGCGCACATATCCATAGCAAACCGAAGTGGCAAAATTCAGTAGGTTGGATTTCTATTAGGCAATAACTCAGTTGTCATCTCATCTGGCATAGTAGTGTGCTTCCTTTGATACTTGGCTAGAAAATAGCCATAGGAGAATACAAACAGCTTCTTGAAGCCTACATAGCGTTCTATATATTTGTTTCTGGTTGATCTGCTGGTGGCTGTAGTTTCTTCTGCAGTGCATGTACTTGCCAATTCTGAGCAATTTGTAGTGAGACTTGCGACCGCTGTGTTCTGCGCTTAGTGGCGCACATATCCATAGCAAAGGCCGAAGTGGAAATTCATAGGGGTTGGATTTCTATTAGGCAATAACTCAGTGTCATCTCATCTGGCATGTAGTGTGCTTCCTTACTTGGCTAGAAAATAGCCATAGGAGAATACAAACAGCTCTGAAGCCTACAGTAGCGTTCTATATATTTGATTTCTGTTGATCTGCTGGTGGCTGTAGTTTCTGCAGTGCATGTACTATGCCAATTCTGAGCAATTTGTAGTGAGACTTGCGACCGCTGTGTTCTGCGCTTAGTGGCGCACATATCCATAGCAAAGGCCGAAGTGGAAAATTCAGTAGGGGTTGGATTTCTATTAGGCAATAACTCAGTGTCATCTCATCTGGCATAGTAGTGTGCTTCCTTTGATACTTGGCTAGAAAATAGCCATAGGAGAAACAAACACTTCTTGAAGCCTACAGTAGCGTTCTATTATTTGATTCTGGTGATCTGCTGGTGGCTGTAGTTTCTGCAGTGCATGTACTTGCCAATTCTGAGCAATTTGTAGTGAGACTTGCGACCGCTGTGTTCTGCGCTTAGTGGCGCACATATCCATAGCAAAGGCCGAAGGTGGCAAATTTCAGTAGGGGTTGGATTTCTATTAGGCAATAACTCAGTGTCATCTCATCTGGCATAGTATGTGCTTCCTTTGATACTTGGCTAGAAAATAGCCATAGGAGAATACAAACAGCTTCTTGAAGCCTACAGTAGCGTTCTATATTTGATTTCTGGTTGATCTCCTGGTGGCTGTAGTTTCTGCAGTGCATGTACTTGCCAATTCTGAGCAATTTGTAGTGAGACTTGCGACCGCTTGTGTTCTGCCTTAGTGGCGCACATTCCCATAGCAAAGGCCGAAGTGCAAAATTCAGTAGGGGTTGGATTTCTATTAGGCATAACTCAGTGTCATCTCATCTGGCATAGTAGTGGCTTCCTTTGATACTTGGCTAGAAATAGCCATAGGAGAATACAACAGCTTCTTGAAGCCTACAGTAGCGTTCTATATATTTGATTTCTGGTTGATCTGCTGGTGGCTGTAGTTTTCTGCAGTGCATGTACTTGCCAATTCTGAGCAATTTGTAGTGAGAACTTGCGACCGCTGTGTTCTGCGCTTAGTGGCGCACATATCCATAGCAAAGGCCGAAGTGGCAAAATTCCTTAGGGCTTCTGTCATCAGGAGCTGCAATAATCATAGAAAATGGTACGACCCCCGGTACAGGGAGGGGGACTGGAACAATAAATAAGTACCAACACTGCTGTTACTCAGGCTCCCCTCCCTCACTCATAGCCCTGCTTGGACGTTCTGTGGTTTCTCAGATGTGTAGACTGTTATGTCTTACATCCTTCCCTCACATTGTTCTCAGATGTGTAGACTGTTATGTCTTACATCCTTCCCTCACATTGTGGGAAATTTACAGCAACTCTTGGTGATAGTATTTGGGCGCCATTATACGAGTGCCGTAACCCATACGGCTCGGGTTGCTTTGACATCATCGGAGCTTCCGTACACGCCTGTCGACTGACAGCGCTGACAGGCTGACGCTTATTAAAATGAATAAAGGCTGGATTTCTCAGAATTTCCAATCTCCACCAGGTGAAGGAAGCTCAACCTGAATAATTGATCCACTCCTCCTCCTCCTCCTCATTTTCCTCCTTCTCCTCCTCTTTGTACAGTAAAGCAGAGGAAAATGGCTATTTTTTGACAGGGCCCACTGGCTCTTGCTATAGTACTTCATGCATTTAATTTTTCTGGAGGGCCACCTACCCGGTCCTCTGTTTGAAACAATTTTTGTGAGTGCCACATACAGGCACTCAATCTATTCCATTTTACTGCAGGGCCACCTACCTGCTCCTCTGGTTTGAACAATTTTTGGGACTGCCACATACAGGCACTCAATCTATTCCATTTTACTGGAGGGCCACCTACCTGCTCCTCTGGTTTGAAACATTTTTGGGACTGCCACATACAGGCACTCAATCTATTCCATTTTACTGGAGGGCCACCTACCTGCTCCTCTGGTTTGAAACATTTTTGGGACTGCCACATACAGGCACTCAATCTATCCCATTTTACTGGAGGGCCACCTACCTGCTCCTCTGGTTTGAAAAATGTTTGGGACTGCCACATACAGGCACTATCCAAATTAAATTGTCTCCATAGCAGCCTCCACACGTTGTCTCCATTGCTACCTCCAAAAGTCGTCCATATAGCTGCCTCCATACATCGTCCCTTTATCAAACGAGGTGTGTCAGGCAGAAATTTGGGTTGTTTTCATGGATTCCACATCAAAGTTGTTAACTTTGTCGCCACCCTGCTGTGTTATCCACAAAATATACTGGCAAACTTTTACCATTTAGGGATATTATTTCAGCGCTTCTTGCGCATCTGTTTACATTCCCCTCACCCGGCATATCCTAAACTTATAAGAACGCTACTACACTTGATCTTATACAAAAGGTTCTTAGAAGTGCTGTTTGGGGAGTAGCCTAGAGACAGGGGCTTGGATTGGCGAAAGCTCGCCTGGCAGCGGAACGCCAGCTCCATGCGCATCATGCGCTTCTTGCGCATCTGTTTACATTCCCCTAACCCGCCATATCCCAAACTTATAAGAACGCTACTACACTTAACTTGGTGCAGGCTGGGACCGAGTCTGACCCTGGGGCTGGTCATATACTGCCGACGCAGAGAATTGCGGGGCCTACCTCGGTCCAGGTCTCAAAGGCCTACTATACCTCCTCCCACCCCTCCTCCACCTCCTCCTCCTCCGAATTACCATCCGTGGGCATGGCGCCATCAGTCGGTAGCTCTAGGCACAGCAGCAGTGCCGTCGCTAAGCGACAGCAGGCGGTGCTGAAACTGCTGAGCCTAGGCGATAAAAGGCACACCGCCCAAGAGCTATTACAGGGCATTCCACATCAAAGTTGTTAACTTTGTCGCCACCCTGCTGTGTAATCCACAAAATATACTGGCAAACTTTTACCATTAGGGATATTATTGAGCGCTTCTTGGCGCATCTGTTTACATTCCCCTCACCCGCATATCCTAAACTTATAAGAACGCTACTACACTTGATCTTATACAAAGGTTCTTGAAGTGCTGTTTGGGGAGTAGGCCTAGAGACAGGGGTTGGATTGGCAAAGCTGCCTGGCTGCGGAGCGCCAGCTCCATCCAAAGATCAACTAACATAGTTGCAGCACCTTTAATCTACTAGTTCACTGCCTCCATATAATAATAATAATCTTTATTTATATAGCGTCATCATATTCTGTAGCGCTTTACAAATCATAGGAAACCAATACAAAGGTAATGTAACAGAGCACAACATTTGTATGGAAACAGGAGTGAGTCCCTGCTCGCCAGAGCTTACGGTTTATGAAGATGATGGGGTACACAGGTAAAAGATTTAAATGGTCAAGCCATTCTCTTAGGGAATAGAAAAAAATAATAAATGGAATTGCTGTCGCTTGAACACTCAGCCGTCATCTTATATACCAGTCCAGGGTGATGGGACTGCAGAGAAGTCTTGGTGCCTGTTGGTTGCTGGATAAACAGATGGAGGACGACAACAGGACGGGTGTAGAGAGATTTAAACTTCATGCAGTAATGAGTGTTATAGGCTTGCCTAAAGAAATGGTTTTTAGAGCACGTTTGAAACTTTGGAGGTTAGGTATTGTCTGATAGTCCGGGCAGAGCTTCCATAGAATTGGTGCAGCTCTAGAGAAGTCTTGGAGACGGAGTGGGAGGTCGCATAGGGTAGAGGTTAATCTAAGATCACTGGCGGATCTAAGAGCAGGGTTGGGCGATAGACTGAGATAGAGAGGAGAGGTAGGGGGGTCAGGGGTGAGCATTATACAGAGCTGCTGTATGGAGGATGAGGGTATTATTATTTTAAACGTATTCGAAAGGAGACTGGCAGCCAGTGCAGCGACTGGCATAAATGTAAGCAGACATGGTCCCCTTATCAAACGAGCTGTGTCAGGAGAATTTTGGGTTGTTTTCATGGCTTCCATGTTAACTTTGTCGCCCACCCTGCTGTGTAATCCACAAAATATACTGGCAAACTTTTATCATGTACCGATATTATTGAGCGCTTCTTGCTCACCTCCTTTGGTTCCTCTCTGCACCCATGGTTTGAAGCCTGAGTCCATTTAGGGTATGTCGCCATGCCACTCTCTAGCCTGCTGCCGCTGCCTCCTGCATGCCGTCCCCTATAGTGTCAGGGTCAATTATTGGATGTTTTAGATGCTATCTAGCTTCATTCTGTCACTCTGTCATGGCCATGCTGTTGCCCATAATTTTGGCATAATGGTGCGATTAAGCGCCTCAGAGGATCCATGCATGCTGCCCCTGCTGTTTCCTGTCCATTTCCGTGGTTTCCATCCTTTTCTGAGGTTCCCAGGTGTTTGGCCAAGCTTCCCTGTGAGAGCCTTGGTCCCCTTGAAAAATGCTCGAGTCTCCCATTGACTTCAATGGGGTTCGTTATTCGAGACGAGCACTCGAGCATCGGGAAAAGTTCGTCTCGAATAACGAGTACCCGAGCATTTTAGTGTTCGCTCATCTCTATTTATAACACAAGAACTGACATACACAAGTACACTCACCGGCCACTTTATTAGGTACACCTGTCCAACTGCTCGTTAACACTTAATTTCTAATCAGCCAATTACATGGCGGCAAGTCAGTGCATTTAGGCATGTAGACATGGTCAAGACAATCTCCTGCATTTCAAACCAAGCATCAGTATGGGGAAGAAAGGTGATTTGAGTGCCTTTGAACGTGGCATGGTTGTTGGTGCCAGAAGGGCTGTTCTGAGTATTTCAGAAACTGCTGATCTACTGGGATTTTCACGCACAACCATCTCTAGGGTTTACAGAGAATGGTCCGAAAAAGAAAAAACATCCAGTGAGCGGCAGTTCTGTGGGCGGAAATGCCTTGTTGATGCCAGAGGTCAGAGGAGAATGGGCAGACTGGTTCGAGCTGATAGAAAGGCAACAGTGACTCAAATCACCACCCGTTACAACCAAGGTAGGCAGAAGAGCATCTCTGAACACACAGTACGTCGAACTTTGAGGCAGATGGGCTACAGCAGCAGAAGACCACACCGGGTGCCACTCCTTTCAGCTAAGAACAGGAAACTGAGGCTACAATTTGCACAAGCTCATCGAAATTGGACAATAGAAGATTGGAAAAACGTTGCCTGGTCTAATGAGTCTCGATTTCTGCTGCGACATTCGGATGGCAGGGTCAGAATTTGGCGTCAACAACATGAAAGCATGGATCCATCCTGCCTTGTATCAAAGGTTCAGGCTGGTGGTGGTGGTGTCATGGTGTGGGGAATATTTTCGTGGCACTCTTTGGGCCCCTTGGTACCAATTGAGCATCGTTGCAACGCCACAGCCTACCTGAGTATTGTTGTTGACCATGTCCATCCCTTTATGACCCTGTATGACAACATCTGATGGCTACTTTCAGCAGGATAATGCGCCATGTCATAAAGCTGGAATCATCTCAGACTGGTTTCTTGAACATGACAATGAGTTTACTGTACTCAAATGGCCTCCACAGTCACCAGATCTCAATCCAATAGAGCATCTTTGGGATGGTGGTGGAACGGGAGATTCGCATCATGGATGTCAGCCGACAAATCGCAGCAACTGTGGTGATGCCATGTCAATATGGACCAAAATCTCTGAGGAATGCTTCCAGCACCTTGTTGAATCTATGCCACAAAGAATTGAGGCAGTTCTGAAGGCAAAAGGGGGTCCAACCCGTTACTAGCCTGGTGTACCTAATAAAGTGGCCGGTGAGTGTATATAGGCTCTTTGCAGCGCATTCAATATCAAGTAGTCCACTTACCTTATCCAGTTTACTCTGAAGTGAAAACCACGGAACTAGTTTGGTCTCCCAAAGCCTTCGTAGTAGAAATTTTAGTCCCTATGAGCTTCCGTACTTGTAGTTCTCACACCAGAGGGAAGCCATTTTGGTAGTTTTTTTTTAAGGATCCAGACCACATAGCGGATTGTGAGTAATCATGAAGCAAGGTATTCACTCTATCAATACAATTTAAGTACAGCAATACACTGAGGACGCAACAGGAGGGTGTCAGTAGAAGAGTTAAAACTTATGCAGTTAATGAGTGTTATAGGCTTGCTAAGAAATGGGTTTTAAGAGCACGTTTGAAACTTTGGAGGTTAGGTATTAGTCTGATAGTCCAGGGCAGAGCATTCCATAGAATTGGGCAGCTCTAGAGAAGTCTTGGAGAAGCGAGTGGGAGGGCCGCAACAGGGTAGAGGTTAATTAAGATACTGGCGGATTAAGAGCACGGGTGGGGCATTTAGACTGAGATAGAGAGGAGAGGTAGGGGGTGCAGCATTATACAGAGCTTATGGATGAGGGTATTATTATTTTAAACTGTATTCGAAAGGAGACTGGGCAGCCAGTGCAGCGATGGCATGAACTGTAAGCAACATGGTCCCCTATCAAAACGAGCTGTGTCAGGCAGAATTTTGGGTGTTTTCATGGCTTCCATGTTAACTTTGTCGCCACCCTGCTGTGTAATCCACAAAATATACTGGCAAACTTTATCATGTACCGATATTATTTGAGCGCTTCTTGCTCACTCCTTTGGTTCTCTCTGACACACCCATTTGGTTTGAAGCCTGAGTCATTAGGGTATGTCGCCATGCCACTCTCAGCCTGCTGCCGCTGCTCTGCCTCTGCATGCCGTCCTTAGTGTCAGGGTCAATTATGGATGTTGTTTACATGATATCTAGCTTCATTGTCACTCTGTCATGGCCATGCTGTTGCCCATAATTTCGGCATAATGGTGCGATTAAGCAGCCCCTCAGAGGATCCATGCATGCTGCCCCTGCTGTTTCCTGTCCATTTCGTGGGTTTCCATCCTTTTCTGAGGTTCCCGGTGTTGGCCAAGATTCCCTGTGCAGAGCCTTGGTCCCTTTGAAAAAATGCTCGAGTCTCCCATGACTTCAATGGGGTTCGTTATCGAGACGAGCACTCGAGCATCGGGAAAAGTCGTTCTGAATAACGAGTACCGAGCATTTTAGTGTTCGCTCATTCTTTATAACAAAGAACTGAAAGACACAACCCAAGTACACTCACCGGACCACTTTATTAGGTACACCTGTCAACTGCTCGTTAACACTTAATTTCTAATCAGCCAATTACATGGCGGCAAGTCAGTGCATTTAGGCATGTAGACATGGTCAAGACAATCTCCTGCATTTCAAAACCAGCATCAGTATGGGGAAGAAAGGTGATTTGAGTGCCTTGAACGTGGCATGGTTGTTGGTGCCAGAAGGGCTGGTTGAGTATCAGAAAATGCTGATCTTACTGGGTTTTCACGCACACCATCTCTAGGGTTTACAGAGAATGGTCTGAAAAAGAAAAATACATCCAGTGAGCGGCAGTTCTGTGGGCGGAAATGCCTTGTTGATGCCAGAGGGCAGAGGAGAATGGGCAGATGGTTTGAGCTGATAGAAAGGCAAACAGTGACTCAAATCACCACCCGTTACAAACCAAGGTAGGCAGAAGAGCATCTTGAACACACAGTACGTCGAACTTTGAGGCAGATGGGCTACAGCAGCAGAAGACCACACCGGGTTGCCACTCCTTTCAGCTAAGAACAGGAAACTGAGGCTACAATTTGCACAAGCTCATCGAAATTGGACAATAGAAGATTGGAAAAAACGTTGCTGGTCTAATGAGTCTCGATTTTGCTGGCGACATTCGGGAGGCAGGGTCAGAATTTGGGGTCAACAACATGAAAGCATGGATCATCCTGCCTTGTATCAAGAGTTCAGGCTGGTGGTGGTGGTGGTTCATGGTGTGGGGAGGGAATATTTTGTGGCACTCTTGGGCCCCTTGGTAACAATTGAGCATCGTTGCAACGCCAAGCCTACCTGAGTATGTTGTTGACCATGTCCATCCTTTATGACCCTGTATGACAACATCTGTGGCTACTTTCCGCAGGATAATGCGCCGTCATAAAGCTGGAATCATCTCAGACTGGTTTCTGAACATGACATGAGTTTACTGTACTCAAATGGGCCTCCAACAGTCACCAGATCTCAATCCAATAGAGCATCTTTGGGATGTGTGGAACGGGAGATTCGCATCATGGATGTCAGCCGACAAATCGCAGCAACTGTGGGATGCCATGTCAATATGGACCAAAATCTTGAGGAATGCTTCCAGCACCTTGTTGAATCTATGCCACAAAGAATTGAGGCAGTTCTGAAGGCAAAGGGGGTTCAACCCGTATATAGCCTGGTGTACCTAATAAAGTGGCCGGTGGTGAGTGTATATAGGCTCTTGCAGCGCATTCACATATCAAGTAGTCACTTACCTTATCCAGTTACTCTCTAAGTGAAAACCACGAACAGTTTGGTTCTCAAAGCCTTCGTAGTAGAAAATTTAGTCCCTATGAGCTTCGTAATTGTAGTTCACATCAGAGGGAAGCCATTTGGTAGTAGTTTGTTTTAAGGATCAGACCACATGCAGGATTGTGAGTAATCATGAAGCAAGGTATTCACTTATCAATTACAAATTACGTAAGCAATACACTATAAAGGTCTTTCAACTATAGTTCAGCATTTTATGTCCATGACATTCAGAAAAATGTTAATTTTAGTGGTTTTTAGATTGTTTTAGAGGAGTCCCTCATTGATGTTCAGCAATCCTGCTAGGTCACCTGGTTACCGGGTCATTCAACCCGCAAACACCATTGCGTTTATATATGAGCTACCAATACACACCCTGTAATGCAACTGACGAAGAACCCGTTACGGGTTCGAAGCCCGTTTTGCTTTTCATATTTATGTTTTTATTATATTCTGGTTTTTATATATCATAAAAAAATACTAACAGAAAGGACCGCGCCAAACTTTCTTTGATCGAATTGGGGATATCCAATAGAAAACATATTGGAGAAACTCACTATATCCAGAGAAGGATTCTCAACTGTAAATTGCTGGGGGTCACACAAGCCCCACAACACGATCAGCTGTTTTTAGAAGCTGATATATAGCAAATAAAACCGTTGAGAGGACAGCTTTGTTTTTCATATAATGGTAAATGAGGTTACTGTAGATTTTAATGATCACACCAATGATCACTGTAGATTTAGATGTTTTTATACATGTTCCACTGTTCCTCTATCATGGGATTGAGCCACCCGTCTTCTCAAAAAGACTTTTCAATGATGTTATTTTTAGCTGTTCCGTCCTGGAGACAGGGAGCTGCAGTATACAGTCAAGCTATCCCACCTCCAACCCATTCATGTGCTGGCACTAAACTATGTTATGCAATGGTCCTGGTAGTTCAGTGCCAGAGCAATTCACGGGGTGTGCTTGGAATGTGAATACCTGTGGTTACATACATTGTGCATAAGCAGTAGACCCTCTTTACTAGTGCATTGTTGGTGTTCACTTGTAGGTTTGTGTTTCTTTTTTAATTTTTATGACTATCCACTGAATTCAAGACATTTTGTATACATTTGTACACAATGGGGCACATTTACTAAGGGTCTGCAGCCGCGATTCCGTCGGGTTTTCCCGAAGATTTCCTCTTTGGTGTATTCACGGAATTGTGGCGACGCGATCGATTTTTGGCGCAATCGCGCCAACTTTCGCGCGACAGAAATTGGGGGGCGTGGCCACCGGACAACCCGAAGGATTCGGGAAAACCGAAGAATTTAAAAAGCCATTTGTGTCGCAAGATCAGCACTCACATACACCAGAAAAAAGCAGGTGAACTTCGCGGACCTCGGCGAGCAGCGGACACCGGTGAATATCGGCGCACAGGAACCTTAGTGAGTCCGGCAGAACCCGGATCAGGTCGGAAGAACCCGCCGCTGGATCGCGCTGGAACGGGTAAGTAACAAGTGCCCCAATGTGGACGTAACCGATTATAGTCATGAAGTGTCACTTATGTGAAATTTTTAACAGGTTTATGTAATGTATGTTAATTTATAAAATCATCTTACGTGTATAGTAGCGCCAGCTTTTTCTGTTTTAGGCATATTGATTTTTGTGTTACGTCAGCCCCTTTTTGTCGTAGCAAGCACACATTGGGCAATGACAGGATATACTGTGTTACAAGTGCCATCCTTTCCTTACCCTCTGTTAAGCAAGGTATTCACTCTATCAATACAATTTAAGTACAGCAATACACTATAAAGGTTCTTTCACCTATAGTTCAGCATTTTATGTCCATGACATTCAGAACAAATGTTAATTTTAGTGGTTTTTAGATTGTTTTAGAGGAGTCCCTCATTGATTGTTCAGCAATCCTGCTAGGTCACCTGGTTACCGGGTCATCAACCCGCCAAACACCATTGCTTTATATATGAGCTACCAATACACACCCTGTAATGCAACTGACGAAGAACCCGTTACGGGTTCGAAGCGCGTTTTGCTTGTCATATTTATGTTTTTATTATATTCTGGTTTTTATATATCATAAAAAATACTAACGGAAAGGACCGCGCCAAACTTTCTTTGATCGAATTGGGGATATCCAATAGAAACCCATATTGGAGAAACTCACTATATCCATAGAAAGGAATCTCAACTGTAAATTGCTGGGGGTCCAACACAAAGCACCACAACAGATCAGCTGTTTTTAGAAGCTGATATATAGCAAATAAACCGTTGAGAGGACAGCTTTGTTTTTTCATCTAATGGTTAAATGAGGTTACTGTAGATTTTAATCATCACACACAATGATCACTGTAGATTTAGATGTCTTTATACATGTTCCACTGATCCCTCTATCCATGGGATTAGCCACCGTTCTTCTAAAAAAGACTTTTCATTGATGTTATTTATCTGTTTCCGTCCTGGAGACAGGGAGCTGCAGTATACAGTCAAGCTATCCCACCTCCTAACCCATTCATGTGCCCTGGCACTAAACTATGTTTATGCAATGGTCCAGGTAGTTCAGTGCCAGAGCACATTCACGGGGCTGGTGCTTGGAATGTGAATACCTGTGTCTACATACATTGTGCATAAGCGGTAGACCCTCTTTACTAGTGCATTGTTGGTGTTCACTTGTAGGTATGAGTTTCTTTTTTAATTGTTATGACTATCCACTGAATTCAAGTGATTTTGAATACATTTGTACACAATGGGGCAGATTTATCAAGCCGTCGGAAAGTCAGAATATTTCCAATTGACCATGGCAACCAATCACAGCTCCCCTTTAAAATATTCATGAGCACTGGTGAAATGAAAGCTGAGCTGTGATTGGTTGCCATGGGCAACTGGAAATATTCTGACTTTCAGACTGCTTGATAAATCTGCCCCAATGTTGCGATTAACCGATTTTAAGTCATGAAGTGTCACTTATGTGAAATTTTTAACAGTGTTTATGTAATGTATGTTAATTTATAAAATTATTCTACGTTGTATAGTAGCGCCAGCTTTTTCTGTTTTTATGCATATTGTATTTTTGTGGCTTAGCGTCAGCCCCTTTTTGCTCGTAGCACAGCACACATTGGGCAATTGACAGGATATATCTGTGTTACAAGTGCCATCCTTTCCTTACCCTCTGTTATTTGTAGTATTAATTATTTGCTGTAATGTGCACAAAGTGGACGAATCCTTTAAGTGCCACAACTGAATTATTTAAACGTTGCTAGTTAGTAGTTTAGTTTTAGTAGTTAGCTCTGTGCGTTGTGGCCACAGCAGCCCTGGCTTTAATGCGAGTCACAGCAACTGCTCTTTATATGTAGATTAAATTGTGGCCCAAGCAAACCCTGTTTGAATCCGAAATGCACTATAATTATTATTAATATAATATATTATAATTATTAATATAATTATTATGTGTTCAATTCAAGAGATGTAGCTGTTAATGAGTATGGGGGAAATCAATTTTCAATAATTTTTTACTTTTTTACTTGGTTGTAGATTTAACTCCGTTGGCCACATTTATCAAAACATGTGCAGTTGCCTGTGGAGTGTACAGGGGGGTACCAACTGGTCATGGTCTTGATTAATCTGGCACCCCCTGCACCGCTCGGGAAGTGAGCACCATTTTTTGTGGTGCACTTTGTTCATGCTGCAGAATTGTGGCGCAGACAGAATTGTGTGCCACGTCAGTAATAAATGTGGCCCAAACTAAAACTAAGCAGTAACACTTCCCTTTCTATGCATATTAATACAGGCAGTCCCCGGGTTACGTACAAGATAGGGTCTGGAGGTTTGTTCTTAAGTTGAATTTGTATGCAAGTCGAAACTGTATATTTTATAATTGTAGGTCTAGACAAAAAAATTTTTGGCCCCAGTGACAATTGGAGTTTAAACATTTTTTGCTGTAATGGGAACAAGGATTATCAATAAAGCTTCATTACAGACACCTTACAGCTGATTATTGCAGGCTGGGACTATAGTAAAGCACTTAGAAAGCTTCACCAGAGGTCAGAGGGGTCCGTCTGTAAGTATGGGTTGTCTGTAAGTCGGGTGTCCTTAAGTAGGGGACCGCCTGTACTGTGTTATCGGACACAGTGCAGCCGCGACACAAAACTGGCACAGACACTTTATAAATATATGTGCAAGCAGTTTGCATGTTCTTTTCAGTGCAACGTCAGAAAATTGGCACAAATACTTTAATAAATGGGGGTCAGTGACTGCAATGGAAAGCACCAGATGACCTCGTATAAAGGCATTATACATTTTCCATAATTTTTTTTATTTTTTCCAGTCTTTTTTTTTTTTTAATAATTTATTAAATGCAATTTTTAGAAAAAAAAACTCATGAAGTAGAAATATAATATAGGACTGAGTAGTTATTTTTGAAATTAAGAGTATTTTTAACTTCTAGATACATCTTGGCCAAAGGGTCTAATTTATTAGGCTGTAGTAGCGGCTGATTGCTGCGAGATCGGGAGAAAATTGCTTTTCAGATGAACACATTTTCTAGCCTCTAAGCTCCCAGCTCGATGAAACTAAACTCTAAATGAATGGTAATAAAATATATTTTGGTCCATGTATTTCACCACTGTAAAAGAATTAATGCA
Organism: Engystomops pustulosus; assembly: GCA_019512145.1. Classification (NCBI taxonomy): domain Eukaryota; kingdom Metazoa; phylum Chordata; class Amphibia; order Anura; family Leptodactylidae; genus Engystomops; species Engystomops pustulosus. The sequence goes on along the minus strand of CM033649.1, from coordinate 25,342,120 downwards.
AAATAATAGGACATATTAATTTAATATATTTTCCAAAAGAACTTACTGCAAACCTTAGTGAAGAAATTGAATTTTTTAAGTGAACCTTTAACATGGGTAGTAGATAATTTTGCACCTTGTGCATAAGATGTGATTGTGATCATAGCGCACTGTAAGCCCTTAAACACCAGGTCTATTTTGTCCTTAAAGGGGTTGGCCACTTTTACTCTTGTTTTTGTAATGTGTGTATGGTTGTGGGGGGCAAGATATTAGGTAATTTACCAATATACATCTATTAAATGTTCTGCACCACTTTCTTGATATGTAATGTGAAGCCTCCTGTACATTCACCTAAAAAGCCAGACATTCCTGTCCATAAAAAAACTCCAATGGAGGGTCATGTGGTCTCTAACTGTCCATCAGCAATCACCCCAAAGAAAAACAGATGCTTTATTTCTTTGCTTTGGTACTTTAAACATATTAAATTATTTATTTCCATATCTCCACATTCTGATAACTGCTGTAACTGTTTTATATATCATCAAGTTAGCTTTGTGTGTGATTTAGCAGTTTTTTTACAGGGTAATAATTATATCAAATTAGTCAAAAAAGCAGTAGCGGCACTCTTATGGCTATACAGTATATGAGAAAATCGGGTGCACGTCCCAGTTTTGAAAAAAAAAAATTGAAAAAAGGCAGCACTCCAAAATATATGTGAAAAAACAGGTGCTTGTTTATTCCAACATGTTCGGCATGGTGGCTGAGTGGGTAGCACTTCTGCCTTGCAGCACTGGGGTCCTGGGTTCGAATCCCACAACATCTGCAAAGAGTTTATATGTTCTCTCCGTGTTTGCATGGGTTTCCTCCGGTTTCCTCCCACACTCCGAAACATACTGGTAAGTTGTTTAGATTTGACATGCTTTGTGCAGCGCTGCGTAATCTGTTTGCGCTATATAAATAAAGAATTATTATTATTATTATGTGCCAAACAGCTATGTTTCGGCTCCTATGGCCTGGAGCCTTCCTCAAGCCATATATATCTCAGCTGATCCCGATAACTATGTAAAATACATAAATGGTGGGACAGTGGATGTGCTATCGGTGTAATACAGGTGCCTAACTGTATTAGTATGTACAAAAATGCAAATAGAAAATCGACACCTAGCACACCAATTCACACTGTATACACAAATAGATTTTTCTATGAAATTTATTTATTGAATCTAAAAAACAAGGCATATAATCATTGAAATCAAAAAGTAGTGTATGCCATTATTAGAGGGATAAAATACACAATACTGGGCACTGGGCAAAAAGAGAGGCAGAGTAGCACTGAAGTGCACAGCTCTACCATAAAAGTCTCAAATAAAAATCTTATAAGCATTTTCTAAAAATAGTGTCTGTGATGCCTGTATGGATCCAGGGATTTTTTTAGAGAGCTGTTAGATTCTTTGTAGACAGAGTTTAATGATCTTGCACTTCTTGTTAGTCAAAGGGATCCAAATATTGGACAACGGCCTATTGTTTGACCGTAGATGTAACCTTATCAAAGGCCATGTGATTTGATGGAATGCCGATGATACTATATATATCCCTTTTTGGGATGATTATTAAAGGAATCCTACCAGTTCCAATGGTAGGTGTAAACTGTAAATACCGAGCACCAGCTCAGGGTGAGCTGTTGCCGGTGCTTACCCCGGAAGAAGCCGTGGTAGCGAAACCCTGGGTTGGGGGCGAACTAGCGAGACTGGCGTCCGCATGGTGGATTTTATATGCACATTTTTTACTTTTCCTTTGTGAGTATGTTTTATCTGAATAAATTTTAATCTGTTTGAACATACTGCACTATTGCTGCTTAAATCTTCTCTGTAGTAGCCCTACATTTATTGAGTGGTTACAAGTTATAAGAAAATGCAGCTGGACTGATCCAAATATCGCTTGTGTGGAACTGCACTAGAAAAGTTTCCAAGAGGGAAAGTGGAACGAAATTGTGGATTCGCTAAAGGATATACAAGAAGACATAAAAGGAGCTCCGGTCAGACTGTTTTTATTTTTACTATTTGTTGGACTTGGGATCGATCCGTGACTGTGAGGTAGCTCCCAAAAGGGTTAAGTGTGCAACTCAGAATACTTTGATTGGTGCTTACTTTTGTTAGTGTTATAAACCGCCGCATCGCGGTTTAAACACGTTTTAATGTTTATAGCTGAAGCTGCTTCGGCGCTTGGTGCGCTCGTGGCGTCTCCGGCATTTCCTATGTTGGCGCGCGCACCAAGCGCCGAAGCTGCTTCAGCTATAAACATTAAAACATGTTTAAACCGCGATGCAGCGGTTTATAACACTAACAAAAGTAAGCGCTGGTGCTCAGTATTTACAGCTTACACCGACCATTTGAACTGGTAGGCTTCCTTTAAAGTTTGTTCAAAACAATCTGAGTCTAATCTGACAAAAAAAAAGCCTTTTAAAATGATGCAAATGAGCCCGAAGGGCTCCAGGCTCCATTGACACCAATGGAACGTGAAGCCCCTCAGGCTCATTTGCACGATTTTTAAAGCCTTTTTTTCTGAAAAACAAGGGCATACGAAGCTAAAAGAAGAGCAGGTCCTGCCAGAGGGGGCACACACCAGCATGTCAGTGTGCTTGGTTTACAATCCTCCATCCTAGCGGAAGATTTCCTTTAATATAAAGGAGGGAAAGTTATAATGGAGATTCCATACTTTGCTAGAGGGGGCTTACTTTAGTATTTAAAAAATATAGTGACAGTGTCCCTTTAAACCAAGCTATTATTACATCCTTTCTCTTTAAACTGATACAGAAGTTTTAATAAGTTACCATATTTTGACAGGAGATATCTATACTGAATTGGTTTTACTGAGTTTACAAAGGCTTATAGGCTTATCCGAGCTTACAGGGGTTTTCATATATAATATGCTAGATAACATAAATAATTTCACGATCATGTCAGCATTATAAGTTTATTTTATGAGATAAAGAAAAATATGATTTTGTTTGCCTTTGAGAATATCACCAACTGTGGGGGGATCATGGAGGTTTAAGGAGATTTCCCTTTGCTACACTGTTTTATAAGCTGCCTATATAAATGACAGCTAAATATCTCTGTCTATCCCATATGCATCCAACAGGAATAACAAAAAGTTCCTTACTATTCTTAGGACACTTTTCATATACTTTTACATTTTAAAGTATTGATTTACTGTTATGGAAAACGTTACTATAAGTTATAAAGTCTCAGAACGAATACAAGACACCAGTCTACACCAATGACTTGCTCTAAGCAGACATTGCCAACAATGGCATAGAGACAAAAAAAATCCCAGTTCAGCTTCAAGGGACCACATTTTACCATAATATATGTGAAGAATTTGCTCGGCATTGGTAGATCCATCTCTTCTTTGGCCACTTGTGACCAATGAGAGCACTTCTGGTTACCTACCTGATGTTACTAGTTTCGGATCATAGGAGCCCTCTATGAGCACTGATTGGCCGCTGACACGTCTGGGCCAGGAGTATCAGCAGAAAACCGACATAGCCCTCAATGCAGTAAGAAGGAGCTAGAGCAGGGTATTTAGGACATTTTTTTTTAAATCCATGCCCTGCTAATTATTGAAAAAAATATATTAAAGAAATCCTTAAATGGCACCCACCGTTCCATCCCTTATAGATTTTCTTAAATGCATAAAAACCTATGAAAGGGAAGACCAACAGTTAATTATTACAAAACCAAAAATTTGGCCAAAGTTGTGGCAGCAGGTGGGGAACAAAGTAATCCAGAACAGGGAAAAAACTGTGGTAGCCGGAGCACATGTTATAAATTCAAAACATCGCTTTATTAAATATCCATTAAAAAGCACACATTGAGTGCATAGACGGTGCAGGTTACAGAGGCAGGAGCTGCCAAACACTTCATAGAGACACACAATAAGAACCTTTGTGGTTTTTCCTTCTTTGGCATTGAACATGTTAATCGACCCTTAAGGGGAGGCAATTGGAGAAAACTCCTCCTTAGGAGGGAGGCTTTTTGGATCTTCGCACTAAATTCCAGGTATCCTCATGGCATGAATTTTAAGAATGACCTGTCATATATTTACTAACAACTCTTATGAGGACAAGTGTATGTATCTTAGATATATCTTCTATACATTTATGTCTACATTTCTTATGTAAACTTTATACAAGTTAACTTTTTGTAAACTTTACACAAACTTTACACAAGCTAACTGTTGTGTCGACGCCTATGTTGCCGGATGTGATGTCGGCAGCCACTAATTGTTCAGGTGTACCTTAGGGTTTAAAGGTTTGTTTTTAATGTTGCAGTGCATACCATGATTAAGGCTCCGCAGTGAGCTGAAACGCGTAGGTTTTTTTGCCCCTGTAACCTGCACCGTCTATGCACTCAATGTGTGCTTTTTAATGGATATTTAATAAAGCGATGTTTTGAATTTATAACATGTGCTCCGGCTACCACAGTATTTTCCTTGGATTACTCTATTTGCCAGACGCCGTTGCAGCACCTGCTTTGGAGAACCCCGACATCTAGACCTGCCAAGGGAAATGTGAGTGTACTCTTTTTTTAATCCAGAACAGGGATTGGCCAGACATATGTATTATGACCTCTGGCAGGCTATAACTATGACAGGTGTTATCGATGAAGTTCTGGAGCAGATACATTTAATTTCCAGTTCAAACCTTTAAGTAATTCAAGCATGATCTGGTCAGATGTGCTGAACATTAAAGGGGTTGGCCACTTTTCCTCATGTATTTTGTAATGTGTGTGTAAGTGTGGGGGGCAGGATATTATGCAATTTACCAATATGCATCTAATAATAGTTCTGCTCCACTTTCTTGATCTGTAAAGTGAAGCCTCTTGTCTTTTACCTCATCAGTCAGACATTCCTGTCCATAACATGGCTACAGAATGTGGTGATCTCTGTCCATGAGCAATCACCCTGCCAGGATCTTATTATAGTATTCCTGAATATAAGATCAAGGTCCAGGTTTATTTCTGATGGAGAGATCACATGACTCTCCATCTGAGGTTATTTTATGGACAGGAATGTTTGACTTATTAGGTAAAAGTACAGGGGGCTTACATTTACATATCAAGAAAGTGGAGCAGAATTATTAATAATAAATTAAAAAAAAAAAAAAAATATATATATATATATATATATATACATACTGTGGGAATTTGGCCCAGTAGAGACCGTGGTAGCGGGGTGCTGAGATGCAGTTCACGGCAGTGACACCAAAGTACAGTCCAAAACAGGTCTCGCCTGTGTTTATTTCAGCAGGTACAAAATAAAACAGCCTTTACATTCAGGCATAAAAAACAAAATAATATCCTACCCGTCAGGGTGCTAACTATACAGTGATTCTCTAACTCACCACTAACAAAAATCACTTGGCTGCTCCAGGCACAGAGGTCAGGGCTGTGTGCTCTCCAGCCTCCTTCCAGAGAGAGACAACACTCTGAGCTCTGCTGAGCGGTTTAAAAAAAAGGCTGATTGGGGCTGTTCCCACCACCTGTGTCCAAGGTGCTGGACAACCCAACCTCAGCACTAAGGCCTTGCATAATAGCAAAACCTGGGGGAAACATACCGCCCATCCACAGTTAACCCCTTCAGTGTCTCACATACCCTCCCCCTCTGTTTGACCCTGTGGGGGCGAACACTTTTGGCCATCAGACAGTGGGTACGAGACAGGGCATCGGCATTCCCATGCATCTTTCCTGCTCGATTTTGTACGGTGAATTTGAAATTCTGCAGCATTAGGAACCACCTTGTGACCCTGGCGTTCCTCTCTTTGGCCTGACTCATCCAGGTGAGGGGAGAGTGATCGGTCACCAGTGTAAACTGTCGCCCTATCAAGTAATACCTCAGGGATTCCAGAGCCCATTTTATCGCCAAGCACTCCCTCTCAACTATGCTATAGTTCTTCTCAGGAGGTGTGAGCTTGCGGCTCAGGAATGTCACGGGATGTTCCTCACCCTCCACTACTTGGGACAGGACAGCCCCTAGGCCCACGTCAGAAGCGTCAGTCTGCACAATAAAGGTCTTGGTGAAGTCAGGGGTGATCAGTACCGGTCCCTCGCACAAAACCGTCTTAAGTCGCTGAAACGCCCCCTCAGCCTCTTCGCTCCACTTTACCATCACCGCCCTGCTACCCTTGGTCAGGTCAGTCAGGGGTGCCGCTATGGTAGCAAAATCGGGGATAAATCGGCGATAATAGCCCACTATGCCTAGGAAAGCCCTCACTTGCTTCTTGCTCATAGGTCGTGGCCACTGCTGGATCGCCTCCACTTTATTTACTTGGGGTTTGATGACACCTCGCCCAATACGGTACCCCAGGTAACGGGCCTCTCCCAGACCCAGTGCACATTTTTGGGGGTTCGCTGTCAACCCTGCTGCCCTCAGGGAGTCTACCACTGCTTGTACCTTGGCCAGATGACTCTCCCAATCGTTACTATAAACTATGATGTCATCCAGGTAGGCCGAGGCATATCTCCGGTGAGGTTTTAGCACGAGATCCATTAACCTCTGGAACGTGGCGGGAGCCCCATGTAGCCCAAAGGGAAGTACCACGTACTGAAAAAGCCCATCAGGAGTAACAAAAGCGGTCTTCTCTTTGGCCCTGTCAGTAAGGGGTACCTGCCAATACCCTTTCGTCAGGTCAAGGGTGGAGAAGAACCTAGCCTGTCCAAGTCGTTCTATCAACTCGTCCACCCTGGGCATGGGATAAGAATCAAATTTGGACACCTCGTTCAACTTCCTAAAGTCATTGCAGAACCGTAGGGAACCATCAGGTTTGGGAATCAACACAATAGGACTCGACCAGTCACTTTTAGACTCCTCGATATCCCCCAGGTCTAACATCTGCCTGACTTCTTCGGATATGGCTAGCCGGCGCGCTTCAGGGACCCGGTAGGGTTTTTGGTGTACCCGGATGTGGGGTTCGGTTATGATGTCATGCTTGATGACTGAAGTACGTCCCGGTAACTTAGAGAACACATCCACGTTTCGGAGCACAAACTCCTTCGCTTCCTGAATCTGGGCCCTGGAGAGGGACTCCGAGACGCGTACTTCAGGCACCTTGGCATCGGGTACACCTACCTCCGGTGTCACCTTCTTGGGGACAGACGCTTTTTCTACTCCCACGGCCATCAGGGACTCTCTTTCCCTCCATGGCTTTAGGAGGTTCACGTGGTATATCTGTTCGGGTTTCCTTCTCCCCGGCTGAGATACCTTGTAGGTTACCTCCCCCATTCTCTCCATGACCTCATATGGTCCTTGCCATGTTGCCAAGAACTTGCTCTCAACGGTGGGCACCAGAACTAGCACTCTATCGCCTGGGTTAAAGATCCTGAGTCGGGCTGACCTATTGTAGACCCTAGACTGGGCCTCTTGTGCCCTTGTCATGTGCTCCTTTACAAGGGGCATTACCGCCGCTATGCGGTCCTGCATAAGGGAGACGTGTTCTATCACACTACGGTGGGGGGTCCTCTCCTGTTCCCAGGTCTCCTTGGCTACATCCAAAAGCCCACGTGGGGAACGGCCATATAACAGCTCAAAGGGTGAGAAACCCGTGGAGGACTGGGGAACTTCACGTATGGCAAACATCAAATAGGGCAACAAACAATCCCAGTCCTTCCCATCTTTGCTGACCACCCTCTTTAGCATCCCCTTCAAGGTCTTGTTAAACCTCTCGACCAGGCCATCTGTCTGAGGATGATATACCGAGGTGCGGAGCTGTTTAACTTGCAGTAATTTACACATCTCCTTCATTACCCTAGACATGAATGGGGTACCCTGGTCAGTCAAGATTTCCTTGGGGAGGCCTGTGCGTGAGAATACCTGGAACAGCTCCCTAGCAATATTTTTGGAGGAGGTGTTCCTTAATGGAATCGCCTCTGGATACCGCGTAGCGTAGTCCAGGATAACCAGGATGTATTGGTGCCCCCTTGAGGATTTGACTATGGGGCCAACCAGATCCATTGCAATCCGTTCAAATGGCACTTCTATGATTGGTAGCGGGACCAGAGGACTCCTGAAGTGGGACACCGGGGCAGTAAGTTGACACTCAGGGCAGGAGCTACAATACCGGTTTACCTCCTCCCACACCCCGGGCCAGAAAAATCTCTGCAGGATCCTCTCTCGGGTCTTCTCAGCACCTAAGTGCCCTCCCAGCACATGTTTGTGTGCCAACTCTAGCACCAGCCTACGGTGAGATTGGGGTACTACAAGTTGCTCAACCTCCTCACCCCGTATCTGGTCGACCCTGTACAACAGTTCCCCAACAATCACCATTCGGGGGTATATTTTGTCAGCCCCTGGTATTTGGAGTACCCCATTTATCACCTTAACATTCTCCCGTGCTTTAAACAAGGTAGGGTCCTGTAGCTGTGCAGCCCCAAAATTTTCACGGGAAATCTCAAGGTCCGGCATGTCGGCCACCTCCTCGTGGCCCTCTACCTCACCAGCTAGGACCTCTAGTGGAGAGAATTCATCACATGGGGTCACCCCTACTGCTGGTGTGGGTACATCGGCCTCAAAGGGTTCAGGGGCCAAGGCCGGACATACCTGATGTCCATTATCTGCAACAGCACCTGAGGTGGGTCTTCGTCTCCAGAGGTCCCAAAACACCGGTAAGTCTCTGCCGATAATAGCCTCATGAAACAGGGTCCCCACCACCCCCACTTCATGGGTAATAGTACCACAAGGAGTATGTAGGTTGATGACAGCAGTGGGATATTCGCGAGTGTCCCCATGTATACACAACACTCCCACTTTCCGCCCACTGTATAGTCCAGGATCAACCAAAGTTCCCCGCACCAGGGTGACCAGACTCCCTGAGTCTAGCAAGGCTTCCACTGTGTGGCCCCCGATTGTGACCATACACACTTGGGGTTCTGCATCCATGACCGACTCGGCTGTCAGAACCGGCCGGGCAAACAGTGACACTCGCCGGGTCTGGTTGCAATCCATTGGCTCCACTGACAGTGGACAGTTGGCAGAAATATGGCCCATCTCATGGCATCGCCAGCACTGGATACGGCTATGACCTCTGTCACGAGCCTCACTGGGTTTCTGGGTATCCACGCCCCCCAATGAACCCCCTCCCAACCTGACCTGCCTCCCCTTTTCCGTAGTAGCAGTCTTGCCAGATGGCTTGGTGACCTTGTCACTGGCACTGCTTCGTGTGGGAGAGGTAAGTAGAAGATCCTCCGTAGCCCGATATCTCTCTACTAGGGACACGAGTTCCTCAGCATTTGTGGGACCGGCCTGTCCAACCCATCGCTGGAGCCGAGAGGGCAGAGAACGGGTGAACTTGTCAAGAACCACTCTCTCTACCATCTGTGCTGGGGTGCAGTCCTCTGGTTGTAGCCACTTCCGGACAAGATGGATCAGGTCATGCATTTGGGAGCGTGGGGGTAGTTTTTCTGAGTACGCCCATTGGTGGACCCGGCTGGAGCGAACTTGAACGGTGACCCCAAGACGAGCCAGAATCTCCGCCTTTAGCTGGGGGTACTCACGGGCCTCCGTTTCACTCAGGTCGTAGTAAGCCTTCTGCGCTTCGCCCGTCAGGAACGGTGCCAGGACATCTGCCCACTGCTCAGCTGGTAACTCCTCTCGCTCAGCTACTCGCTCGAACACAGTGAGATACGCCTCCACATCGTCGGTCGCCGTCATCTTTTGTAAAGCCTTCTGCACTGCAGCCCGTGCGGAATGCTGGACAACCGGGTACCCTTGCAAACCAGTATGGGACCCCTCAGTAGTCATCGCTTGCGGTGCTGCCATAACGCCAGAAAACTTTTCCATCATCAGCTGGAACATGGCTCGGGACTCTTCCTGCTGTTGCTGGAGCATGGCTTGCTGCTGGCGGGACCTCTCCTCCTGCTGCTGGAGCATGGCTTGCTGCTGGCGGGACCTCTCCTCCTGCTGCTGGAGCATGGCTTGCTGCAGCTGCCGATTAGCCTGGGACTCTTCCTGCTGCTGCTGCCGATTAGCTCTGGCTTCCTCCTGCTGCTGCTTTCACCCAGGCCATGCAATGTTGCAGGATGTAGCGAGCCTTTCAGGTGTGTGTCTTTTGAACTGCCCGCAATCCGAAGCACCATATGTGGGAATTTGGCCCAGTAGAGACCGTGGTAGCGGGGTGCTGGGATGCAGTTCACGACAGTGACACCAAAGTACAGTCCAAAACAGGTCTCGCCTGTGTTTATTTCAGCAGGTACAAAATAAAACAGCCTTTACATTCAGGCATAAAAAAAAACAAAATAATATCCTACCCGTCAGGGTGCTAACTATACAGTGATTCTCTAACTAACCACTAACAAAAATCACTTGGCTGCTCCAGGCACAGAGGTCAGTGCTGTGTGCTCTCCAGCCTCCTTCCAGAGAGAGACAACACTCTGAGCTCTGCTAAGCGGTTTAAAAAAAAGGCTGATTGGGGCTGTTCCCACCACCTGTGTCCAAGGTGCTGGACAACCCAACCTCAGCACTAAGGCCTTGCATAATAGCAAAACCTGGGGGAAACATACTGCCCATCCACAGTTAACCCCTTCAGTGTCTCACAATACATATTACCTTATATTCTGCCCCCACACTCACACACATATAACTAAAACACTTGAGGTAAAGTGGTGAACCCCTTTAAGACCGGTGCTCAAAGCATTAGTCTTAATGCACAATCTAGGAACAATGTATTATCTTAAACCAACATGGCCCACTCTACCGGAATACATGTCGATTAAATTTAAAATACAGAAACCTGTAAGATTAAAAGATTTTTCAGGCTTCAGGGGTAGTGGATCCTCTGGACCACCATGGATGATAACGTGAGCCGACACCTGAGTCCGGAATCTAAGTGGTGCCTGGTTTTCACAAAAGCCAGCCGCAAACGGGTTGGACTTGCTGCAGCGTGGTACCACCAGGTTGTCCCACAGGTGCGACTTTGTCCGCAGTGGCAGCCAAGGCGAGGTACAGGGGCGTTGAGCAGAATTGTAGTGGGGACAGGCAGGATGGGCAGCACGGGATCAGAGTCAGGGACGTAGCAATAGGTTAAGGCAGGCAGCAGAGGAGCGGAGTCAGGAACGGAACCGGGGTCACAACAGGAAATCACAATAACAGTGCAGGGCATGCGACAAAACTTTCTCTTAGGCAGGGTGTGCAGGTAGAGGCAGATTTATATATAGAATTCTGGGAAATAGCCAGCGCCAATTAATGTGGTGCGGGCCCTTTACATTTTCTGAAGTTGGCATGCACGCGCCCTAGACCGGGATCAGGAGCCAGGACTTGTAAGAAGCACGAGCACTACACTAGCATGTTGAGAGGGGCATGGGTGAGCCCAAGATTATTGTTAAAAGCAATAATAACCACTTAACAGATACATATAAACATATCCAATGGATAGAATACTTTTTAAAACTCATCTTACCTTTAAAAAAAAAACATTTTCAATGTCGCTTAAACCCAGATGTGACCTCTGAGAGCGTTATGTGGAATGTGTCTCGCTGTGTCTTATTTAAATCTTTAAGAATCTTTTAATCCTAAAACATACAAGTGGGGTTAACATCAAAACACACCTCCACGCTATTAAGTGAATTCCCCTTATTTCTGTTTGATACTGGATGTTATGTTTTACATTCACAGAGGTCAAGGTAAATCACTTACAGGAAATACATTAGAGAACATATTTCATGTTCTATACATTTTTTGGAAAGTAAAGCAGCTCAAGTAAACAAACTTTACATTGCTTGGTTATAGCTTATGGACGCTGCCAGTTTATAGCTTAAAGGACACCTGTCATCAGGTCTCTGCCACTTGTCCTGTCACTCCTTCCTGTTGGAGCAGCTCACTTGGATCCCACCCCAGCCTTTATCTAGTTATTTCATACATTAATCATTATAAAATCATCTTTTCTTTATTATGTAAATGAGGCTGGTCACATGGTCAGAGGCAGTGATGTCACCCCTGTTACCCCTCCCCTCTCCTCCCCCTGCTCATGTCTGTGTGTAATGTATAGTAAAGCATGGCTAGTGTGTGTGCTGCATCTGCTGACATGCTGCATCCTCCTAATATACAGGTGAGAGACGCAGACATCAGCTACACATGAATCTGACATGTTCTGCATCCTGGAGCTGCTGTATCTCTCCTATACACACACACATGCACACACAGGCTGCAGGGGGCGTGGCCACCAGCACCAGGAAGCACATCATTATACAGCCTCACATCCTTATACAGGCTGTCAGTCAAGCACTGGGGGTGTGGCTGTGCCTCCCACTCATGAATAGAGTGGACAGCTTGAATATGCTAATGCTTCATTGGACATTTCACAGGTCATTTGCATACAGCTTTAGGACCTCATTGCTTAGGTTTACAGGCATATAGAGGGACAATGAAGGGATAGAGGCAATGCTCTCTAATGGCAGTTTATGAAAATATATTTAGTTTAGGGGGGTTATTTTGCATGACGGGTTCTCTTTAAAGCTCAGCCTCATTTTTTGTATTCTGACATGTGTCGCTTTATATGGTTATAACTTTTGAACTCTGTTACTTATCTAAACGATTCTGTGATTGTTTTTTCCTCATATGTTGTACTTCATTTTAGTGGCAAATTTTGGCTGATAAGTTTTGCGTTTATTTACAAAAAAAAATAAAAAATGATTTTGTTGGGAAAAATCTGCCATTTTCGAAATTCGAAATCATTAGGTTATTAGGCAGATAGATTTACCACCTAAATAAGTTGCTGAATAACATTTCCCATATGTTTACTTTACATTTTCATTATTTTTGAAATGTCTGGATAATTTATTTTGATGTCACGCGGCTTACAAATCGAATATCAATTTTCCGAATTGACTATTTTTGGGAGAAATACTGTTTTTAATGAAATTTTACATATATAAGATCAAAACCCCCTATATAATCAACCCATTTTCAAATCTGCACTACTAAAACTATCAGAAACAGCTTTTATGAAGATTGTTAACCCCTTGAGATCTTCTTAGTAATTGAATCAAAATGGAGGTGAAATTTAGAATTGTCAAATTGTGTCGGTTACACGTTCATTTATCGCTAAAATGTATGCATTTCCAAAAGATAAAAAGAGAAAACCCACCATACAATTTGTTCTACAATTTCTCCCGAGTACAGAGACCCTCCACATGCGGACCTTACTTGTTTTATGGGGGCACAGAGAGGCGCAGAAGGGAAGGAGCGCCCCGCAAATGCCAGGATTTTATGTAGGCTATAAATTTTTAGCTTTTTCGTTATTAGGCCATGTGATGGCATTTTTTTTGCGGGATGAGATGCTTTTCCCAGTGTTACCATTTTGGGGTTGGTATCACCTATTGTTGAAAATTTAGGAACTTTTTTTTTGAGGGCAGGAGTAGAAAAGCATCAAGTCTGTGCTGGATTTTTCACTTTTTTTTATGTTCACTATATAGCCTAATAATCATGTTATCTTTATTCTATGGGTCAATACGATTACAGGGACACCATACTAGAATATTTTTTATTACGTTTTCATAAATTTACCAAATAAATCATTTTTGCATTCCAAGTGGCATAACATTTTTATTTTTTTAGCTACGGAGCCAGTGTATGTCTTCTTTTATGCAGGACATGCCGTACTTTGCAACGGTATCATTATGGAGTACATATGTTTTTTTGATCATGCTTTATTGCATTTTTTGTTGGATTCAATAGGTAAATCATAATTAATGGCTGTTTTTTTTTACGGCATTCATCGTGCGGGATCAATAATGACATTTTTTTTCTTCTACGGGTAGTTACGGACACGTTGATACTATATATGTGGGGATTGTGTTATGATTTAGACTTTTTTGTGTTATATGTCTCTTTATATGTTATGGGGCTTATGGGCATTTTAATTGATTTATTGCTTTAATTTTTATTGAATAAGATTTAGTTTTTTACTTTTTCACTGTTTCTACCATGGGACAATAACAAGAAATCATCTGATTGCTTGTTCATGATAATATCCTGCAATACTGATCTATTGCAGGGAATTAGTAGTGTCAGCCCATGCATAGGCTGACACTGTGCCTTTTAAGATGATGTAATTGACGCCATCTTTCAGGCACTGCCTGTAGGCAGCTCTGGGGTCCTGGTGGGGGGGGGGGGGTCGATTGTGGGGAAAAGATACCGGAAGGCAGGTTAAATCCCGAGGTCGCGCTAGATAAGTTGGACCAACCAACTCGGTGTCCAATTTATTTGAGAATTTCTGACACTGACAAAAACTAGTGAGTGTTTTTGAAACTTGTTTCAACTCAAATGAAAGGAAGTTGGGGCTATTTCAAAAGCCTGTGGCCTGGTGGGAAAAGGTGTCAGTTGTGATGGGAGAAGGCATAACTTATGGTATTTCCAGTCTTCCATCAGTTTTCATCATACAAAGCTGTAGTATTGGCCATGCAGATATGTTTTACCAACACTTTGTACTGTCATAACTGCTGATTCCTCTGTACCCTTTTTAAATCAAAGAGAAATAAAAGGTAGACGTTCACAAAGTTTTGCAATGTAGATGGAAAAAGATGAAAAGGATGATCAAAATGGGCGAAATTTTGTTTAGAATCCCATCTGTGTAGGATTAATAATAAGGTATTTGCATTGTGGGCAAAACATAGAAAGGATCAAGCATCTTGGTCTGAACCCATTGATTTGGCAGGAATAACCAACCATCTCACTTGTAGGGGAATTTACCATTTTTCACATGACAAATGATGTTGAGAGAAAGAAAGAAGGAGCATGCTGATCTTAAAAGCCCAATTTCCATGAAGTCAGCCACTGTAGAATCTGCAGAAAATACACTAGAGGTTTTATGGTACCAAAATGTGGGCAAACCATTAAACATTAAACTTGAAGCACATTTTGTCTTCTGAAAGGTTTGTACTATTTACATTTGTTTCAAGTTACCTATAAAACAATATTTCATATTGAATAGATAAATATTAGATCTTTCAGGCTTTCAATTGTCTGTGTCTTGAATTGACTGGGAGTTCTCCACCTTTTATCATGAGATGATTTCTCTCCAGTTCTCCCCATTTGAGCCAGCTTTTACCAAATGGCAGCTTGATATCTAAGATTTTGGGATCTGAGTTCTACCTAGAGACCAATGGTCATCGTCTCTAGAGACCGGCAACCACTTTATGCAGGTCAAGTGGCTCCACTGGATGAGCTTGACCTTGGTGAGGCTAAGCATCAGAGCAACTATCAGTTTCCTCAGGATGGTAGCGTAATTGCTGCTGAAAAAGTTGAGCGGATGCTCTTCCATTTTCTTCTATTCCGGGCTAGGAAGATTGTACTTAATCGGAAACCTGCAGATAGGACACTTTGTACAATCTGCTTAGCTACCGATGCTCTGTAACATGCTGCATGCATATAGGCTAGTATGTACAATCTGCTCAGCTTCTCCTGCACATACAATACCTTTTCAATAATATTTTTTTCAGGCTAAGTTCATTAGCCTAAGGGGAAGGCAAAGTTCTAGCTAGTGATTTTAGGCAACTTCCATCTACCAACATAATTGAATTTGCTATTAAATCATGTAAAAGTTGGGGGTCACCCATGATAACTGTAATCTAGAGTGCAGAGTAAAAGATGTGGTATAGTTATCACACTTCTATGTTCAAAACACTTCTTTGATGTTCAAAGAAGTGAAAGAAAACAAAGGATATATCATCAGAGGCAAAATATGTATGTTGAATGCTTAAAAAGTCTCTTACTTTCTTAAAAACATCAAAGATCGGTTAATCTTACCTACTGTTGTATTATTTTCATCAAGACCTCTATGCTGATTTCTTAAGATAAAAGGACACTGCCTCTAACCCAAAGCCGATCACCTTAATTTGGGTAAATAAATAGATTAATTGTGTTCTCCAGGGCTAAGTAAATCTGTGCCACTAGGGGGAGATTAGTGGAGAAATATATCACATGAGGTTCATAAGCTAGTTAAGTGAACCTGTCAGTAGGAATTCATTTTTTAGCTGGTGACAAGTTCCAGTAATCTATTTTTTGCTGATTTTAAAATTGCCTTTGTCAGCATTCTGAATAATTTCAGTACTTTCTAAAACTATATTTCACATTACCTGGCTGAGTGCCAGCAGCGTGTAATGCGTCCCGGGGGATGGAGCAGCAGCAACATTATGTGTACCTGTGTCTTTCTCCTCTCCTCAACACATGCAACTCCTTCCCCTTCCCCACTTTCTGCCATGTGCATTGTGCAGGCAGGGGAGAAAGGGGGATGGTGTGGAGCAGTGGAAGAATTCACGCGTAGATACAGGCACACACAGGCTGCAGCTGCCTCTCCCTAAGGATTCACTACATGATACTCGCAGGGAGCCAGGTAATAGGAAATAAAGTTTTATAAGCTACTGGAATGATGAATGATAAAATGAAAAATCATCATAGCATAAGGCATTGGAATCTATAACCATCTAAAAGTGACATTCCTTGTGGCAGGTTCACTTTTGAAAAGATGAAAATCACAGTGAAAATCTTCACAATTAATTCATATGCTTCAGATTTAACAATCCAAGTATATTTGATTTTTTTCAATAATAATGTCACGGTACAGCTTATCTCTTCCTCCTTCCAACACAATGGGGCAGATTTACTGACCCGGTCCATTTGCGATCCAGCGGCGCGTTCTCTGCGGTGGATTCGGGTTCTGCCGGGATTCACTAAGGCAGTTTCTCCAACGTACACCATTTTTTTAAATGCAGCGGTTTTTCCGAATCCGACGGGTTTTTGTACGGCCACACCCCCCATTTCCGTCACGTGCATGCCGGCGCCGATGCGCCAGAATCCGATCGCGTGCGCCAAAATTCCTGGGCAATACAGGGAAAATCTATGGAAACAATGGAAAAATTTGCATAACCCGCTGGTAAAACGCGATTCGGGCCCTTAGTAAATGAACCCCAATGACCTCATATACTGTAGATAAGACAGACACATCATTACATCACTACTGAGAAGACATGGGGGCAGATTTATCAAGCTGTCTGAAAGTCAGAATATTTCTAGTTTCCCATGGCAACCAATCCCAGCTCCCCTTTAAAATATTCTTGAGCACTGGTAAAATGAAAGCTGAGCTGTGATTAGTTGCCATGGGCAACTAGAAATATTCAGACTTTCAGACAAATTGATAAATCTGCCCCATGGTGTCCTCCCCTCCCTTTACAAGGACCTCTGTATAGATAACACTGATCCATCATTACATCACTACTGACAATAGATGATGTCACAGCTTATCTCCTCCTCCTCCCTGTACAATGACCTCTATACAGATAACACTGACCCATCATTACATCACTACTGACAATAGATGATGTCACAGCTTATCCCTCCCCTCCCTGTACAGTGACCTCTATACAGATAACACTGACCCATCATTACATCACTACTGACAATAGATGATGTCACAGCTTATCTCCTCCTCCTCCCTGTACAATGACCTCTATACAGATAACACTGACCCATCATTACATCATTACTGACAAAAGATGATGTCACAGCTTATACACCCCCCTCCTCCCTGTACAATGACCTCTATATAGATAACACTGACCCATCATTACATCACTACTGACAATAGATGATGTCACAGCTTATCTCCTCCGCCTCCCTGTACAAAGACCTCTATATAGATAACACTGACCCATCATTACATCACTACTGACAATAGATGATGTAATGATGGGTCAGTGTTATCTATATAGAGGTCATTGTACAGGACCAGTTCAATGGTAGGTGTAAACTGTAAATACGAGCAACAGCTCAGGGTGAGCTGTTGCCGGTGGTCTTACCCCGGAAGAAGCCGTGGTAGCGAAACCCTGGGGCTGGGGGCGAAGTAGGCGACTGGCGTCCGCATGGTGGATTATATGCACATTTTTATTTTCCTTTGTGAGTATGGTTTATATGAATAAATTTAATATGTTTGAACATACTGCAATATTGCTGCTTAAATCTTCTCTGTAGTAGCCCTACATTTATTGAGTGGTTACAAGTTATAAGAAAATGAGCAGGACTGATCCAAATATCGCTTTGTGGAAATGCACTAGTAAAAGTTTCCAAGAGGGAAAGTGGAACGAAATTGTGGATTCGCTCTAAAGGATATACAGAAGACATAAAAGGAGCTCCGGTCAGATGTTTTTATTTTTACTATTTGTTGGATTGGGATCGACGTGACTGTAGGGTAGCTCCCAAAAGGGTTAAAGTGTGTTGCAACTCAGATACTTTGATTGGTGCCTACTTTTGTTAGTGTTATAAAACCGGCGCATCGCGGTTAAACCCGTTTTAATGTTTATAGCTGAAGCTGCTTGGCGCTTGGTGCGTCGTGGCGTCTCCGGCATTTCCTATGTTGGCGCGCGCACCAAGCGCCGAAGCTGCTTCAGCTATAAACATTAAAACATGTTTAAAACCGCGATGGCAGCGGTTTAAAACACTAAACAAACAGTAAGCGCTGGTGCTCAGTATTTAACAGTTTACACCGACCATTTGAACTGGTAGTTGGTTTTTAGGGATTCTTTTTCAAAAGTTTGTCAAAACATCTGAGTCTAATCTGACAAAAAAAAGCCTTTTAAAAATGATGCAAAATGAGCCGAAGGGCTCCAGGCTCTCATTGACACCAATGGAACGTGACAGCCCCTAGGTCATTTGCACGATTTTAAAGCCTTTTTTTCTGAAAAACAGGGCATACGAAGCTAAAAGAAGCAGTCCTGCCAGAGGGGGCACACACCACATGTCAGTGTTGTGGTTTACAATCCTCCATCTAGCGGAAGATTTCACTTAATATAAAAGGAGGAAAGTTAAATGGAGATTCCATACTTGGCTAGAGGGGGCTTACTTAGTATTTAAAAAATATAGTGACAGTGTCCCTTTTAAACAAAGCTATTTTTATACATCCTTTCTTAAATGATACAGAAGTTTGAATAAGTACCATTATTTTGACAGGAGCATATCTATACTGAATTGGTATTTTACGAGTTTACAAAGGCTTATAGGCTTATCCGAGCTTCAGGGGTTTTCATATATAATATGCTAGATAACATAAATTAATTTTCACGATCATGTCAGCATTATAAGTTATTTTATGAGATAAAGAAAAATATGGATTTTGTTGCCTTTGAGAATATCACCAACTGTGGGGGGATCATGGAGGTTTAAGGAGATTTCTCCTTTGCTAACTGTTTATAAGCTGCCTATATAATGACAGCTAAATATCTCTGTCTATCCCAATATGCATCCAACAGGAATAAAAAAAGTCCTTACTATTCGTAGGGACACTTGTCATAACTTTAACATTTTAAAGTATTGATTTAGTGTTATGAAAACGTTACTATAAGTTATTAAAGTCAGAACGAAAACAAGACACCAGTCTACACACAGTGAACTTGCTCAAGCAGACATTGCCAAAATGGCATAGGAGACAAAAAAAAATCCCAGTTCAGCTTCAAGGGACCACATTTTACCATAATATAGTGAAGAATTTGTCCGGCATTGGTAGATCCTCTTTCTGAGGCCACTTGTGACCAATGAGGGCACTTCTGGTTAACTACTGATGTTCAGTTTCGGCCCTCTATGAGCCACGATTGGCGCTGACAAGTCTGGGCCAGGAGTATCAGCAGAAAACAGACATAGCCCTCATGCAGTAAGAAGAAGCAGAGCAGGTATTTAGGATTTTTTTTTTTTAAATCATGCCCTGCTAATTATTGAAAAAAATATATTAAAGAAATCCTAAATGGCACCCACCGTTCCATCCTTATAGATTTTCTTAAATGTATAAAACCATGAAAGGGAAGACCAACAGGTTATTATTACAAAACCAAAAAATTGCCAAGTTGTGGCCGGCAGGTGGGGAACAAAGTAATCCAGAACATAGGGAAAAAAAACTGTGGTAGCGGAGCACATGTTAAAATTCAAAACATCGCTTTATTAAATATCCATAAAAAGCAACATTGAGTGCATAGACGGTGCAGGTTACAGAGGCAGGAGCTGCAAACACTCATAGAGACACACAATAGAACCTTGTGGTTTCTTCCTTGGCATTGAACATGTTAATCGACCTTAAGGGGAGGCAATTGGAGAAAACTCCCTCCTTAGGGGGAGGCTTTTTGGATCTTCGCACTAAATTCCAGGTATCCTCATGGCATGAATTTTAAGAATGACCTGTCATATATTTACTAACAACTCTATGAGGACAAGTGTATGTATCTTAGATATATTTCTATACATTATGTCTACATTTCTTATGTAAACTTATACAAGTTAACTTTTGTAAACTGTTACACAAACTTTACACAAGCTAAGTTGTGTCGAAGCCTATGTTGCCGGAGTGATGTCGGCAGACACTAATTGTTCAGGTGTACCTTAGGGTTTAAAGGTTTGTTGTTAATGTTGCAGTTGCATACCATGATTAAGGCTCCGCAGTGAGCTGAAACGCGTAGTTTTTTTGCCCTGTAACCTGCACCGTCTATGCACTCAATGTGTGCTTTTTAATGGATATTTAATAAAGGATGTTTGAATTATAAACATGTGCTCCGGTACCACAGTATTTCCTTGATTACTCTATTGCCAGACGCCGTTGCAGCACTGCTTTGGAGAACCCCGACTCAGAACCGCCAAGGGAAATGGGTGTACTCTTTTTTAATCCAGAACCGGGTTGGCCAGATATGATATTATGACCTCTGCAGGCATAAACTATGACAGGTGTTATCGATGAGTTCTGGAGCAGAGATACATTTATTCCAGTTCAAACCTTTAAGTAATTCAAGCATGATCTGGTCAGATGTGCTGAACATAAAGGGGTTGGCCACTTTTCCTCATGTATTTGTTAATGTGTGTGTAAGTGTGGGGGGCAGGATATTATGCAATTTACCAATATGGCATCAATAATAGTTCTGCCCACTTCTTGATCTGTAAGTGAAGCCCTTGTCTTTTACCTCATCAGTCAGACATTCCGCCATAACATGGCTACAGAATGTGGTGATCTCTGTCCATGAGCAATCACCCTGCAGGATCTTATTATAGTATTCTGTGAATATAGATCAAGGTCCAGGTTTATTTCTGATGGAGAGATCACATGACTCTCCATCTGACGGTTATTTTATGGACAGGAATGTTTGACTTTAGGTAAAAGTACAGGGGGCTTAATTTACATATCAAGAAAGTGGAGTCAGAATTATTAATAATAAAAAAAAATTATATATATATATATATATATATAACCTTATATTCTGCCCCACACTCACACACATATAACTAAAACACTTGAGGTAAAGTGGTGTGAACCCCTTTAAGACCGGTGCTCAAAGCATTAGTCTCAATGCACAATCTAGGGCAATGTATTACCAACATGGCCACTCTACCGGAAGAAGCAGCTGTATTTTAAGTATGCTCTCCATTGGTAGTCTCTGAAGACTCCAAACGGTATCTGCCATCGCAACATTTTACATCAATATTTAATATCAAATACATGTCAGATTAAATTTTAAATACAGGAACCTGTAAGATTACAATTTTTCTGATTTGTCAGGTTCAGGGGTAGGGATCCTCTGGACCACCATGGATGATAACGTGAGCCGACACCTGAGTCCGGAATCTAAGCGTGCCTGGTTTTCACAAAAGCCAGCCACAAAGTGTTGGACTGCTGCAGCGTGGTACCACCAGGGTTTTCCCACAGGTGGGCGACTTTGTCCGCAGTGGAGGCCAAGGCGAGTAGGTGTAGAGGGGGTTGAGCAGATGTAGTGGGGACAGGCAGGATGGGCCAGCACGGGATCAGGTCAGGGACGTAGCAATAGGTTAAGGCAGGCAGCAGAGGAGCGGGGTCAGAACGGAACAACGGGGTACAACAGGAAATCCAATCAAATAACAGTGCAGGGCATGCGACAAAAACTTTCTCTAGGCCGGGTGTGCAGGTAGAGGCAGATTTACATATAGGAAATTCTGGGAAATAACCAGCGCCAAAATGTGTGGGCGGGCCCTTACATTTCTGAGTGGCATGCACGCGCCCTAGGACGGGGATCAGGAGCCAGGACTTGTAAGAAGCACGAGCACTCACTAGATGTTGAGAGGGGCATGGGTGAGCCCAAGATTATTGTTAAAAGCAATAATAACCACAACAGATACTATAAACATATCCAATGGATAGAATACTTTTTAAAACTCATCTTACCTTTAAAAAAAAAAACATTTTCAATGTCGCTTAAACCCAGATGTGAACTCTGAGAGCGTTATGTGGAATGTGTCTCGCTGTGTCTTTTTAAATCTTTAAGAATCTTTTAATCCTAAAACATACAAGTGGGGTTAACATCAAAACACACCTCCACGCATTAAGTGAATTCCCCTATTTCTGTTTACTGGAGTGATGTTTTACATTCACAGAGGGCAAGGTAAGGTAAACACTTACAGGAAATACATTAGAGAACATATTCATGTTCTATACATTTTTTGGAAAGTAAAGCAGCTAAGTAAACAAACTTACATGCTTGGGTATAGCTTATGGACGCTGCCAGTTTATAGCTTAAAGGACACCTGTCTCAGGTCTCTGCCACTTGTCCTGTCATCCTTCCTGTTGGAGCAGCTCACAAGGATCCCATCCCAGCCTTTATCTAGTTATTTTATACATTAATCATTATAAAATCATTTTTCTTTATTATGTAAATGAGGCTGGTCACATGGTCAGAGGAAGTGATGTCACCGCTGTTACCCCTCCCCTCTCCCTGCTCATGTCTGTGTGTAATGTTAAGTAAAGCATGGTAGTGTGTGTGCTGCATCTGCTGACATTGCTGATCCTCCTAATATACAGGTGAGAGACGCAGACATCAGCTACACATGAATCGACATGTTCTGCATCCTGGAGCTGCTGTTCTCTCCTATACACACACACCTGCACACACAGGCTGCAGGGGGCGTGGCCACCAGCAAGGAAGCACATCATTATACAGCCTCACATCCTTAACAGGCTGTCAGTCAAGCACTGGGGGTGTGGTGTGCTCCCACTCATGAATAGATGGGACAGCTTGAATATGCTAATGCTTCATTGGACATTTCACAGGTCATTTGCATACAGCTTTAGGACCTCATTGCTTAGGTTTACAGGCATATAGAGGGACAATGAAGGGATAGAGGCAATGCTCTCTAATGGCAGTTATTGAAAATATTTAGTTAGGGGGTTATTTGCATGACGGGTTCTCTTAAAGCTCAGCCTCATTTTTTGTTTCGACATGTGTCGCTTATATGGTTCTAACTTTTGAACCTGTTACTTATCTAAACAATTCTGTGAGTCTTTTCCTATATGTGTACTCATTTTAGTGGCAAATTTTGGCCACTAATTTTGGCCACTACAAAAAAAAATAAAAAATGATTTTTTGGGGAAAAATCTGCCATTTTCGAAATTCGAAATCATTAGGTTATTAGGCAGATAGATTTACACCCTAAATAAGTTGCTGAATAACATTCCCATATGTTACTTTACATTTTCATTATTTTTGAAATGTTGGATAATTTATTTGATGTCACGCGGCTTACAAATCGAATATAATTTTCCGAATTGACATTTTTGGGAGAAATACGGTTTTATGAAATTTTACATATTAAGATCAAAACCCCCCTATAATCAACCCATTTTCAAATCTGCACTACTAAAACTATCAGAAAACAGCTTTTATGAAGATTGTTAACCCCTTGAGATCTTCTAGTAATTGAATCAAAATGGAGGTGAAATTTAGAATTGTCAAATTGTGTCGGTTAACAGTTCATTATCGCTAAAAGTATGCATTTCCAAAAGATAAAAAGAGAAAACCCACATACAATTTGCTCTACAATTTCTGCAGCTGCCAGGATTTTATGTAGGCTAAAATTTTTAGCTTTGTATTGGGCCAGTGATGGCATTTTTTGCGGGATGAGGGCTTTTCCAGTGTTACCATTTTGGGGTTGGTATCCCCAATTGTTGAAAATTTAGGAACTTTTTTTTGAGGGCAGAGTAGAAAAGCATCATTCTGTGCGGGATTTTTACTTTTTTTATGTTCACTATATAGCTTAATAATCATTTATCTTTATTCTAGGGTCAATACGATTACAGGGATACCAGACTTGAATATTTTTTATTACGTTTCATAAATTACCAAATAAAATTTGCATTCCAAGTGGCATAACATTTTTATTTTTTAGCTACGGAGCCAGTGTATGTCTTCTTTTATGCAGACAGCCGTACTTTGCAACGGTATCATTATGGAGTAAATATGTTTTTTGTTGGATTCAATAGGTAAATCACTAATCAATGGTGTTTTTTTACGGCATTCATCGTGCGGGATCAATAATGATATTTTTTCTTCTACGGGTAGTTACGGACACGTTGAGACTATAGATGGGGGATTGTGTTATGATTTAGACTTTTTTGTGTATATGTCTCTTTATATGTTATGGGGCTATGGGCATTTTAATTGATTTATTGCTTTAATTTTTATTGAATAAGATTAAGTTTTTTACTTTTTCACTGTTTCTACCATGGGACAATAACAGAAATCATATGATGCTTGTTCATGATAATATCCTGCAATACTGATCTATTGCAGGGAATTAGTAGTGTCAGCCATGCATAGGCTGACACTGGCTTTTAGATGATGTAATTGACGCCATCTTTCAGGCACTGCCTGTAGGCAGCTCTGGGGTCTGGTGGGGGGGGGGTCGATTGTGGGGGAAAGATACCGGGAGCAGGTTAAATACAGAGGTCGCGCTGGATAAGTTGGACAACCAACGGTGTCCAATTTATTTGAGTGTTTTGAAACTTGTTCAACTCAAATGAAGGAAGTTGGGGCTATTCAAAAGCCTGGGGCCTGGTGGGAAAAGGTGTCAGTTGTGATGGGAGAAGGCATAACTTATGGTTCTCCCAGTCTTCCATCAGTTTCATCATACAAAGCTTGTAGTATGGCCATGCAGTTACCTATATACTCGAGTATAAGCCTAGTTTTTCAGCACAAAAAAATGTGATGAAAAACCCAAACTCGGCTTATACTCGAGTCAAAAAAATAAATTATCTAAACTCACCTTTCCGGCGACCCTGTATATCTCTGTGCGACTGTCCGCAGCGGCGGCAGGCTTATACATGGGGCAGGTCTGGCAGGCTATATACACTGGGGCGGGTTCGCAGGCTAATACACTGGGCAGGTCTGGCAGGCTATATACACTGGGGCAGGGGTCTGGCAGGCTTATACACTGGGGCAGGGGGCTGGCAGGCTATATATACACTGGGGCAGGGTCTGGCAGGCGATATATCCACTGGGGCAGGGGCTGGCAGGCTATATACATGGGGCAGGGGCTGGCAGGTTTATACCTGGGGCGGCTGTGACCAATGCATTTACCACCCTCGGCTTATACTCGAGTCAATAGGTTTTCCCAGTATTTGTGGTAAAATTAGGGGCCTCGGCTTATTCGGGTCGGCTTTACTCGAGTATTATACAGTATGTTTTACCAACACTTTGTACTGTCATAACTGCTGATTCCTCTGTACCCTTTTTAAATCAAAGAGAAATAAAAGGTAGACGTTCACAAAGTTTGCAATGTAAATGGAAAAAGATGAAAAAGATGATCAAAATGGGTGAAATTTTGTTTAGAATCCCATCTGTGTAGGATTAATAATAAGGTATTTGCATTGTGGGCAAAACATAGAAAGGATCAAGCATCTTGGTCTGAACCCATGTGATTTGACAGGAATAACCAACCATCTCACTTGTAGGGGAATTTACCCTTTTTCACATGACAAATGATGTTGAGAGAAAGAAAGAAGGAGCATGCTGATCTTAAAAGCCCAATCTCCATGAAGTCAGCCACTGTAGAAATCTGCGAGAAAATACACTAGAGGTTTATGGTACCAAAAGTGGGCAAACCATTAAACATTAAACTTGAAGCACATTTTGTCTTCTGAAAGGTTTTGTACTATTTACATTTGTTTCAAGTTACCTATAAAAAATATTTCATATTGAATAGATAAATATTAGATCTTTCAGGCTTTCAATGTCTGTGTCTTGAATTGAATGGGAGTTCTCACCTCTGAAAGTCCATCTCCACCTTTTATCATGAGTGATTCTCTCCAGTTCTCCCCATTTGAGCCAGCTTTTACCAAATGGCAGCTTGATATCTAAGATTTTAGGATCTGAGTTCTACCTGAGACCAATGGTCATCGTCTATAGGACCGGCAACCACTTATGCAGGTCAAGTGGCTCCACTGGATGAGTTTGACCTTGGTGAGGCTAAGCATCAGAGCAACTATCAGTTTCCTCAGGATGGTGCGTAAGTACTGCCGAAAAGTGAGCGGATGCCTTCCATTTTCTTCATTCTGGGCTAGGAGATTGTACTTATCGGAAACCTGTAGATAGGACACTATGTACAATCTGCTTAGCTCCCGATGCTCTATAACATGCTGCATGCATATAGGTTAGTATGTACAATCTGCTCAGCTTCTCCTGCTCTATTATATGCCTGCACATACAATACCTTTTCAATAATATATTTTTCAGGCTAAGTTCATTAGCCTAAGG
The DNA here is from genome assembly GCA_019512145.1 of Engystomops pustulosus. Lineage (NCBI taxonomy): Eukaryota > Metazoa > Chordata > Amphibia > Anura > Leptodactylidae > Engystomops > Engystomops pustulosus. Next base: position 25,315,568 of record CM033649.1, on the reverse strand, counting down.
GGAAGGCAAAGTTCTAGCTAGTGATTTTAGGCAACTCCATCTACCAACATAATTGAATTTGCTATTAAATCATGTAAAAGTTGGGGTCACCATGATAAACTGTAATTAGAGTGCAGAGTAAAAGATGTGGTATAGTTATCACACTTCTATGTTCAAAACACTTCTTTGATGTTCAAAGAAGTGAAAGAAAACAAGGAAGATATATCATCAGAGGCAAAATATGTATGTTGAATGCTTAAAAAGTCTCTTACTTTCTAAAAACATCAAAGATCGGTTAATCTTACCTACTGTTGTATTATTTTCATCAAGACCTCTATGCTGATTTCTTAAGATAAAAGGACACTGCCTCTAACCCAAAGCCGATCACCTTAATTTGGGTAAATAAATAGATTAATGTGTTCTCCGGGCTAAGTAAGCTGTGCCACTAGGGGGAGATTAGTGGGGAAAATATATCAATGAGGTTATAAGCTAGTTAAGTGAACCTGTCAGTAGGAATTCATTTTTAGCTGGTGACATTCCAGTATATCTATTTTTTGCTGATTTAAAATTGCCTTTGTCAGCATTCTGAATAATTTCAGTACTTTATAAAACTATATTTCATTACCTGGCTGAGTGCCAGCAGCGTGTAATGCGTCCCGGGGGATGGAGCAGCGCAACATTATGTGTACCTGTGTTTCTCCTCTCTCCACACATGAACTCCTTCCCCTCCCCACTTTCTGCCATGTGCATTGTGCAGGCAGGGGAGAAAGGGGGATGGTGTGGAGGAGGGAAGAATTCACGCGTAGATACAGGCACACACAGGCTGCAGCTGCCTCTCCCAAGGATTTTCTACATGATACTCGCAGGGAGCCAGGTAATAGGAAATAAAGTTTTATAAGCTACTGGAATGATGAATGATAAAATGAAAAATCAGCATAGCATAAGGCATTGGAATCTATCACCATCTAAAAGTGACATTCTTGTGGCAGGTTCACTTTTGAAAGTGAAAATCACAGTGAAAATCCTCACAATAATTTATATGCTTCAGATTAACAATCCAGTATATTTGATTTTTTTTCAATAATAATGTCACGGTACCGCTTATTCTTCCTCCTCCAACACACTGGGGCAGATTTACTTACCCGGTCCATTGCGATCCAGCGGCGCGTTCTCTGCGGTGGATTTGGGTTCTGCCGGGATTCACTAAGGCAGTTTCTCCAACGTCCACCATGTGTCACTGCTGTGCTGAAGTTCCTCGGAATGCACTGAACTTCACCAAGCCTGGCCGAGTGAAGGTAAGCGTGTGTCCAGCGACACTTTTTTTTTTTTTAATGCGGCGGTTTTTCTGAATCCGACGGGTTTTTGTACGGCCACGCCCCCCCCCATTTCCGTCATGTGCATCCCGGCGCCGATGCGCCAGAATCCGATCGCGTGCGCCAAAATTCCGGGGCAAAACAGGGAAAATCTATGGAAACAATGGAAAATTTGCATAACCCGCTGGTAAAACGCGATTCGGGCCCTTAGTAAATGAACCCCAATGACCTCATATACTGTAGATAAGACAGACACATCATTACATCACTACTGAGAAACATGGGGGCCGATTTATCAAGCTGTCTGAAAGTCAGAATATTTCTAGTTTCCCATGGCAACCAATCCCAGCTCCCCTTAAAATATTCTTGAGCAATGGTAAAATGAAAGCTGAGCTGTGATTAGTTGCCATGGGCAACTAGAAATTCAGACTTTCAGACAAATTGATAAATCTGCCCCATGGTGTCCTCCCTCCCTTTACAAGGACCTCTGTATAGATAACCATGACCATCATTACATCACTACTGACAATAGATGATGTCACAGCTTATCTCCTCCTCCTCCCTGTACAATGACCTTATACAGATAACACGACCCATCATTACATCACTACTGACAATAGATGATGTCACAGCTATCCCTCCCCTCCCTGTACAGTGACCTCTATACAGATAACACTGACCCATCATACATCACTACTGACAATAGATGATGTCACAGCTTATCTCCTCCTCCTCCCTGTACAAGACCTCTATACAGATACACTGACCCATCATTACATCATTACTGACAAAAGATGAGGTCACAGCTTATACACCCCCCTCCTCCTGTACAATGACCTCTATATAGATAACACTGACCCATCATTACATCACTACTGACAATAGATGATGTCACAGCTTATCTCCTCCGCCTCCCTGTACAAAGACCTCTATATAGATAACACTGACCCATCATTACATCACTACTGACAATAGATGATGTCACAGCTTATCTCCTCCCCCTCCCTGTACAATGACGTCTATATAGATAACACTGACCCATCATTACATCACTTCTGGCAATAGATGATGTCACAGCTTATCTCCTCCCCTTCCCTGTACAATGACCTCTATATAGATAACACTGACCCATCATTACATCACTACTGACAATACTAATAATACTAACTCCTCTGCGTAGCCCACTGACTGAGTAAGAAATCTATTGGCAAATCCTTACGTCATATGTAAATCATGGATTATACTACTTGCTTTTTGGTTTAGTTTTACCTATTTAGCATTAGAAGTTCTGTTTCCATTTGCCGTTTATTTCTTTCTACGATAATGTTCGATAATCTGCCATTGTTTCATATTAAGCGGGGATGGTCTGCAACTCCAAAGTTATCATGCCATCTTAATAAGTTATGTTATAAAGCAGACACAACTCCTGTTGTGTATTCCAATTACCGGATAGTAAAAAAGCAACAAAACCTTGTAATAGTGATTTTTCTATTTGATTCAGAAAGTTTAGCACAGCAGGAATGTTGGCTTTTCACCTAAATTGTGTGCTCTATCTCAAATTGGGAACCTTTTTTCATGTTGCTTTCATATATAAAGTTAATAACTATAGGGAGGGTGTCAAATGAGAGCCCCATGCTGGAATCTACATGTCTAGTACACATTAGGAATGACATATATTGGAATGCCATTTTTATTTTGCCGTTCGGAAGTTGGATTGAATCTGCGAAAATTTCATTTCTCGAGTGAGGGCATAAAAATAGCATAAATGGTGCTTAATTGAAGAGATTAAGGTTGCAGATATTAGCAGGAGATTCTGGAAAATTCATTAGGTGATGACTTTTAATAGGAATAATTGTGTTCTTAATCATAATTGTGCGGCAATTAAAAAAAGAAACACAAAGAGGACTAATTGCAGACTAGAGGAGCCAAGCCGCTTTCAGAGCGAAAGGAGAAATTACGCTACAAAGAGCTGGTGGAAATTCTTCCATAATTGCTATTGAAACTGTAAAGTGAACTCTGTTATTTACATTTTCAACTCTTTTTACTGTATAGTTGTTGATCCACAATCAACATTTTAGTTTGCAAGTAGAAGTTCTCCAAAGTGCATGCGATCTTTTGTGCTAACCTGCTCATCCCTATGATTCATAAGCCTCTAATAATAAGTTTCTTTCCTGAAACTTGTAAAATTAACCTTAGATTTTACAGACTTTACTGTAATGTTCTAAATGAAGTCAAAAATAAAATCAACTAAACAAATGGTCTGTTAAACATTGTTAATGAATGGAAAGTGTCATGCTAAGGATTGCTAAGGAAAACTGATTTTACCAAAGTAAAATGATTCAGGAGACGATAACTGTATTTTACCAATAGTTTTTCTGCTACATACTGTGAGGCGGTAGGTAAATTTCAGATGAGGGTTGGAGGGCTTTCATCCAAAAGCTTTAAGGAACTCAACAAGTAAAAAGTAGTAGAAAATATGTGGTCACAATTTTGCCCTTATGGTTTAGTATGTTTTCTAACTATTATTAAAAGGAAACCGACAGTCCATGTTAATATATGAAACTGAACTACTGCAGAATAAGAATGTAAAGAATCCGGACAAAGAATATCTGATTTGTAATTCCAGCAACTCCAACGACAGACAATCTGGGCAGATTAAGATTGCCATAGGCCCTGGGCTGTATAAATATTTTAGCCCATACAAGTATGAGCTTCTTGGGAATGGAGGTGTCCCATCTCACTACTGTCAATCAGACCTTTGGAAGACCTTCAGTTGTAGTAGGAGCAGGAACAGATGTACAAGGATTCATATAAGTTTTAGTGGGTGGTTTGGGTGTCCACCAGCCCTCTTGGAGGTTTGGGACGCAGGCTATCACCCAAACTGCCAATATTCTAATCCACTGCTGCAGACAAACCGTCCTTCCGGGGCACAATGGAGGCGGGATACTCACCAACAACATCAGCACCTCTCCTGGCCTCTAGCCTACCACATGATGGGCACAATCCACATGATTTAAAAAGACAGATATGCCTTCATGTAAAGTATTTTTAACCAATCTTTTGTTTTCTTTTGTTATCTAAGGCCCCTTTCACCAAAGGAAGCTACCTGAGCATTATAGATGCTAATCTATTATTTCCAGCAGCAGTGTTGCATTGTTACTCATTTCTTGTTATTGTAACCTCAGTTTAGCTTTACTGCCCCGTCTCTGACCTGCAATTATTGCATGTTATTCCAATTCTTGTTGATGTCTTTGTTTCAGACATTTCGGACACATTACGGCTGATCCCAAAGGGAAAAATGAAATGCCCTCCCACAAAAAATCATAAGAAAGAAATCAGCCAAACTGCTATGAGAACATCTACAATAAGGCCTCACAGCAGTAAATACAGCATAAGATAGAAAAATATGTTCCTCCAGTGAATATATATGTATCAGCATTAAATGTACTGCACATCTGGGCTGCACTCGGGCACAGACATCACTTACTGTTAGGCTGCCGCTGTTTCCTTCTATGCCTGTGGTGGTCTCCTCCATCCCATTCTTCTTGCTTGTAGTCTCCTCATTGTTGCCAATGCTTCTCTATTATGTAGAAAACATCATGGAAACTTCTTCAGGCCGTGACTTATCTCTGCAGAATTTGTCACCCGTATGACTGTGGTTTCTGGAGAACATTTCCACACTCCGTCCCACAGTCAAGCAAAGCAAACTCCCCCAGTATATAGGTATCACAAGCCCCCATTATATAGCCCATCCATTCCCTCAGTATATAGCCTGCATGTACCACTAGTATATAGCCAGCTTAAGCCCCCAGTATATAGTCAGCATGTACCCCCAGTATGTAGCGAGCCCAAGCCCCCAGTATATAGCCTGTCCGAGCTCCCAGTATATAGCCAACCACCCCCCTTTCCACAGTATATAGCCCACCAACCCCCCTACTATATAGCCAGCCAGGTCCATAAGAAATAGCCTGCCAGCCTCCTGTCCCTAGTATATAGCCACCAACTGTCCCTGTATATAGCCAACCAGCCCCCTAGTATATAGCCAGCCCCGAAGTATATAGCCCAGTCAGCTGCCTAGAATACATTCAGCCAGCCCCATAATATATAACCAGCCCCTGACCCTTATCCCCAGTACATATCAAGCCACTGCCAGCCTCTGCAAAAAAAAAAAATAATAATAATAATACTTACCTATATGCGCTTTCTAAAAGCCACCTTCTTTCTCGCTGGCGTCCTCTTACTCCATGACCCAGACAGCACCGACCCCTAAGCAATAATATCAGTGAGACAGTGCCTGGGTCATAGAGAGCGCTGTCTATGTCCAGCAATCAACGATATGTGTTTCGCAAAGATGCACAGATCGCTGATCGCTATGTAGGGTAGGGATAGTGCCCCAGGGTGGAAGGCGAGGGCGGCACCCAAGGCGATCGCCTACCCTCACCTACCCCTTGTGCCGACCCTTTTCCTGAACTAGTGCGGTTTGCTGCCATCAGTATCTGCCCGGTAACTCCAGGAGGAAGCTGCACTCTCGGCTATTATGACATCCACCAAAACAGTCTACTGGCCACACAAGGTTAGGGCTAGAGCTCTGTCGTATTTGGTGTAAAAGCTGTTGTTTAAACATATTCTAGTTCTACATTCTACCTACCATTCCATGGTAGGTGGTAAACTGAAATACGAGCACCAGCTCAGGGTGAGCTGTTGCCGTGTTTACCACCGGAAGAAGCGTGGATAGCGGAAACCCTGGTGGGGATACGAGGGGAAAATAAAGGGACTGGCGTGCCGCAGGTGGAGTTGAATGCACATTTTTACTTTTCCTTTGTGAGTAGGTTTTATATGAATAAATTTAAATGTTGAACATACTGCAATCTTGCTGCTTAAATCTTTCTGTAGTAGCCCTACATTTATTGAGTGGTTACAAGGTTATAAGAAATGCAGTAGGGACTGATCCAAATATGCTGTTGTGGAACTCACTAGAAAAGTTTCCAAAGAGGGAAAGTGGAAGAAATTGTGGATTCGCTCTAAAGGAATACAGAAGACATAAAAGAGAGCTCCGGGTCAGATGTTTTATTTTTACTATTTGTTGGATTGGGATCGACCGTGACTGTAGGGTAGCTCCCCAAATAGCGGTTCCAACAGGTGTTCTGCAACTCAAGATACTTGATGGCTTTGCCTCGACTTTTGTTAGTGTTATAAAACGCCGCATCGCGTAGTTAAACACCGTTTTAATGTTTATAGCTGAAGCGGCTTGGCGCTTGGTGCGTCGTGGCGTCTCCGGCATTTCCTATGTTGGCGCGCGCACCAAGCGCCGAAGCTGCTTCAGCTATAATAAAACATTTAAAACCGCCGATGAGTTGGTAAAAAACGGGCGTGCGGATTGGCCAAGGCGTATGGTTTCTAAATTGAGCGGAGCGTTTTAAACAAACAGTAAGCGCTGGTGCTCACAGTATTTAAAGCTTACACGCGACCATTTGACTGGTAGTTGGGTTTTAGAGGGTTTTTTTTCTTTTTACAAAAAGTTTTGTTCTGTCAAAACATTCTGAGTCTAATCTGACAAAAAAAAAGCCTTTTAAAATGATGCCAAAGAGCACGAAGGGCTCCAAGGACTCACATTGACACCAATGGAACGGGGATGACGTGAGGAACGCCCTCTCAGGCATCATTTGCACGATTTTAAAGCCTTTTTTCTAGAAAAAACAGGGCAAAATGAACGAAGCTAAAAGAAGCAGTTCCATTATGCAGAGGGCGGGGGCACAAACACCATGTCAGTGGGATGTGGTTAAAATCCTCCCATCTAGCGGAAGATTTCACTTAATATAAAAGGGAGGGAAAAGTATAGAATGGAGTTCCTACTTTGCTAGAGGGGGGTGTAATCCCTTACTTTAGTAATTTAAAAAAAATATAGTGACAGGTCCTTTTAAACCAAGCTATTTAACATCCTTTCTTTAAATGATACAGAAGTTTGAATAAGGTACCACTATTTTGACAGGAGCAAGTTCTATACTGAATTGGTTTTTTACTAGAGTTTCAAAGGGCTTATAGGCTTATCCGAGCTTCAGGGGTTTTCATATATAATTATGCTTAGATAACATAAATAATTATCACGATCATGTCACATTATAAGTTATTTTTATGAAGATAAGAGGAAAAATATGGATTTTGTTTGACCTTTGAGAATATCACCAAACTGGGGGGATCATGGAGGTTTAAGGGAGATCTCCTTTGCTAACTGTTTATAAGCTGCCTATAAATGAAGCCTAAATATCTCTGTCTATCCCATATATGATCAACCAGGGAATAAAAAAAGTCCTTACTATTGTAGGACACTTGTAATGAGACTTTCACATTTTAAAGTATTGATTAGTGTTATGGAAAACGTTACTATAAGTTATTAAAGTCGTCAGAACGATAGAACAAGACACCAGTCTAACCCAGTGAATTGACTCAAGGCAGACATGCCAAAAAGGCATGAGGAGACAAAAAAAAATCCCAGTTCAGCTTCAAGGGACACATTTTACATAATATAGGTGAAGAATTTGTACCGGAATGGTAGATCTCTGCTCTGAGGCACTTGTGACCAATGAGACGGCACTTCTGGTTACCTTACTTGATGTATCAGTTTCGGCCCTTATGAGCAATGATCGGCACGCTGACAAGTTGGGCCCAGGAGTATCAGCAGAAAACAGACATAGCCCAAGCAGTAAGAGAGATAGCAGAGCAGGTTATTTAGGATTTTTTTTTTTTTTAAATCAGCCCTGCAAATTATTGAAAAAAATATTATTAAAGAAATCCGTAAAATGGCACCCACCGTTCCATCTATAGATTTTCTTAAAGCTAAAAACCTGATGAAAGGGAAGAACCAACAGTGTTACATTATTACAAAACCAAAACATTGGCCACAAGTGTGGCGAGAGCAGGTGGGGAAAACAAAAGTAATCCAGAAAGGATAAAAAAACTTGGTAGCCAGGAAGCACATGTTATAAATTCAAAACATCGCTTTATTAAAATCCATTAAAAGCCACAAATTGAGTGCATAGACGGTGCAGAGTCGTTAAAGGCAGGAGTGCAAACACTCATGAGACACACAATAAGAACCTGTTGTGGGTTTTCTTCTTGGCAATTTGAAACATGTTTAATCGACGTTAAGGGGAGGCAATGGAGGAAGAAAACTCCTCCTTAGGGGGAGGCTTTTTGGATCTTCGCACTAAATTCCAGGTATCCTCATGGCATGAATTTTAAGAATGACCTGTCATATATTTACTAACAACTCTATGAGGACAAGTGTATGTATCTTAGATATATTTCTATACATTTATGTCTACATTTCTTATGTAAACTTTATACAAGTTAACTTTTGTAAACTTTACACAAATTTACACAAGCTAAGTTGTGTCGAAGCCTATGTTGCCGGATGTGATGTCGGCAGACACTAATTGTTCAGGTGTACTGTAGGGTTTAAAGGTTTGTTTTTAATGTTGCGTTGCATACCATGATTAAGGCTCCGCAGTGAGCTGAAACGCGTAGGTTTTTTTGCCCTGTAACCTGCACCGTCTATGCACTCAATGTGTGCTTTTTAATGGATATTTAATTAAAGCGATGTTTGAATTATAACATGTGCTCCGGTTTACCACAGTATTTCCTTGATTACTCTATTGCCAGACGCCGTTGCAGCACTGCTTTGGAGAACCCCGACTCCAGACCTGCCAAGGGAAATGGGTGTACTCTTTTTTAATCCAGAACACGGGTTGGCCAGATATGATATATGACCTTGGCAGGCTAAACTATGAAAGGTGTATCGATGAGTTCTGGAGCAGAGATAACATTTAATTCCAGTTCAAACCTTTAAGTAATTCAAGCATGATCTGGTCAGATGTGCTGAACATAAAGGGGTTGGCCACTTTTCCTCATGTATTTGTTAATGTGTGGTAAGTGTGGGGGGCAGGATATTATGCAATTTACCAATATGGCATCTAATAATAGTTCTGCTCCACTTCTTGATCTGTAAGTGAAGCCTCTTGTCTTTTACCTCATCAGTCAGACATTCCGCCATAACGATGGCTACAGAATGTGGTGATCTCTGTCCATGAGCAATCACCCTGCAGGATCTTATTATAGTATTCCTGTGAATATAAGATCAAGGTCCAGGTGTTATTTCTGATGGAGAGATTCACCATGACTCTCCATGTGAGGTTATTTTATGGACAGAATGTTTGACTTATAGGTAAAAGTACAGGGGGCTTAATTTACATATCAAGAAGTGGAGCCAGAATTATTAAATAAAAAAAAAAATTATATATATATATATATATATAAATCTTATATTCTGCCCCCACACTCACACACATATAACTAAAACACTTGAGGTAAAGTGGTGAACCCCTTTAAGACCGGTGCTCAAAGCATTAGTCTCAATGCACAATCTAGGGCCAATGTATTACCAACATGGCCCACTCTACCGGAAGAAGCAGCTGTATTTTAATGTATGCCTTCCCTGGTAGTCTCTGAAGACTCCATAAACGGTATCTGCCATCGCAACATTTACATCAATATTTTAATATCAAATACATGTCGATTAAATTTAAAATACAGAAACCTGTAAGATTAAAAGATTTGTCAGGCTTCAGGGGTAGGGATCCTCTGGACCACCATGGATGATAACGTGAGCCGACACCTGAGTCCGGAATCTAAGTCGTGCCTGGTTTTCCACAAAAGCCAGCCACAAAGTGTTGGACTGCTGCAGCGTGGTACCACCAGGTGTTTTTCCCACAGGTGGCGACTTGTCCGCAGTGGAGCCAAGGCGAGTAGGGTGTAGAGGGGCGTTGAGCAGATGTAGTGGGGACAGGCAGGATGGGAGCACGGGATCAGAGTCAGGGACGTAGCAATAGGTTAAGGCAGGCAGCAGAGGAGCGGGGTCAGGAACGGAACCGGGGTACAACAGGAAATCCAATAAATAACAGTGCAGGGCATGCGACAAAAACTTTCTCTAGGCCGGGTGTGCAGGTAGAGGCAGATTTACATATAGGAATTTGGGAAATAACCAGCGCCAAAATGTGTGGGGGCCCTTACATTTCTGAAGTGGCATGCACGCGCCCTAGGAACGGGGATCAGGAGCCAGGACTTGTAAGAAGCACGAGCACTACACAGCAATGTTGAGAGGGGCATGGGGTGAGCCCAAGATATTGTTAAAAGCAATATAACCACAACAGATACTATAAAATATCCAATGGATAGAATACTTTTTAAAACTCATCTTACCTTAAAAAAAACAAACATTTTCAATGTCGCTTAAACCCAGATGTGACTCTGAGAGCGTTATGTGGAATGTGTCTCGCTGTGTCTTTATTAAATCTTTAAGAACTTTTAATCCTAAAACATACAAGTGGGGTTAAATCAAAACACACCTCCACGCTATTAAGTGAATTCCCCTATTTCTGTTTACTGGAGTGATGTTTTACATTCACAGAGGCAAGGTAATAACATTACAGGAAATACATTAGAGAACATATTCATGTTTCTATACATTTTTTGGAAAGTAAAGCAGCTAAGTAAACAAACTTTACATGGCTTGGGTATAGCTTATGGACGCTGCCAGTTATAGCTTAAAGGACACCTGTCTCAGGTCTCTGCCACTTGTCCTGTCATCCTTCCTGTTGGAGCAGCTCACAAGGATCCCACCCCAGCCTTTATCTAGTTATTTCATACATTAATCATTATAAAATCATTTTTCTTTATTATGTAAATGAGGGCTGGTCACATGGTGAGCAGTGATGTCACCCTGTTACCCCCCCTCTCCTCCCCTGCTCATGTCTGTGTGTAATTGTTAGAGTAAGCATGGTAGTGGTGTGCTGCATCTGCTGACATTGCTGATCCTCCTAATATACAGGTGAGAGACGCAGACATCAGCTACACATGAATCGACATGTTCTGCATCCTGGAGCTGCTGATTCTCTCCTATACACACACACCTGCACACACAGGCTGCAGGGGGCGTGGCCACCAGCACAGGAAGCACATCATTATACAGCCTCACATCCTTAACAGGCTGTCAGCAAGCACTGGGGGTGTGGCTGTGCTCCCACTCATGAATAGAGTGGGACAGCTTGAATATGCTAAGCTTCATTGACATTTCACAGGTCATTTGCATACAGCTTTAGGACCTCTTGCTTAGGTTTACAGGCATATAGAGGGACAATGAAGGGATAGAGGCAATGCTCTCTAATGGCAGTTTATGAAATATATTTAGTTAGGGGGTTATTTGCATTGACGGGTTCTCTTAAAGCTCAGCCTCATTTTTTGTCTTGACATGTGTCGCTTTTATGTTCTAACTTTTGAACGCGTACTTATCTAAACAATTTGTTGAGTCTTTTCCTATATGTGTACTCATTTTAGTGGCAAATTTTGGCCACTAATTTTGGCCACTACAAAAAAAAATAAAAATGATTTTTGGGGAAAAAATCTGCCATTTTCGAAATTCGCATCATTAGGTTATTAGGCAGATAGATTTACACCCTAAATAAGTTGCTGAATAACATTCCCATATGTTACTTTTCATTTTCATTATTTTGAAATTGGATTGGATAATTTATTTGATGTACGCGGCTTACAAATCGAATATCAATTTTCCGAATTGACATTTTTGGGAGAAATACGGTTTTAATGAAATTTTCATATATAAGATCAAAACCCCCCTATAATCACCCATTTCAAATCTGCACTACTAAAACTATCAGAATAACAGCTTTATGAAGATTGTTAAACCCCTTGAGATCTTCTAGTAATTGAAACAAAATGGAGGTGAAATTTAGAATTGTCAAATTGTGTCGGTTATACGTTCATTATCGCTAAAATGTATGCATTTCCAAAGATAAAAAGAGGAAAACCCCAATACAATTGCTCTACAATTTCTGCAGCTGCCAGGATTTATGTAGGCGGATACAAATTTTTAGCTTTTTGTTATTGGGCCAGTGATGGCATTTTTTGCGGGATGAGCGGCTTTTCCAGTGTTACCATTTTGGGGTTGGTATCCCCAACTTGTTGAAAATTTAGGAACTTTTTTTTGAGGGCAGGAGTAGAAAAGCATCAATTCTGTGCGGGATTTTTACTTTTTTTATGTTCACTATATAGCTTAATAATCATTTATCTTTATTCTAGGGTCAATACGATTACAGGGATACCAGACTTGAATATTTTTTATTACGTTTCATAAATTACCAAATAAAATTTGCATTCCAAGTGGCATAACATTTTTATTTTTTTAGCTACGGAGCCAGTGTATGTCTTCTTTTATGCAGGACAGCCGTACTTTGCAACGGTATCATTATGGAGTAAATATGTTTTTGTTGGATTCAATAGGTAAATCATAATCAATGGGTTTTTTTTACGGCATTCATCGTGCGGGATCAATAATGATATTTTTTCTTCTACGGGTAGTTACGGACACGTTGAGACTATATGATGGGGGATTGTGTTATGATTTAGACTTTTTTGTGTATATGTCTCTTTATATGTTATGGGGCTATGGGCATTTTAATTGATTTATTGCTTTAATTTTTATGAATAAGATTAAGTTTTTACTTTTTCACTGTTTCTACCATGGGACAATAACAGAAATCATATGATGCTTGTTCATGATAATATCCTGCAATACTGATCTATTGCAGGGAATTAGTAGTGTCAGCCATGCATAGGCTGACACTGGCTTTTAGATGATGTAATTGACGCCATCTTTCAGGCACTGCCTGTAGGCAGCTCTGGGGTCCTGGTGGGGGGGGGGTCGATTGTGGGGGAAAGATACCGGAAGGCAGGTTAAATACAGAGGTCGCGCTGGATAAGTTGGACCAACCAACTCGGTGTCCAATTTATTTGAGTGTTTTTGAAACTTGTTCAACTCAAATGAAGGAAGTTGGGGCTATTCAAAAGGCCTGGGGCCTGGTGGGAAAAGGTGTCAGTTGTGATGGGAGAAGGCATAACTTATGGTTCTCCCAGTCTTCCATCAGTTTTCATCATACAAAGCTGTAGTATTGGCCATGCAGTTACCTTATATACTCGAGTATAAGCCTAGTTTTTCAGCACAAAAAATGTGATGAAAAACCCAAACTCGGCTTATACTCGAGTCAAAAAAAATAAATTATCTAAACTCACCTTTCCGGCGACCCTGTATATCTCTGTGCGACTGTCCGTCAGCGGCGGCAGGCTTATGACATGGGGCAGGGTCTGGCAGGCTATATACACTGGGGCCGGGTTTCTGCAGGCTAATACACTGGGCAGGTCTGGCAGGCTATATACACTGGGGCAGGGGTCTGGCAGGCTTATACACTGGGGCAGGGGGCTGGCAGGCTATATATACCTGGGGCAGGGTCTGGCAGGCATATATCCACTGGGGCAGGGGCTGGCAGGCTATATACACTGGGGCAGGGCTGGCAGGTTTATACACTGGGGCGGCTGTGACCAATGCATTTACCACCCTCGGCTTATACTCGAGTCAATAGGTTTTCCCAGTATTTTGTGGTAAAATTAGGGGCCTCGGCTTATACTCGGGTCGGCTTATACTCGAGTATATACGGTATGTTTTACCAACACTTTGTACTGTCATAACTGCTGATTCCTCTGTACCCTTTTTAAATCAAAGAGAAATAAAAGGTAGACGTTCACAAAGTTTTGCAATGTAAATGGAAAAAGATGAAAAAGATGATCAAAATGGGTGAAATTTTGTTTAGAATCCCATCTGTGTAGGATTAATTAATAAGGTATTTGCATTGTGGGCCAAAACATAGAAAGGATCAAGCATCTTGGTCGAACCCATGGATTTGACAGGAATAACCAACCATCTCACTTGTAGGGGAATTTACCATTTTTCACATGACAAATGATTGTTGAGAGAGAAGAAAGAAGGAGCATGCTGATCTTAAAAGCCCAATCTCCATGAAGTCAGCCACTGTAGAAATCTGCGAGAAAATACACTAGAGGTTTTATGGTACCAAAAGGTGGGCAAACCATTAAACATTAAACTTGAAGCACATTTTGTCTTCTGAAAGGTTTTGTACTATTTAACATTGTTCAAGTTACCTATAAAAAATATTCATATTGAATAGATAAATATTAGATCTTTCAGGCTTTCAATGTCTGTGTCTTGAATTGAATGGGAGTTCTCACCTCTGAAAGTCCATCTCCACCTTTTATCATGAGTGATTTCTCTCCAGTTCTCCCCATTTGAGCCAGCTTTTACCAAATGGCAGCTTGATATCTAAGATTTTAGGATCTGAGTTCTACCTGAGACCAATGGTCATCGTCTATAGGACCGGCAACCACTTATGCAGGTCAAGTGGCTCCACTGGATGAGTTTGACCTTGGTGAGGCTAAGCATCAGAGCAACTATCAGTTTCCTCAGGATGGTGCGTAAGTAACTGCCGAAAAAGTGAGCGGATGCCTTCCATTTTCTTCATTCTGGGCTAGGAAGATTGTACTTATCGGAAACCTGTAGATAGGACACTATGTACAATCGCTTAGCTCCCGATGCTCTATAAACATGCTGCATGCATATAGGTTAGTATGACAATCTGCTCAGCTTCTCCTGCTCTATTATATGCCTGCACATACAATACCTTTCAATAATATATTTTTCAGGCTAAGTTCCTTAGCCTAAGGGGAAGGCAAAGTTCTAGCTAGTGATTTTAGGCAACTCCATCTACCAACATAATTGAATTTGCTATTAATCATGTAAAAGTTGGGGTCACCATGATAACTGTAATTAGAGTGCAGAGTAAAAGATGTGGTATAGTTATCACACTTCTATGTTCAAAACACTTCTTTGATGTTAAAGAAGTGAAAGAAAACAAAGGATATATATATCATCAGAGGCAAAATATGTATGTTGAATGCTTTAAAAAAGTCTCTTACTTTCTAAAAACATCAAAGATCGGTTAATCTTACCTACTGTTGTATTATTTTCATCAAGACCTCTATGCTGATTTCTTAAGATAAAAGGACACTGCCTCTAACCCAAAGCCGATCACCTTAATTTGGGTAAATAAATAGATTAATTGTGTGTTCCCGGGCTAAGTAAGCTGTGCCACTAGGGGGAGATTAGTGGGGAAATAATATATCAATGAGGTTATAAGCTAGTTAAGTGAACCTGTCAGTAGGAATTCATTTTTAGCTGGTGACAGTTCCAGTAAGTATCTATTTTTTGCTGATTTTAAAATGCTTGTCAGCATTCTGAATAATTTCAGTACTTTATAAAACTATATCTTCATTACCTGGCTGAGTGCCAGCAGCGTGTATGGTCCCGGGGGATGGAGCAGCCGCAACATTATGGTACCTGTGTTTCTCCTCTCTCCAACATGAACTCCTTCCCCTCCCCACTTTTCTGCCATGTGCATTGTGCAGGCAGGGGAGAAAAGGGGGATGGTGTGGGAGGAAGGGAAGAATTCACGCGTAGATACAGGCACACACAGGCTGCAGCTGCCTCTCCCAAGGATTTTCTATGATACTCGCAGGGAGCCAGGTAATAGGAAATAAAGTTTTATAAGCTACTGGAATGATGAATGATAAAATGAAAAAATCAGCATAGCATAAGGCATTGGAATCTATCACCATCTAAAGTGACATTCTTGTGGCAGGTTACTTTTGAAAGTGAAAAATCACAGTGAAAATCCTCACAATTAATTTATATGCTTCAGATTAACAATCCAAGTATATTTGATTTTTTTCAATAATAATGTCACGGTACAGCTTATATCTTCCTCCTCCAACACACTGGGGCAGATTTACTTACCCGGTCCATTGCGATCCAGCGGCGCGTTCTCTGCGGTGGATTTGGGTTCTGCCGGGATTCACTAAGGCAGTTTCTCCAACGTCCACCATGTGTCACTGCTGTGCTGAAGTTCCTCGGAATGCACTGAACTTCACCAAGCCTGGCCGAGTGAAGGTAAGCGTTGTGTCCAGCGACACTTTTTTTTTTTAATGCGGCGGTTTTTCTGAATCGACGGGTTTTTGTACGGCCACGCCCCCCCCCCATTTCCGTCATGTGCATCCCGGCGCCGATGCGCCAGAATCCGATCGCGTGCGCCAAAATTCGGGCAAAACAGGAAAATCTCTGGAAACAATGGAAAATTTGCATAACCCGTGGTAAAAAACGCGATTGGGCCCTTAGTAAATGAACCCCAATGACTCATTACTGTAGATAAGAACACACATCATTACATCACTACTGAGAAACATGGGGGCCGATTTATCAAGCTGTCTGAAAGTCAGAATATTTCTAGTTTCCCATGGCAACCAATCCCAGCTCCCCTTAAAATATTCTTGAGCACTGGTAAAATGAAAGCTGAGCTGTGATTAGTTGCCATGGGCAACTAGAAATTCAGACTTTCAGACAAATTGATAAATCTGCCCCATGGTGTCCTCCCTCCCTTACAAGGACCTCTGTATAGATAACCATGATCCATCATTACATCACTACTGACAATAGATGATGTCACAGCTTATCTCCTCCTCCTCCCTGTACAATGACCTCTATACAGATAACACGACCCATCATTACATCACTACTGACAATAGATGATGTCACAGCTATCCCTCCCCTCCCTGTACAGTGACTCTATACAGATAACCCACGACCCATCATTACATCACTACTGACAATAGATGATGTCACAGCTTATCTCCTCCTCCTCCCTGTACAATGACCTCTATACAGATAACACTGACCCATCATTACATCATTACTGACAAAAGATGAGGTCACAGCTTATACACCCCCCTCCTCCTGTACAATGACCTCTATATAGATAACACTGACCCATCATTACATCACTACTGACAATAGATGATGTCACAGCTTATCTCCTCCGCCTCCCTGTACAAAAGACTCTATATAGATAAACTGACCCATCATTACATCACTACTGACAATAGATGATGTCACAGCTTATCTCCTCCCCCTCCCTGTACAATGACGTGTATATAGATAACAGACCATCATTAAATCACTTCTGGCAATAGATATGTACAGCTTATCTCCTCCTTCCTGTACAATGACTCTCTATAGATAACACTGACCCATCATACATCACTACTGACAATACTAATAATACTAACTCCTCTGAGTAGCCCACTGACGAAGTAAGAAATCTATTGTCAAATCCTTACGTCATATGTAAATCATGGATTATACTACTTGCATTTTGGTTTAGTTTATATTTAGCATTAGAAGTTCTGTTTCCATTTGCCGTTTTTTCTTCTACGATAATGTTCGATAATCTGCCATTGTTTCATATTAAGCGGGGATGGTCGCAACTCCAAAGTTATCATGCCATCTTAATAAGTATGTTATAAGCAGACCAAACTCGTTGTGTATTCCAATTACCGGATAGTTAAAAAAGCAACAAAACCTTGTAATAGTGATTTTTCTATTGATTCAGAAGTTTAGCACAGCAGGGAAGTTGGCTTTTCACCTAAATTGTGTGCTCATCTCAAATTGGGAACCTTTTTTCATGGTGCTTTCATATATAAAGTTAATAACTATAGGGAGGGTGTCAAATGAGAGCCCCATGCTGGAATTTAATGTCTTAGTACACATTAGGATGACATATATTGGAATGCAATTTATTTGCCGTTCGGAAGTTGAATTGAATCTGCGAAAAATTTCATTTCTCGAGTGAGAGGCATAAAAATAGCATAAATGGTGCTTAATTGAAGAGATTAAGGTTGCAGATATTTGCAGGAGATTCTGGAAAATTCATTAGGTGATGACTTTTAATGGAATAATTGTGTCTTAATCATAATTGTGCGGCAATTAAAAAAGAAACACAAAGAGGATAATGCAGACTAGAGGAGCCAAGCGCTTCAGAGCGAAAGGAGAATTACGCTACAAAGAGCTGGTGGAAATTCTTCCATAATTGCTATTGAAAAGTAAAGTGAACTCTGTTATTTACATTTTCAACTCTTTTTACTGTAGTTGTTGATCCACAATCAACATTTAGTTTGCAAGTAGAAGTTCCCAAGTGCATGCGATCTTTTGTGCTAACCTGCTCATCCCTATGATTCATAAGCCTCTAAATAATAAGTTTCTTTCTGAAACTTGTAAAATTAACCTTAGATTTTACAAACTTTACTATAACGTACTAAATGAAGGCAAAAATAAAATCAACTAAACAAATGGTCTGCTAAATATTGTTAATGAATGGAAAGTGTCATGCTAAGGACTGCTAAGGAAAACTGATTTTACCAAGGTAAAACGATTCAGGAGACGAAACTGTATTTTACAATAGTTTTTTCTGCTACATACTGTGAGGCGGTAGGAAATTTCAGATGAGGGTCGGAGGGCTTTCATCCAAAAGCTTTAAGGAACTTAACAATTAAAAGTAGTAGAAAATATTGGTCACAATTTTGCCCTTATGGTTTAGTATGTTTCTAACCATTATTAAAAGGAACCGACAGTCCATGTTAATATATGAAAATGAATACTGCAGAATAAGAATGTAAAAATGGACAAAGAATATCTGATTTGTAATTCAGCAACTCCAACGACAGACAATCGGGGCAGATTAAGATTGCCATAGGCCCTGGGCGGTATAAATATTATAGCCCATACAAGTATGAGCTTCTTGGGAATGGAGGTGTCCTCTCACTGCTGTAATCAGACCTTTGGAGGACCTTCAGTTTGTAGTGGACTTCATAAGTTTTAGTTGGGGGTTTGGATGTCCACGGCCCTCTTGGAGGTTGGGACGCAGGCTATCACCCAAATGCCAATATTATAATCACTGCTGAGACAAAACCGTCCTTCCGGGGCACAATGGAGGCGGGATACTCCCCAACAACATCAGACCTTCCTGGCCTCTAGCCTACCACATGATGGGCACAATCCACATGATTTAAAAAGACAGATATGCCTTCATGTAAAGTATTTTTAACCAATCTTTTGTTTTCTTTTGTTATCTAAGGCCCCTTTCACCAAAGGAAGCTACCTGAGCATTATAGATGATAATCTATATTTCCAGCAGCACCTGTGCATTGTACTCATTTCTTGTTATGTAACCTCAGGTTAGCTTTACGCCCCGTCTCTGACCTGCAATTATGCATGTTATTCCAATTCTGTTGATTGTCTTTGTTTCAGACATTTCGGACACATTACGGCTGATCCCAAAGGGAAAAATGAAATGCCCTCCCACAAAAAATCATAAGAAAGAAATCAGCCAAAATGCTAGAGAACAAATCAATAAGGCCTCACAGTAGTAAATACAGCATAAGATAGAAAATATGTTCCTCCAGTGAATATATGTATCAGCATTAATGTACTGCACATCTGGGCTGCACTCGGGCACAGACATCACTTACTGTTAGGCTGCCGCTGTTTTCTTCTATGCCTGTGGTGGTCTCCTCATCCCATTCTTTTTGCTGTAGTCTCCTCATGTGCCAAACTCCCCACTATATAGGTATCACAAGCCCCCATTATATAGCCAATCCATCCCTCAGTATTAGCTGCATGTACCACTAGTATATAGCCAGCTTAAGCCCCTTTCCAACAGGATATAGCCCAACACCCCCCCGACTATTAGCCAGCCAGGTCCATAAAGAAATAGCCTGCAGCCCCCTGTCCCTAGTATATAGCCACCAACGTCCCTGTATACGGCCAACCAGCCCCTAGTATATAGCCAGCCCCGTAGTATATAGCCCAGTCAGCTGCCTAGTATACATTCACCAGCCCATAATATATAACCAGCCCTGACCCTTATCCCAGTACATATCAAGCCAGCCAGCCTCTGCAAAAAAAAAAAAAACGGTTTGCTGCCATCAGTATCTGCCCGGGTAACTCCAGGAGTAAGCTGCCCTCTCGGCTATTATGACATCCACCAAAAATGTCTACTGGCCACACAGGTTAGGGCTAGAGCTCTGACGTATTTGGTGTAAAAGCTGTTGTTTAAACATATTCTAGTTCACATCTACAATATATATATATATATATCAAATCAAAAAAGAAAATGGCAGCACTCCAAAATAGTGAAAAAAAACTTGGTGTTTATTCAACCCCCCGCGGAGGTGGAATAAAACACCAAGTTTTTTCATATCACAGGCCACTTTTATTAGTACACCATGCTAGTAACGGGTTGGACCCCTTTTGCCTTCAGAACTGCCTCAATTCTCGTGGCATAGATTCAACAAGGTGCTGGAAGCATTCCTCAGAGATTTGGTTCCATATTGAATGATGGCATCACACAGTGCCCAGATTGTGGCCTGACTGCACATCCATGATGTGCAAATCTCCCGTTCCACCACATCCCAAAGATTTGCTCTATTGGATTGAGATCTGGTGACTGTGGAGGCCATTTGAGTACAGTGAACTCATTGTCATGTTCAAAAAAACAGTCTGAGATGATTCCAGCTTTATGACATGGCGCATTATCCTGCTGAAAGTAGCCATCAGATGTTGGGTACATTGTGGTCATAAAGGGATGGACATGGTCAGCAACAATACTGTGGTGTTGCAACGATGCTCAATTGGTACCAAGGGGCCCAAAGAGTGCCAAGAAAATATTCCCCACACCATGACACCACCATCACCAGCCTGAACCGTTAATACAAGGCAGGATGGATCCATGCTTTCATGTTGTTGACGCCAATTTCTGTCGCAGCAGAAATCGAGACTCATCAGACCAGGCAATGTTTTTCCAATCTTCTACTGTCCAATTTCACTGAACTTGTGCAAATTGTAGCCTCAGTTTCCTGTTGTTAGCTGAAAGGAGTGACACCCGTTGTGGTCTTCTGCTGCTGTAGCCCATCTGCCTCAAAGTTCGACGTACTGTTCATTCAGAGATGCTCTTCTGCCTACCTTGGTTGTAACGGGTGGCGATTTGAGTCACTGTTGCCTTTCTATCAGCTCTAACCAGTCTGCCTATTCTCCTCTTACCTTTGGCATCAACAAGGCATTTCCGCCCACAGAACTGCCGCTCACTGGATGTTTTTTCTTTTTCGGACCATTCTCTGTAAACCCTAGAGATGATTGTGCGTGAAAATCCCAGTAGATCAGCAGTTTCTGAAATACTCAGATCAGCCCTTCAGACACCAACAACCATGCCACATTCAAAGGCACTCAAACCACCTTTCTTCCCCATACTGATGCTCGGTTTGAGCTGCAGGAGATTGTCTTGACCATGTCTACATGCCTAAATGCACTGAGTTGCCGCCATGTGATTGGCTGAATAGAAATTAAGTGTTAACGAGCAGTTGGACAGGTGTACATAATAAAGTGGCCGGTGAGTGTATATAGTTATTGGACTATGTGACAAAGATCACAATGTGATCGAAATGTTGCATTTGGTTGGAATAAAGCACTCTTTTTGAGTTCATCCATCCCTGTGCTGCGGTGTTCTTTGCTAATATTGGTACTATCATTATCTACATTATTCATCATACAGGATCAAAATAAGTGTGTTGTAACTCCATGGATCCGCAGAGTGATACTTGATGTCATCCTTCATGATATTTCCTTGGGCACCAAATGTTTAACATTGCATTATATGCCTTCTCTTGTAAACCCACAGCAATATGGTCATTTATAGATTTACAAATCAATATGCTCTGTAAGGACTAAGTCAATTGTGTTTTTGTATAAACAATGAGATTTTAATGGTCTAAAACCAAATTGCTGAACTAATGGCCTGCAGAACAGATACAGAAAGGAAGTTTCTTTTGGAAAGCGCTTGACCTTCCTGTAAAGTCCAAAATGTTCCAATGAAACAAGATGTTATCATTTTAGATCATTCATTTTTAGGTCAAAGCTAGAAAAACTAGTAGTCTGACAGTGCTGTCTGATGAACCTTTAGTTGTTCTGTGTAATGTAAGTTGAGAGGTTAATCCGACGATTTGCATTAACTTCTGCAACTGCTATGGAAAAACCCAACTGTTCACACATTTAAATGAACGCTTGTATTTAGTGCTCACTAGAGAGAGACAAAGTTACCAGATGGCAACGTAAGTGGAAGTACTGCTCTAGCAATAAGGAAATCAGCTGGAGCCCACAGGAGGCACAGTGGTCTTGGCAGTAGAAAGAGCCTGCATTCCACAGTGAATGGTCCTGTCAGCGAGATATTTGCATTGGAAATACTAATATATTCATGATGTAAGGGCATACCTGGCATTGAAAGAATACAATACAGATGGAAAAAGGAAATAAAAATGCCTAAACAGTTTGTGTTTGTTCACCTTTCATAAAACATGGCTTCTTTAGGGGGATATATTACTGTGCCGCACATTAGACCATGGCAGAGTATGACCAGACCACTATTCTGCTGGCCAGAATAATCACTGTGTCTGATGCTGGATGATAAATCTGTAGCTGTTTAAGATGAGTTGAGTCATATTTTGTACCACCTATTTGTTGATCTAGTTCAATGTGCCAGAAAATACATTGTTTGGTGCACAGACTTTTTATTGCAAGACCACATGTCCTTTTCCCGAGGTCATGCCCCTTTTCTGCACAATTCAGAAAAGTGCCAAAATGGTCAAAAAACCCTTAATAAATGTGATGCAAGATAGTTTTGGTGCAAAGTACTCCAGGAGTGCCCTGGAGCTGGAGAGGGTACAACAAAGAGCCACAAAAATGATAAGGGTTATGGAAGGTCTCAGTTATGAGGAAAGATTAAAACAACTAGATTTATTAACTCTGGAAAAGAGAAAACTAAGAGGGGACAAAATTAATTTATATAAATATATGAATGGTCCATCCAAAAATATGGTGGAAAGTTGTTCCATCAAATCAAAAGACAAGGGGACACTGTCTCCATCTGGAGAAAACAAGGTTCAATCACAACAGGGCTTTTTACTATGAGAACTGTCAATCTGTGGAATAGCCTTCCTCAGTCGTGGTCACAGTAGGGGCAGCAGAGAGCTTCAAGAAGGGTCTAGATGCCTGTTTACACCTAAATAACATTGATGGTTATGGTTATATAGAATTTTTTCCCCTAAATACCATCCTCATCCAATCCCTTCCCTTCCTTGGTTGAACTTGATGGACATGTGTCTTTATTCAACCATATAAACTATGATACTATGAATTCTGCTGTGAAAAATCTTCCTCAATGTATTGTCCACATGCAATTGAGTAAGTGGCCGGTGCCCACAAAGGAAATCTACCATCAAAATTCTTCATGATAAACCAGGGACACTTACTCATAGATCCCTGTACTGTGAATGAGGTAATCTTATATGTGTTATCTATGGCCCCTATCCTTCTAAATCAACTTTTATAATTATGCTAACAGGCCGAAGGCCTACTGGGGGTATTCCAATAGCCATCTGTACTTCAGATTCACAGGCTTCTGTTACACTGTGCAGCAGCATGTGTCAGCCTCACCACACCCCTTGCTCCCTCAGTACTTCCTTTAAAAATAAAGGACGCTTTGGTAAAAGTGTGAGTGATGCTCGGTACATTGATAGCAACAGTGGAAATCTTTGACATTATTCTTTTAATTCTCCTTTTGTACTTTATTCTTAAAATATGTTTAACAGATAATACCAGGAGCTTTTCTTCCATATGAAGCACTGCCCTTTAAAAGCATTCTGCTAACATCTAGAAGGTGCATGTTAGAAACGCAGTAGTTTAATCAATTCCTCACTGAGCCGTGCTGACCTAAGATTTAAAGGGCAAATTGGGGCACTCATAATTGCAGTCAAGCTGCATTGGCCTCAAAAGAAAGGTCATCTATCTGCTTGTGCTCACAGTAGAAATCTATTAATGAATGCTGGTGCATGTCTGATGTGTTCTAAACAGACATTGCATATTTAGGTTCTCTCATTATGAACGAGGAACTGCTGGAGAAGAACATGCACATGGGACATTTTGATGGATGGGTGTCATTGCATAAGTGAAAGCTTTGAATCACAAATATATGTAGCATGAGAAGTTCTTCTCTTCCATTTGTAAAATACTTAGAAAAAGTATTTCCTGGGAGTGCGAAATGTGCAGAATTTCAAAACAATGGTAATATCAGCTTCCTATTCCGAGAGGGGAAATTATTTAAATACAATTTTCAATTCCTGTTCTTGGAATTGTCAGTGCCGATATTTATAACTTGAGTCTTAGTTTGACATAAAGATATAAAAATGGATAGATAGGACAGGTGGTTATGGTTAGGGTTAGATGGATGAGTAGATGGGTAGGTTGGTTCGATAGGTTTTACAATCTTTCCATATAATGTTCTCTTCGTTGTCCAGTTATCCCTAGCCAAAACATTTATATAGCAATTGTACAATCAAGATACTTCCAAACTTTGCATAAATCAATAGCACAAGTGAATTTAAGAAACTTGGTAATATAATATACATTATTAGAAAAATATCCTCTAATTGATAAGCTTCATCCCTCTTCCACTTCTGAAAACATCTTATTCCTCTGGAATTGTCTCTGCAACTTAGGAGAAAGCAAGAATTCTTAGCTCAATAAGAGGTTATGTGACACAATCAAGGGGCCAGAAGAATTAGGCTGAGTGTGGTCTTGCATAGGCCTAGCTCAAACAAAGCTAGGGGAATCCACCACCTGTTAAAGGACCTGTTAAAGTTCAGCCGAACCCGAATTGTAAAAACATGTTCAGGGACCCCAACCACTAACACCCTAAATTGGTGCTGGTATTGATTGCTTGTGTTAACTCTTTAAAGGAAACCTTTCAGAATAAAACTACCAGTATGTGGTCAAGCAGAATAACACCTTACAGATCATGTTTCTTTCATAGGCCAACAATGTGGCATTATCCAGAAAACTCACTTTGAAATGAGATCTGAATTGCTTGTATAAAGTCACAGAGAGTTTAGTACTATAGGCTGTTCTCTTCCCCAAAGAACATTGCTGTTATTTGGAAACATCACTTACCAGCTCTCCAGAAGACCCAAACCCAAACTTCAGGTTCAAACCCAAGCTTAACACTGTTGGTAGATATTAAACACATATCTAGACAGCTTATAGACTTCCATACACATTGATTGTTTTACTTCTTGGGAGAAATGAGCATACCATCCAAGATTTTATGCAAAGCTGCATCATTTTTTTCAAAAGATTTGAGTTTGAAATGAATCAGCTAAACCTGGTGTAGCTCCAATTCAAATTAATATTCAATTCCCTCTAGTCATTTTTTATAAAAAAAAATCTTAAACAGTCAATTTTTAATAACAAATTTACATTTTTGCTTCCTCTTGAATGATTGATAGTTGTGACTAGCCGCCATTTTGAAAAATGTGTCCAAAGTAAATCATAAAAAATTCTGATTCGATTCAGTGCCTGAAAAAAGAGGAGTACAGAATCTATGAACCAACAAGCAGATACAATAAATAAATAAAGATACAATACAATAAAACACAACCAAATCTACAAATATATGGCATTCTATTTTATACCCCGACATCACAAAGTCATGTTGTCTTGTAAAGCTTCAAATTTTTACCATTTAACCCCTTAACGACCTGGTCCTTTTTAGTTTTTTCACTTCCATTTTTCACTCACAACCTTCAAAAATCTATAACTTTTTTATTTTTCCACATAAAGAGCTCTGTGATGGCTTATTTTCTTCATAGTGACAGTATTAAATATTCCATGACATGTACTGGGAAGTGGAAAAAAAATTCCAAATGCAGTGAAAATGGTAAAAAACGCATTTGCGCCATTTTCTTGTGGACTTCGATTTTACAGCTTTCAATGTGCGCCCCAAATGAGCGCCCCAAGTCTACTTTATTCTTTTCCGATTATGGGGATACCAAATTTATATAGGTTTTCATGTGTTTTAATACATTTAGAAAATTTAAAACATTCTGTACAAAAAAAAAAGCTTTTTCATTTTGCCATATTCTGTCGCTAATAACTTTGTCATAGTGATACGCAGCTCCGTACACTTTTTTTTTGCTAGAGGAGCTAATGCTTTCATTCAACAAACAAAGGAAGGATCTGCCTAACAGTGTTGATTAAAAATTCTTTTCTCCTTAGAGCTTTATTTCAATTCATATCCATAAAATGTACACAGGCATATTCCAAAGACCAATCGAGGAGGAAGGCCTACGTGTTTCAGGGGCTTGAGGCACCCTTAATCATGGCTCACATCCATAATTGAAATGGTGGAATAATTATCGTCCCAATGTTTTCATTGATACCATTTTGAGGACTGTGTGGCCTTTTGATCACTTTTTATAAAATTTTTTCATATGGCAAAAAAGTCATATTTTGGGACATTTGGGTGCTATTTCCCAATATGGGGTTAAATGCTGGGAATAACTATGATTATATTTTGATAGAGCAGACATTTTGGGACAGGGCAATACATAAAATATATATGATTTTTACTGTTTAGCTCTAGGGAAAGGGGGGGATTTTATTTTAATTTTTTTTTTAATTTACTATTTTTCAAACCCCCTATTTATGGTACTTTGATCGTAGGTTGTCTGAATGATGCTACCACATACTGCCATACTACAGTATAGCAGTATATGGGGATTTTACAAATTATCTATTACAATGTGCCACTGGCACATTGTAAGAAATGATGAGAAATAATACAGCCTCGAGACTATCACAGCAACAGGTTGTTGCTCCCCTATGACATCACAAGAAAATTACTTTATAAAAACATCTTAATGAGCCTATGGTTGACGGCTAACGTCACTGGAGTGTATTCTGCCTCATAAAATATGCACGCCCCCATAATCAAAATTTACACAAGTAAGGTATTATTGCGCATGCGCGAGACTTGCATATAGCCGGGGAGGTCGGAATGAGGAGTGAATTTTGATTGCAGGGGCCAGCATAATTTATGGGCGGCAGGAGGCAGAAGAAGCTCCAGTGACTTAGACTCATTAATATGTTTTTATAAAGTTATTTTCTCTGTAACATTGACACCCAGGAGCTAATTAAAACCAGTGCATTCCCCTTTGCAACTTAGCGATCAGTTTGGTGAGGGCAGACTACCATCAGTCAATCTGATATCAGATGTCCTTTAAATGGTTCCCGCTTCCCATTGACCCTTCTATTTACTATAAATGTCCTGCTGCAGATTCCGTAGTAGCGGGCACAGAACGCCGGTTACATTCCCTTCTCTTCTTAGTGATACGTACAGGCGCAGGCATTTGTTCATGACCCTGGATATGTAGAAATAACAAGCTCTGATAATTGAATTCATTTGAAAATACAATCCCCTCGCTATTACAAAGCAGTATTTCCTCCTGGCCGTCCCTTGAAGCCAGTGAAGATGTAAAAGAATGTGCAAAAGAATGAAAAAAGTCAAAACAAATGAAATATGCAGAGAGAGAAAATCCTTGCCTTTCAAAACAGATGAATGTTCCAGACCAGATGCCCATGTGATTAGGGACAGATCATTTAGAAATTAGTTTAAACCTTTGACTCTTGAAAAATGTATTCCTTGGAGATATTTTCAGCAAGAATAAGTTTGACTGCCACAAAAATGAATTTCTTTCTAAAGCTGTGACCTCCTTCTTCTTCTTCTCTTCTCTAAGTGGACATATATGTCTCTTTTATCAGTGAAATTCACCGATACGGCACTGAGCATTTCCAAGCAATTTGCTTCTGAATTATTAAATCATCCTCCTTTCTGGAGCCAGACTAGAAATTATTTCACATATATTCTAAATAAAAGGGTCATGCACACGAGTGAGGAAATTATAGGTATTTGGGAATGCATTATAAGATTGGTTGGAGCTGTGTTATTGGACATGCTGTGGTCACTGGTGTTCAGCGCTCTCACAATACCAGAGATTTTGAAATGAGTATATGTAAAATTGAATTTTGCAATGTGCTCAGAATCTAAAAATAGAGAGATTCACTGGATGAAACGCTATAACTTTGTTAACATTATCTAATGCAAAAAGATTGCCTCTGCATGCTTATTAAATCCGTATTAGGTAGTGCAGAGCATTGCTCCGTTCTATCCTATTATAGGACTCATCTCAGACAGAGAATATAGAGGGCAAGTCATAAAATAGTTGGTTATACACATTTACGGAAATTTAGATCATTATGGGCCATTTGACCCACAAGGGGAAATTTGTTATACAGGCAGTCTCCGGGTTACTTACAAAATGGCTTCTGTAGATTTGTGCTTAAGTTGAATTTGTATGTAAGTCGGAACAGGTATATTTATTTGTCACAGTGACAATTGAATTTTCTGCAGTTAAGGGAAAGAAGGATTATCAATAAAGCTTCATTACAGACACCTTACAGCTTATCATTGCAGTCTGGGACTAAAGTAAAGCATGTAGAGAGCTTCACCAGAGGTCACAGAGGGCAGAGAGGTCCGTCTGTAACTAGGGGGAGTCCGGTGACCTTAAGTTGGGGACCGACTGTAAAGGCTTCCTAAAACTTTAAGAAATGTATGCCATTTTTCCTTGTTTTGTCACAAACAAGACATGTATAAATGTGGCCCCTAATAAATCATCTGAAATTTGGTTAAAACGAACCTGTCATTAGTAAGTGGTCTAATAATCTACTACCAGTATATTGTCAAACGGCTTAACACCTTTTAGTTATTGTTTCTATCATGAAGTTGTTTCAACTTTGAAGTGAGATGTAAATTGGTTTTATAAAGTCAAGGAGAGTTTAACACTGAAGTCAAGATGGCGAACTCCGAACACCTCCTCCACTGTGATTAACATCATGCATCAGACTTCAGTAGATCTGGTTTATTAAGTCTCTGAATGTAGGATCATCAAGTACAGTGACAGGGAGGAAGAGAGAGCTTGACTTCAGTGTTAAATTCTCTGCCTCTTTGACTTTATAAAACCAATTTACATCTCACTCAAAGCTGATTTTCTGAATGATGCCACCACACTGGGTCATGAAAGAAACATGCTATTGAAGGTGTTCATCTGCCTGACAACATACTGGTAGTGGTTTATTAGGTCAATTTCTGCTGACAGGTTCTCTTTAGGGACTCAATTGCATAATACAACTTTATGCCTCCTACTAGTTTGCTTTATATACACCTGAAAAATGCTAAATGATACATTTGCACAATTTTTTTTACATTCTACGATCTTTTGTAAGTCATACCCATTTTAGTTGGCCAATAAAACTTTTTTTGGTACAAATTTAGGCTACAAGCACACAACTTAGTTTGGTCCATGAATTTAGGACTTTGCCATCCCTGGATTAAACGACCATCCATAGTGCTGAGGACATGAGTTTGAGCATCATATATTATATATCACTATGATGTTTTACCATAGTCTCTGTGTACTGTCTGCTAAATCAAGCCAGTGCAAAACTGTGCCGACCACAGTTGTGTGCCTATAGCCCAAACTTGCACCAAAAGAGTCCAGAAATTGGCTAAATGTTGGAAGTCTGTCAGTCACCCTTCCTCCCCTCCACACCAAACATTAAAGTTTGCTATATCACTAAAGTAGAAGGTGAAGTCTCAAATGTTCTATACAAATAGAAAAGACCATAGCAGTAAATGATTGGCTCATTTCTAAGTTTTGTTTTGGCCCACCCCCTCCTCTAGTCTGTTCTATTGACATATAAGAGATGTGTTATACATGAAAAAGGTGGTTATGGCATTTGTAGTAGAATTTCTACTATATATGTATAGTAATAAAACATCTCCTTCTATTAGAAATATTAGCCAATGAGCTTTGTGCCCCGAAAGATTATATGGTCGACCAGTCCTGACTAAATCGTGAGCTGTGAATGACTTTGCTTCAAAACTGCCCATACACAGAGACCTTTGTTTGTGTTGTTAGTAGCAGCGGGATAACGGAAAATGCATTTATATCTCAAGAGTGTAGCTGGACATTAATCTCTCTGTATATGAGGGAGAAACCTCTTTACTAAACCCACTACTGACCCTACCCGATACTCCCAGCTGTAGTAGGTTTCTACAGCAGTTCCTTGGAGGGAGTGACTGTGTTGTGTTCAGTGAAGAAATCTCACACACATGTGCACCAATTCCAGCTACAATCCTGGAGTAAAAATGCATTTTCACAGTCTACATGCTACTTAAAACACGTCATTCTACTTTTTTTTCAAATCAGGAATTGTAGACACATTTTCAAAATTTTTTAGAAATATAAGGCCAAAAAATACAGAAAGATAGATGACAATTGCACTTAAACTTTGTAATACAATGTACAGCACCCACAGTAAACTCTCATGCAATATGCAACGATTTTTATTATGATAATTATTATTATTTTTATTATATACTGGTAAATATATTGAATTTTTGAACACAAACCTAGAAACTGTTTGTCAGCTTAAAGGGTTATATATATAAAAAAAATATCCAGCTTTCTATATAAAGAGCATCAGAGAAAATGTGATTGGATCTGTCAGAGATCATAAGTGGCTTTGGTACTTCTAAATGTATGTGTGCGGGTTACAGAAATCACACCTGGAAGGAAACAGCTCTTAACAGTCTCTTCAAGGAATTACACTATTATGACTTGATTTAGCACAGAGAAAAGTAACAAATGGAGACCTCCGCAGATCAAGCGAGAAACTTATCAAAAATAGGTTGTATGTAAATTAGTTCACAGGGAGAGACGCCATAGGGAGATATTTGTTGGGACTAACATTGTCAGTGTTACAATCAGCAAGACCTAAATGCCTTGTTCACAATGACTCTGCCTTCTATGGGAAATGCAGTAAATGTGGCCATAAATCAGGGGACAGCGCTGCGGCTTTTAACGAGGGGAATGTGTTGCACAGGGGACTCCAGAGCTGTTGAAAGAAAATCTTTATTGCTGAATTGCCTCCTCTGACATGTAAGGTAGCAATAGAAGCATGTTCTGTAAGAAAGGAAAAGATACCGATAGATTTTCTTCCAAAAAGCCATAGAATTGTCCTTTTTTTAAGTTTCATATTACTCCGAGCGACTGAGTTGTTTTAATATCCCATCATATGAGTTCAGCTCTAAACGGCACCGGAAAAAATGGTATCGGCCACAATTCATAACTCGGTGTCCTCGCCAGAAGCTAATATTTGGAAAGGTTAATGTATAGATGACCTGTAATTGTTACCAAAGACTTAAGGATGTGTAAGGATTGCAAGTAATCTTAAATTGTTAAACAGAATGCTAACAATAGAGTAGAATGTGTTCAATAATGTGTTAAAGGAAACCTGCCATGGAAAATCTACCATAAAAAGTGCATCTGATTGGAGATTCCTCCTGTCTGCCTTTGCCCTAATCTAATCTGTAATTTAATAATAATCCTGGAACCTAACCTGACTTGTTAAAAACTTTATTTTAGTAAAATGTAAATAACTGCAGAGGCTACTTGGGCGTGGAGTAGCTTTAGCTTCCAGTGCCCGGCCAGGCTAGTACACGCCCCAGTAGCCTCTGCAGTTAATTTGCATATTACTAAAATAATGTTTTTAACAAGTCAGGTTAGGTTCCAGGATTATTACATTACAGATTAGGGCAGAGGTAGGTAGAAGGAATCTACCATCCGATCTACTTCAGATGGTAGATTCCTCATGGTAGGTTTCCTCTAAAATTATTAGTCCTATAATCTAATAGGGACCCTTAATGGGGTTCTCCTGAGGTTGAAAAACATGGCTGTTTTCTTTCAAAAACAGTGCCACACCTGACCATGGGTTTTTGCAGGTATTGCAGCTCATCTGTATAGAAATGAATGGAGCATAGTTGCAATATCACACACTACTCATAGTAAGGTGTGGTGCTGTATTTGGAAGAAAGGAACCATGTTTTTCAACCTCAGGAGAACCCCTTTAAAGGAAAACCACAATCAAGGTCAAGTAGCATAGAACC
This sequence comes from Engystomops pustulosus, assembly GCA_019512145.1. Classification (NCBI taxonomy): domain Eukaryota; kingdom Metazoa; phylum Chordata; class Amphibia; order Anura; family Leptodactylidae; genus Engystomops; species Engystomops pustulosus. Next base: position 25,283,518 of record CM033649.1, on the reverse strand, counting down.
AGGGACACTTACTCATAGATCCAGGCCATGTGATAGTGGTAATCTTTTTATGTTTGTTATCCATGGCCTCCTTCCTTCTAAAATAGAGTTTTAAAATTATTTTAATGCTTCAAAAGCTGTTACATTGTGCAGGAGCAGGGAGGAGTGAGATATTCTCCTGCACCTCTGGTAAAAAGCACAGCATAATTTTAAAAGTTGATTTTAGAAGAAAGGAGGCCACGGATAAGAAATATAAGAAGATTACCACAGTCACTGTGCCTGGATCTATGAGTAAGCTTCCTTGGTTTATCATGAGGGATTGATGGCAGATTTCCTTGGAAGAGTTTCTTTTAACCAAGTTTGCCAACTATAACACTTTGCATCATGTCTTAGGTGGTGCTTCACTAAAATTAGAATTTTTCTCTCTAACCCCCTTCCAAACAACAAATATGGCAGAAGGTAACCTGAAACCATCACTAGACCCACTTTGGCCAATGAGTCTCCTTTTTGAACCACGTGACATTCTTTTGTTTTACAAAGAGGGTGCCACTTCTTTTGTTGTCCCCTGGTCTTAGTAGGCTATTGATTGGCTGAAGTGGGTTACCTAACCCATGAGTGCTTCCAGCCAGGTACATAGTAACAAAAGCAGTCAAAGTGTCGTAAGAATACTAAACTCCCTCCCCGGCCTCAGCCCACCTTGGGTTTTTTTTGGTCTTCCAATGCATTGCATTAAATTCCTGTTTTTGCCAATCAGCAGAAGCGTACCCAAATGATCCGGCATGCCATTCAATAGTCCGCCTGACTAACATGTTTCATTTATAATACTAGTGTCTTGTGCATTAGGGATCTTGGGAGGCCAAGGTGTAGGTGCTAATGTTGTTTGACTGGTGAGCATCATAGTACCTGCCGTCGCTGACGTTACCTCCATGCTGTGCCAAATAAAGTCTCATAATTGCTAAATGTGGATCGATGCCATTAAAAATGTATATTAAAACAATGGAGAATAGATAAATTGTCACAAACTTTGAATCACAATACATGCCAAGAGTGGGTTTAGAGTATGAAGCCTACCTGCTGATAAGCCGTCTGCTGCTCTGCGTAGATTGCATTTACACCATGTTAATGTGATTATTTACTGCCCATTTACAAATAGGATCTGTGAATATTTCCATTTTTGCACTTAGCGAAACAATACTGAAATTCAAGGCTTTGAAAGAGACAACTTATGGCTTAATTAGATGAGAGAACACTTGTTTATCCTTTGACACGAGCGCCTGACACTGATCAGCATGCACACTTCACAACATATGTTGCCATCTGAGCGTTTACTTTAGGAACATATGTTTTCACCAAGGCAGCGCAGGCATTTGTCATTATTATCCAAAGTCACTGGGTGAAAAAGTTGGCAAATTAAGCTATTCGGCTATCAGGTTACTTGACTATTTAAAGTAAAAACTGAAAAACTAAGTTCCAGGAAGCAAAGTTGAATTTGGATAAACAAGAAGTTAAACCATGAGAATTTGCTCTTTGGATTTTAGGGTCAAAAGCTAAATTTAATTTACAAAACAGAATTTATTGAGTTGTAATATTTTGTGTACTTTTTTAATAATAGTATTGGTTGGTTCTTACTTCATACACTGGTTTGTGTAACTATTTCGACTTCCTATTTATATTAAATGCCAAATCTTAGTTTGCTATTTCTTGGAATGGCTGCAATGTTTTTGTCAGAACTCTGAATGGGCTCAGGTTTCAGGCTTCTGTGCTTGAAAACAACACCCAGAGCTGCCTGTGATTGACACTCCCTTTCAGGATCTTTCCTTAGGGAAAGCTGGGTGTGTGTTTGTGCTTGTTTTGTCTGCAGCTGTAGCTTGATTGATGGACGGCTGAACCAGTCAGTGCTGGGGGCAGTGTCCATTACTTCCTTTATATTCTGCCCAGTTCCATCAGAGGATGCTGGTTATTGCAGTCCTACTCCTTGCCTTTGCTTGTGCTTTTGCTACCTTTGCTGTTCTGTGTATCTGACTTCTGCTTCGTATATATATCAACCATTCTATTGCTTTTCGATTCTGTACCTATGCGCCATCTTGGTTTTGACCGGGTTAGACTCTTCATGTCTGTCTGTATCTGTTGTTTGAATACTAGTGATATGAATTTCCCGGTGTGAGCCTGCTAACCCTGTCTCAGTCTTGTTCATTTTTGGCTTGTCAATCTTCCTTGTTCTAATGTGTACACTGATCTATATCTGATTTCCTGTTACCTGTCTATTCCACCATCCAGCAGCTGCTGGACGAAATAAGTTTTTCCATGTCACTTTGTAGGGTTAGTTAGGGTCCACTAGATATGTTTCTGAGGGGGCTTGGCCTTGTCAGGGTGGTTTTGCCTCCTGTAGGCAGGGCATAGCCCGCAGGGACATCGCAAGGCTAGTTTACCACTGCTTACACAGTCTGTGCCAAGTCTGGTTGTGGATATGCTATTGCTGGACAGGTTCCTGACAGTTTTTAAAATATTCAAATTAGCTTGAGGTGGTGCTCTGCTGGGCCTCTCCACTCTGGGATGTAATTTATTCATTCCTTTGTTGGGCTGCCCACACCGCATACGCAGTTTGCAGAGAGCCGGTGATGTCACCAGTTTTCTGCAAATCTTGCGAATGCCAGATGATTTCATTTATTTTGCGGCCGGCTGTGTAGGGGTGTGACTGCACAAGAAGTGGAATCGTCTTGCATTCCTGAAATTTTCAGAAAGCCGGTTACGTCACCAGCTCTCTGGTTGTGTATGCGGTGCTGGAGTCAATCACAGGGCTGGGGACATGAATAAATTACATTCCGGCAGAGTGGAAAGGTGTTCAGCAGAGCACCTCAGGCTAATTTGATTTTTTTTTAAATGTTGTTTTCTTTAAAATGCAGCCATTCCAAGAAATATTAAACTAAAGTTACTGCACAGCGGGGCCGGACAGGGAGATGAGTACCAACCATCTACCATCAGTGAATCTGGGGGTAAATGCCCTTTAAGCATACCTACTGTAAGACCAACTCATCTGTGGTTATTTTACCTTTCTTCACACATTTTTAATGCTAAGGGTTATGAGGAAATTTGCCTTTATTTAACATGTGCTAAGGCTTTTAGCTTAGGCAAAAGTCTCTGTAAGCTCATATTTGCAAATGACTCCTTCCTAATTTGCATCTTGACTCAAAATATTCTTAAATGACTAGCACATAAAAACACTTGCTTCAGAAGCCCACCACGCATGCTCAAGGACCTCGGGATAAGGACTGATGGGTGCTAAGTGGAAGCTGAGTGACCTTGAGAAGGGGGAGGGAGCTTGACCCAACCTCCTTGACTTTATCTTGGGCAACGATAGGAGGAATAAAACCCGATTTTGCAAGAGTAGTGTATTGCATAAGGATAAAAACCCAAGCAATTAGACACATTTAACCTATAGAATAGGGAAGTATTTGTGGTTTTGGTGGCATTGATGATGTGACAAGTTCACTTTCATGCTCAATACTACAAAAGTTATGTGGATATTCACAAATGAATTGTATGTAAATATTAAGCGTTAATCGTTGTTGATCATTCTTTTCCAGCAGAGTGTTTGTTAAAGCTACGCTCATCACAAAAGAAAAATGAACGGATAGGAATTGATTTTATTTAAATGTGTCTGAATTGTGTATTCTGTCTGGAAAAACAGCTGGTAAGTCAGTAGATTGCAGAGTACTAGGATTGTAGAGTGAACCTCCAGACATCTCAGATGTTTAGAGACTTGTACTTAGCACTTTTTTAGTCCATTTGTCCAGCTATACATTAATTAATTGCCTACTTTGTGCGTATTTAATTGCTTTATTAGGGACTAAATATTGTGAAAGAGCCTAAGTGCAAGTGTTTAAATTCCCATCCGTGTAAGCATAGGATTTATATTAGCCCATAAAGAGCAACAGAAAGTCAAGGTACTTTAACGAACATATGTGTTGGGTCCTCTTTGTAGCCATTTTTTTTCCTATGGATAAATTTGGTAGAATGGTATTTCTCTTCGATAATGATGTCGGTGATCTATCCATAGGATAGGTCCTCTCACTACCCCCACTGGTCAATGCAGAGAATAGTCCAGCTCAATTTTCTGTGTAGTTCGTGGACATTGGAACTACAGTCCCTATTCACTTGACTATACTTACCCAAATTGCAGCCTAGCTGCAATTCTCAATGCCATCTGCTCGAAAGAAAATTCTATAATGCTATAAGCTTGATTCTTTATGTTGATTCTGGCACTGGAGGCTTTGTGGGATCCCTAAGTGTTAGACTAGGGTTTTTATACTATATGAGATGCAAGTCAAAGAGGACAACTGATCAGTAGGTGCTCAAATCCCCCAGCACCCAGGAGGCTTTAGCATGTAGGTGGCGTATAGGCACAATTTCTGGCATGCGAGCCCTGATAAATGTGCCCCATAGAGTTTGGACACTTTTTGTAAAAATTGAAAATTAAAAAATGTGTGTGAAAAAATTAACAAAAAGATGTTTTTTTATTAAACTTGTGTTTATGGGGATTATATATAATTTTCCAAGACTTTAAAAGCTACTTTGGTGTGTACTGAATTGGAACTTATGAAAAATTTGGCAAAGCATCAGCGATTTGCTCATCTCTGTGTGATTTACTTCCATATAGTCACATCTTAAGCCTCAGGTGTTTTTTGGGGGGAATTTTATTTTATTCAGCATAATTCTTGCAAATTTTTTAATGACAAATCTACACTTTGAAACAAATCTCAATGGAAATTATACTTGTCAGTAAAAGAAATGGAGCATTGATGTGGACATAGAAGTAACATCCTACCGGTATTTCAATATCAGAGACATATTAATAACTTGGTCTGTTTATCACTTCTGTCTAATTCCATCATGTGGAAATCATATTGATGTGTAATATTAAATAAGGTTGACCTCATTTCCATTATGACACTTAATATTCAGAGCGAATCTCCTCTTGAAAGAGAATTTATTGTTGTCCTTGCAAAGAGGAGATGGGATGACAACACTGAGGTTATGGTATGATGGCACCGGGAATTAAATTAAGGGAAACTTTGATGATGATAATTCCTTAGATGTATAATGTGTAATGAAGAGTCACATGAAGACACACTGTATATTCTATGAGTCTATTCATATACTTCATGGACAATAATAAAAATAAATAGAAAGTAAACTATAATAGTTAAGTTAACTCCTGAAGCACGCAGCCAGTTTGTACGTTAAGGCTCACCACTTTATTTTTTCAATGTGATCAGTGTCTTTGTGTCGTAAGAGCTTTTCAACACTTTAACTTATCCAATTAATTTTGAGATAGTTTTCTTGTGACATATTATAGATTATATTAATAGTATAATTGTGCTCATTGGTTTGGTTTTTGGGGTTAAAAATTCAACAATTTAGGAAAAAATTTTAAAAAATGACAATTTTCAAAGTTTCAAAGTCTACTTCGTTGACAAAAAGTCATACCAAAAATATCTCAAATTGCGTGCACCAATACTTCCTCCAAACACGCGTGCACTATTACTACTCCACATGCAGCGTGCACTACCTCCTTCACACACTGTGTGCACTGCTATATCCTCTAATACACTAATACATCTTCCACACACGGTGTGCACTACTACCTCCTTCACACAATGGATGGAAAGATGGATAGATAAATAACATGGATGGATAGGTGGGATGGATAGATTTGATGATGAGAGAGAAAGATAGATAGATACAATAGACTTTGGGGGAATTTTTAGAGCTTTTGCACGTGAAATCGGGCATACAAGTTGTAAATTAGACACACTTCCTTGTCTATGGTAAGACATTGTGGCTATTTTACTCCATATACAACCTCAACGATAAGTGGGTGGGCTTGGGGGGGGTGAAATCAGCGTAGATGGCCAGGGTGGGGTTTTCCCGCTCCACTGCTTATAGTCTGCTCCAATTCTTGGTGCAGATTCTTTGATTAATCTGGTGTAGAACTGACCATGGCGCAAAACCTGCAGAATTTATCAGAAGGCCAGAGCCTTATTGCATCAAACACTGGGGCACGAAGCATCAGAGCATGATAAATTTTGACTGTATCCTTCTATATGCTGATCATTAATCACTCACATGCGTTTAGTAAGTAAAGATACAGTGTAGGACATATGGGCAGGGTGTAATAATGAGATATAGTACATAGATTATAAATACACGGTTACTAATATACTGTCCATTATCAGGCTGGATGATTGGATCAGTCACCTCACTACTGAAAATTGTTTCCAATCTGCAATGTGAGCCCCGATACCCTGTGGTACCTGTGAGCATAATACAGGGACTGTAGCGATTACACACCCAGGATTTGTACCTTGATTCTATCTTTATATTATAGTGGGTCCAGAACATGTTGCTGGATTTCCTGAGAATCCTTTGTTTTAAGTGTAGAGAAGGAGCCTCCTGCTGCTCTGCAGTGACCTCTGCGGGTGGCTGGGAGTCTATCCTCAGCTGATTTATATTCAGTACTGACCACGTCTATCTAATGTTCCCTTCAACTAAAACTAATGACAAGACTTCAAGCATTTAAACCAAATGGAATGCACATTGCTATGAAGCTAAATGAAAGTACTGTAAGAAGCAGCGAGAGGAGGTACAGACTCAGCTTCAGAGGAGCCGCAAAGAGCAAATGCTAAATTGTATTATATATATATATATATGTATACATACGGTGTATATATAAAATAATCCCCAAGCAACCAGCCAGCACCAGCTATTGTATCATAGATTGTCAGGTTTTCCAGTCATTAAGGTACCCTTGAAGCTGTTGACCCAAATTAAAACCTATAGTTATAGTCAAGAATATTATGTTACTTATCTCTCCCCTTTACATATGGATCTGTTTTACTCATATTCAAATATACACATTGGGGGGAACTTATCAATACTACTGTGCTATGTGGATGTGGGGGGTGTATCTCCTGGGGAAGTGGGCCGGCACAGTACATTCCTGGGTTCAAGGCCCATATCAGACATTGGGGCATATGATAAATCCCCCCATTATGTACACTCTTGTATAGGCATTATTCACACTGATGTATATATGTCATAGTCATGTACATGTACAGATTCACATATACTGATTGTATTACACACATTTACGTATATACGTTACATACATCCAGTAATTATGCACTGAAGCTGGTAAAAAAAATACTGGCCCTACAGTAAGAATACCACAGCCAGGCCAGATTATTGACCAAGTACCAATTGTGGGGAAAGGTGGAGGTGAACGTGTGGTCAAGAAAGTTCCGGGAGGAAGGGCAGGGTGCAGGCTCTCTGACGGTCCATACACCCCTGGAACAGTGAAATAGTGATGTATAAATGTGTCTTTCTGTTTTTTTCCTCTTGGCTGGATATATCTTGAAAATCAGGAACATTCAGTATAGTTGAAGAATATTATTCTTGGCACTGCATAAAGCGACATGGCATTTGTCTCTACACAAAGTAAATTCTGGCATCATTTGCGCACAAAAAATGCCTTGTATCACATTTATAAGGGCTCTCAGACTGGTTTAGACACCTACTACTACTGTAGTACAACAAAGACGACATGGTGTCTGAAAAGTAAACGTGGCCTCACAACAGAAGTCAGTGCACAAAAAAAATTAGGTATGTGCACCAAATTTGACGAATTGAACTAGACCAACTAGTAAATGAAGCAAAGTAGAATAGTGGTGTTTTTTGAGCAGAATTTTTTGGACACCACAACCAACTAAAAGAGCATTCATTTTTGAAAGTGGTTGCTTTAACTGAACCGCATTAATCATGTGTCAAATGTCTCATTATAAATTGTTGCAAATGCATTCCCTCTGTCTTTAAAATATCATCCATTTTATCCCACATTTTCTTCTAGATTTTGTCCAAAAACTCACACAAGGCAAAGGAAGCCTTAAATATTACCATATGCCTCAATTAACATGCACAGTATTGATCATTGTGGTAACATCACCCTCACCAATGTCAAAATGTCAATATCTCACTCCAGTATGACCACATTCCCATTGGAAGATAGCACCCTTCACCCATTACTTGCTGGAATATTTGGATATATGATTTTCCCTTCCATTTATGAAATAAATGGTTTTCAAGGACTTTTGACTCCTGACTCACCAAATAGCTAGATATTATACCTGAATCCAGATTCCTGTATATTTTTGTGATGAGGCAGAAGAACATTGATACAGATACTTGTTCCAGATTAAGTTACATCATAAATACAAGGAACAAGGTTTAAGCTCCCGAAGAGACGAGGCTTCTTTACTATAAGAACTGTGAATCTGTGGAATAGCTGAGCTCAGGAGCTGATCACAGCAGAAACAGCAGAGAGCTTCAAAAAGGTCTAGATACCTTCTTCTAGCAAAATTACATTGATGATTATGTTATTATATAGGATTTTGTTCCCATAAATAACTTTATGGAAGTAGTATTATTGAAAAAAGACCAAGCTTTGTAACTATGATACTTGATGTAAAATCTACAGTTCTTTCCTTCAGCTTTTCAGACTTACACCGTGTGATTTAGGATTTGGGATAACAGAAGGTCACCTTTCGTTTATAGCCTAGAACAGGATTAACGTTTCTTTTTTTGGAGCACAAAATGGTTAAAATAAAATCACCTTTCAGATTTGTCTCCTTGAGGAACCTCCTTGACATTATGAGAAAGAGACAACAGGTGTTTCCTCATTGTGAAGCTAATTCACAGAATACCGCGCCTGTATCTTACAGAAAATAACTTCTGCCTTCCTAAGAAGCACAAATGATTCTGGATATAAGTCAAAAAATCTACAGCACTACAGGGAGAATATTCCAGGTGAAAGAAGATTATTGTGTGCAGGGAAAGCTATAATAAAGAACGTCAGCTCTGTCAACCCTCTCTCCCTAAGGTCTATAAAGGATCAAAAGGATATTGAACATAATGTAACAGCTGTCTCATATGTGTAGAGGACCACTATTGCCATGAACAGAGCAGGTGAATTGGAAGGAAAAAAAAAACTCCAAAGCATGTGGCATGAGCACAAATGTTTAGAGTGACAGATGGAAGCTATTGCTTTTACTGAAAATTAATGCCTTTGAAAAAACTAGAGTATTATAGGAAGGTAAAAGGTAGGTGACCTCTGCTTGAACAGTCCTGTGCTCACAGTTCTTTTAAAGGCAGCTGTTCCATTAAAACCAAATGCAGGTGACAAATGTATTACATTTATTTCTGGAGGCTATTTTAGTTTTCTAAACTATGGAATTACTGTGGTATCTTCACAACATCAGCGGATGTTACATTTTAAGACCTTGGCTTTTATTTTAAGTGGGTTGTACCCATTTGCATTCTCTTTTTTTTTATTAGTTTTTCACATAAAGCTTACAAGGATATGTCAACATACTGAAAGTACAAAGTAAATTTACAGGTATATATCCAGACATATCACATTGGCCAAGAACTAGGTTGCATTTTGTGGCAGGGTCAAGGGGGGGTTTGTTAAGGGAAGCTGGGTTGATGATAGAGTCCAGATGGGTGATCACAATTGCATTTTCAATACCCTATTTATAGGATAGTTCTTCTGATATCTTCACTCATCGCATGATTGTGGATCCCTAATTGATGGAGAGGCAGGTCAAGCATCTGTGATACTGCTCCATTCAATAATATGGGAGCACTGGAAATTGCAGAGCACATGTATCTATGGCACTCTCATAGACAGTAAAAGGGAGTGCCCAGGGCCGGATTAAGGGTGGTGGGGGCCACTGGGCGCAAACTGGTGGGGGCCCTTCCAACAATGTTTTTGGAATTATATAGCCTGTCAGCCCCTGTAGCATGTGGCCTGCCAGCCTGCTGTAGTATATAGCCTGCCAGACCCTGTAGAATACAGCCACCAGCCCCCTGTGTAATTTAGTCCCCTGTAGAAAATGGCCACAAAATAATAAACTTCATACTAACCTCACCTTCCCTTCCAGTGATCCCACGATGCTGCAGGCTTTTCCTCGCTCTTCAGGCAGCCGCCCACCACTGAAGACACAGCTTCCACCGCTGGGGGAGAGCACCGATGCACTGTTTTGGCAGCAGCATGTAGTAATCGGACACCGACAGCGTGACATCATCACTCACCACCGGCGTCCCATCACAACCTGCTGCCGCAAAAACAGTGCATCGGCAATCTCCCCAGCGATGGCAGCTGTGTCTCACCGACACAGCTGACATCCTAGACCCCTATGTGCGATGCAGGTGGCCATGGGCTGCTGCATATTGCACACAGAGACAGTCAGCGACTCAGAAACTGTCAGAAACTGGTCGGGGCCCCTTAAAAAGTTAAAGTGGTGGGGGCCCCGGGGCTCGGCCCTGGGAGTGCCTGTGATTCCAAAGTATAGTGCTTGGGACACTAAGCATCCTCCAGTGGCTCCCAGGCTCTAACACTTTATAATGAGCCCCAAGAATCTTCATTTGGAAGTTAATGGAGTAATCATTGGATATTATGATCTATTTTTTATAGGATGATTCCGATATTTAAGATTATTAGATCTTTTTGATGATATATATTCAGATTCCACAGGATGGAGGGTAGCAATCAAAATTGGTATAACCTGTTTAAAGGAAACCTGTCAGCAGAAATTGACCTAATAAACCACTACCAGTATGTTGCGTTCTAGATTGTGTTTCTTTCATGACCCAGTATGGTGGCATCCTCCAGAAAATCATCTTCAAAGTGACATGTAAACTGGTTGTATAAAGTCAAGAAGGAAGAGATTTTAACACTTAAGTCAAGCTTTCTCTTCCTCAGAGAGCCCCCTTCACTGTGATTGAAAGTCCTGCATCTAGACACATCACTTAACAGATGTCCTGATTCATGATGTCAATCACAGAGAAGGAAGCGTTTCGAGCTCCCCACCATGACTTCAGTATTAAACACTCCGCCTTCTTGACTTTTTATACAACCAATTTACATCTAGCTTTAAAGTTGTTTATCCGGATGATGCCACCACACTGGGCAATGAAAGAAATAAAAACTTCAAGCTGTTATGATGTTTGACAACATACACAAAGTGGTTTATTAGGCCAATTGCTGATGGCAGTGTCGCTTTAAGGGCCACAAACTAAGGTTTGTTAGAATTTTAAAATGTATGAACAAAAAATAAAATTGGCAATATTTTGCCTCTGTCCACTTTAAGAGAGCAGGGAGGAAAGTAGGTGTCAAATTATGAAACAACACACAACATTTATTTAATTTTGAATAAATTCAAGCAAAACTTCTAGGATTTCCCTTATTTTTCTTTTGGTCTGTTACAGAGGACCTGTTGTCTGTTATGCAAACATTTTACATTAATTAAAAACATTCTGGAGCACCTTATGGGTTGTGTTGCTCTACTTTGATTGCTTCTAGAAAATTTATGAATACATTAAAGGATCCCGAAAACTTGCTAAAAACAACTTGCTAGACTGAACGAGCAGCCTAATTAGGACAGTCTACCACCAGTGAACTGGTGGTAGATGTCCTTTAACCCCTTCCCGATGCACGGCGTAATAGTACTGCGCACCACGGGCTTAGCCCTCTCCATAGCCGGTAACACCTGGTGCTAGCACCAATCGCGGGTGTTATCCCGTCGATCGCTGCTAGCAAATCTTGGTGAAGTTCGCTGCTCCCTGTGATGTCATTGGGAGCAGCGATCTGTTGCTATGACAGCCTCTGAAGACTCAAGGCTATCTCATTATAACCCATCCATTACAATGTGTGATTTGCACATTGTAATGAATGAGGAGGAAAATACCCATATACTGATTTACTGTAGCATGACCGTATATTGTAAGATCAATCGGAAAACCTAGGGGGGTCTGAAAAATAGTAAAAATATAAGAGTTAAAAAAATATTTATAATAAAAAAAATCTGAGCACCCCCTTTCCCTAGAAGTCTTACAAGTATAAATAAACAGTAAAAATAAACACATTAAGTATTGCTGATCTATCAAAATATAATAATGGTTTTTCACTACGTTTAACCATGTAAGGGTATCACATTGCTAGAACTGCCAGAAATTTACTGTATGTCTCATCAAATAGAAAGTGAGTCAGAAGCTCCAAGTCTTTTTATTTTAGAAATGAAAGGGAAAATACGTATCTGATACCACAGCAAGTAATGGGTGTGGGGCTTATATTTTAGGTTATGTCCAGGACATGGAAATCATCTTAAAGGCCACCATATTGGATCAAGAGGAGGTTTTTTCCAATGGTTCTCTTGTTTTCGCTTCGATAAGTCTATACACAAAATACTATTGTATTACATTGTGGATCCTTCAAACAGTAAAACAGCAAGTGATAGGCCACATGTTCAGCCATCCTTAAAGAGTAACTGCAAAGGTTTGTTTTTATCACAAATCAATAGCTTTTGGGATGTAAAACAACTTTGCCTATTATCTGTACCGTCTGGGCGTCAGGAAGGTCCTCCGATATTAAAGCTAAGTACCCCCATTGTGGGATTGAAACTTGTACGACCACGGCATACTAATATGTGTACTGTATGTTTTGATGCCACTGGCTAATGGGCATGTTTACCAAGCACATGACCTATTGTGATATTTGGGCAAGTGCAATAATCTTATCGATTGGTGTTGTTCCGGTGCATAAATTGGGAAACATGTGTTTATGAATTGTATTTGTTGTCATAAACTAATTGTGCACATTAACCATTATTGTGATAAATTGTATACTTCGGCCATGTGCAATAATATACAGTCCACCGTGACATAGTTATGAATTGTTTGGACAAGTGCAATAAGTAAAATACATGTGGTTGTTTACTTCAAAATTGAAGGCTATCAGGGAACTGACGCTCATTTACCCATAGAACACCTAAAAAATCCTTCTGGTGATATATCAAATCACAGTTTAGATTTTCTGGTTGTATGGAACTTAAGGTATAAATGAACAGGGTATGTAATAACTCTTTGTACTCTTAAGACGACATTACACTTAATGGAGTGGATATGAGTATTTATGTACATACCATGTGGGACCACTATAAGTGGCTAAATATATGATTTGGACGTGAATTGAAGAAACCACAAGTATTTCTTTTCTTCACCTTTTGTACACTATCAATGTTACTAATTATCCTTGTTAGTACCCTTTTCTGGTTCATTCTTTCCATAATAAGACCCCTGAGGAGCCGCGATATTATAACGGCGAAACGCGTAAGGTTAAGCAGGTCTAGAATTTTTTGATCATGTTGAAACACTATAGGACATTTGAATTAGTGCAGTGAACTATTTGTGGAGCATTTAGTGTCCTGGTATAGAGACCTTCTTATCTATAAGAAAACAGTAACTAGGACCTAAGTTATATGTAATTTGTTTTGTCTATTTTGGAGATAAACTGTCTCCGTTGTTTTAAAGGGATTTAATAAAAGATATTTTTTAGATGTTTCTATTTTTCTGTGATTTTTTTCTATTATCTTTGTTACCTATATGCAGCAGTTTCTTTGCTACTCCCCCTCAGATTTCCTCAGAGCTGCAATAGCTACTTCATCTCCATGTGCTGATAAGCCCTGGAGTCCGTAGCTTGTTTACAATATGTTTCTTAGTCGGTTTCATGGAAGGGGAGGAGCTGCAGCTCCATGCTCACAGTGACAGTGAATGTAGCAGAGCTGGATGAGTATAGAACAGTGAATTCAAATGTCTCCTGCACAGAATCGTGGGATACCAGATCGCCCAGTCATCAGTCCCTCCATCACAGTCTGTGATTCTACAGAACTTTCTCTATCTGTCTCCTGTCCTTATGCTGCAGCCCTTTCCCCACCTTGTCATCGGCAGTATCAGTTCTATACAGATAAGCTATTAACCCTAAGTGCTCACACCCACTTCACCTCTGGTGAGAAAGAATTTTGTCAAACACTTTCAGAACAGAAAATGCCAGAACTTTGGAAAGAAAAGGTCGAGCAGCACCACATAGATATCGTTCTGTTTGTTATCAAAGGGGGAATCACATATAATAATTTGGTAAAATCACTATAGCTTTACAGTTACACTTTAAGGAAAATCTACAATCTTCCTCATAGATTGTCACAGTGACTGTAGTCTTCTTATATTTGTCACCACCAGAGTCTGTTGAGCTCATTTGCATAATTGTAAAAGTTGATTTTAGATTGAGCAAGGACATGCATAGCAAATATTAGAAGATTACCACAGTCACAGTGCCTGAATCTATTAATAAGTGCACCTGGTTTATCACGCTTGAATTTAATGGTAGATTTTCTTTAAGGTTTGATTCCACACAGTTTTTTTTAGATCTCTGCTTGCTGTAATTAAACAGGAAGCTATATTGTTTACGTCCATTTGATACAAAAATGGCCCCTGGTCATGTAATGTCACACAGGTGCACAGCTCGCAGTATCACAGAGAGTAATCAAAGCTGTGTGATATAATAAACCGTGCACCTGTGTGACATCACATGACCATGGACTTATCCACATGAAGTAAGCAATGTAGTAAGCTTCCTGTTGAATAGCAGCAAGCAGAGATCTGGTTAACCATGAGGAACTGATACAGAAAGTATAGTGGACAATTTTATAACTTTAAACAATTCATTCAAAACACCTTTAAAGGAAATCTACCATTTGCTTTTATGAATTACGAACCAAACATACCTTGAGAATGCTGTAGCTACACTGATGCAAGAACATATCTTGTTTAACCCCTGATCCAAATGGTTTTGCTAAAAAAAAAAAGTTATAAAATTATGATAATGAGGCTCTCTGGCTCATGTGGCTGCCCTGCGCTTCTCCTCTTACCCAAATTATGCACTGCTCCAGCCTTGTCCTGTCCAGCATAAGCCAACAATACATCATCACTGTGTGGTTCCTGACAGGCAGAAGTAATCAATAGCTTCACCCTCCCCCAGCTGCTGTGTATGGGTCATCCAGCTCAGGTAGATTAGTTCTTTCTGGACAGTTCAGGCAGCTCTTTAATGTATGGCAGCTAGTCTGCACCCAGCTTTCCCAAGGTTCTGAATTTTATAATAGTGTTTTGAGCAACACCACTCAGCTCAGGGATTAAACAAGATATGTTTCTGCATCAGTGTAGCTACAGCATTATCTGGGAATGTTTTTTTCACAATGCATAAAAACAAATGGTCGATTTCCTTTAAGTTAACCAATTATTCTTTACAAATTGAGTCTTAAAAAATTCTCAGATCCTAGATGCAGCGGAATGGAAGATATTTCTAAAAATAATTATACTTTCATTATATAGATTTCAATATCCCAAAAAAAAAAAACAGTTGTGCAAAATCTCTAAAAGTATAATTTAACGTTCCACGATTATCTTGTAAAAAATTGCCCACTTATCTTTTTCTTATCCATTTACTACATTTCCTTTTCGACTCTTCGACAACTCTTTGCTCTCTGAACATAGGACGGCCCCCGCCTTTTGCTTTTTTAATTCCTCCCTTTGCAAAACAATCCACAATTTCCAATCTCTTAATAACAGCTGAAGCGGAATATCAAAAGAGAAATTTAAAAAGGCGGATTTCAGCTTTATTTAAATGCCGCTTGATGGAAAAATTATGGAGAAGTCCTGGTTATTGCAATTTGCTTTACTGTCCCTTAAACTGTATGGATGTGATTTCTCATGTTATCAATCATTTAGGACAATTTAGGTAATAACATTTTGGCATGCCTTTCCTGCTTTTTTTATTTATGCCATTTGCTTAGCTCGTGCTACGCGCTACCTTTTTCTATTTGGCAAATGCACTTTGTAATATCTATTATGGCCTGGTCAAAGTATAATTTATTGTCAAATAGAAAAATAGGTCAACAGTAATGTCACTCGATGATCAACCCCCCAAGTTTAATAAAACATCTCTCCAGCATGTACTCTAACTCAGCAGTTGATATTTTATTAGGCCTACCTGGCTATAGCAGTGGTGTAATTACTAAGCTGTCAGAATGATAAGTGGGATTAATGGCGGTGTGATGCACTTTAGTCTGTACAGTGCTTAGAGAATTGCAAGATGGTATTATTAGAAGAACCCGTCTGTAGTGGCATATTCGCGGTAAAGGGAAATATAAATAAAGAAATGGGCGAAACACTACATTTTGGTTCTGCGCCCCCCCCTTCCCCAACTCCGGCTTCATTTGCATGTGACATTCGCAGCAGCTGTTTATATGCAAACTGCAGCAGCTCAATAATTAAAAGAGAAATGATTTGGTGAGGATGTTCTTCGCCATAACTAGTAATTTTTTCTGCTGCCAAGCAGCATCTTTTTATTCAGTTTTTTTTTGTTTTGTTTTGTTACCTAGTTTTATGATAAAGAAGAGGGGAAAAAAAATCTGGAAGTTTAATTATAGCTTTTTGTCCTTCCAGCGTCTGCCTGCTTCATGCTACATGCTTATTAGTTTGTGATGCATGAAAATGATGAGTAAAATGTTTTAACATGATTTATTGAAGGGGAATTATCATGGTAAATTAATCTGATTGAATTTGCGCTTGCAGTGATATAATTGCTAGGTACTGGGGTAGGGCGCTATAAATACATTTGACTTTAAGTTGGGGGCACATGTAAGAATGAGATATTTTTTCAAAATTTATATATATCTTTTGAACTTCTGCTATTTTGAGCTCTGCAGTTTAGTTCTGCAGAAGACTGTTTTGATAGACAGCTCAGCAGCCTTTCACAGTAGGGAATGATCTGCACACAGTCATATGGCACTGCTAGGACACTGCTTCAATCAGCTTTTGGGGTAGTTCTGGCCACTCCATTTATACTTGCTGCTTCATTGTATCTGTGCAGGGTAATGACTTTTGTGAGACTCTGACTCTGCTGCTTTTTTTCCGTTATGCTGAACTTTTTCTAGAAGCTTGACTATACTTCAGTCCTACGATTTTGTACCTCACCACAATCTTCAAGCAGCTTGTCTGACTTAGTTTTACTGTCTTGTATGCCTTTGTTTGTCTTACTGTACTATTTATTCAGGGTAGGTACTGCTGCCTTGTTGTCACCTGCAGGTTAGTGTATGACCAGCAAGTAGGCAGGGACAAAGGTTGTGGGAAGCTCGGGGCTCACACTTCTTTCCTGCCTTGACAGACATATTCTAGATTTAAAAAATGGATTGCCCATCCCTAGGGCAACTAGTACTCTTGCCAATCAGAGGCTTGTGTGAGTGATGCTTTTGCGATTGTTGCTTCCGCTTCAGGTCCATTCTTCTTGACCTTTACTTGAGTATTTCAGTCTCTTCACTACACAGATCACATTAAACCCATTGAATACTAGAGAATCTTGACAAACATCTAAGAGTAATATGAGTATAGCATGAAATCTACCCAATGCCTGGGTGATATCACGCTGTATTTATACACAGTAGTCTGCAAGAGGTTTGTTCAATCTTCTGTATAAGTACAGTGCTAAGTATGTGCCGTTGGCTCTTGTGTAGAGTGTAGATTTTTGCTGGCACTCTACTGATGGTTGCATGTAAGAAGTTTTACGACAAAAGCAATCTCAAATCTTGACCTAAGTGATTAAAGGGTCTTTCAAAATAGTTTTTTTTAAATTGCACATATAGTACAAATAATGAGTTTGATGATAAGGGAATCGTTTTTTTAGAACCTCCAGGTGATACAGAAATTAGGTTCTGCAAGTCTTTATAGCAGGTATTAACTGTAATGGTGGGAAAACAGCAACAGTTTGTTGAGCCAAACCCACCCCAGCTCAGCCTTTTGGTTC
Organism: Engystomops pustulosus; assembly: GCA_019512145.1. NCBI lineage: Eukaryota > Metazoa > Chordata > Amphibia > Anura > Leptodactylidae > Engystomops > Engystomops pustulosus. Next base: position 25,265,790 of record CM033649.1, on the reverse strand, counting down.
CGCTCAAAACCTCAAGTGAAGTCAACTGGTCATTCGAGGTCTATGACAGCTACTATAAAACAGAATCAATATTTCCAGTCAATGGGGTTACCAAATTTCCATAGTATCTTCATTATTTTTAAATGCATGGACAGTGCTACATTGGGGCAAAAAACCCTTTTGGAAAGCAGAAAAACAAAGATGAAAATACTGGTTAGTTGTTTGTTTGTTTTGTTATTTGTCTTTGTGCATGTTCCTTCTTTTGAGTTGATTTTTTTAATCTGGTTTACATATGGACAAAAATCAAGCAGGGTTAATAAAATGTGCAATTAATATGATCGCTGTAAACTGTAAAACTGTGGAACAGTCTTCAAACATGAGTCATTTTCTCTGTTCACTTCAAAGTCAACATTCAACTCATTTGGTTTGAGTTGTAGAAGCGTTTCATGTTTCAAGTGCTGTAAATATAAATTTATCTTCAGTGACAATTAGCATGTCTCTTTGTAACTGTAAAATGTTTCAATTTAAGTAAATTGCATCCGTAGCACTTAAGGCAAAATATATCAACGTATTCGCCTAATGTCTACTTAACGCTATGAAAAGCAATGAATGTACTGTATAGGAAGCTAAAAAATATTATGTCTCTGGGTTTTAGAATTTGGAATAAGGCCTTAACGGACAGTGCACTGTGCAACACTGTGCATCTGCCATGATGCCAGTTGAGCTTTTTGCCTCAGGGGGGCAGAGTACAATAAATATAAAGAAGCCAAGGTAGAGAAGGTATAGTTCTAGTGCGGTGATGGACTAACCAAGGTGGGTAGCTTGAAAAGGTCTTATAAAATATCCTGGCACCTGCACAGGACACTAATACAGTAGGGTTTGTGTTAAAGTTGTTTTTTTTAAACCATGAATTGGCCAAAGACCTATCAGAACTATAAGTATTTACTGAGAGTTTTACTTGGATCCTACAAGACAGAACAGATGAGGCCTGAGCAGTGGTGTTACTAGGGTCACAAAAGATCTGGGGCACGGGCCCCAATGCATACGTACCAAATTCTCAGTTGCGTCCCCTTTTGTAACCCCCCCAACCCTCATGTGCTTCCACCTGAAAAACTGTACTTAAAAACAACTTTAGAGCTACAGAAAACACAGTAGAAATGCTACCTATTATATCCAGAGCAGAAGTTGTTCTTCATGTTCTCCATTAAGCCGCCATCATCATTTCTCTTTATGCAGCCATGCGCTGTGCCTATGGAGATGACCACATCTTATGTTCTACACTTTTCTATCGCCCCTAAATCTTTGTCCCCTAACAGTGTTATCATTCTTCTACCCCTAAAACTCTTCAACCAAATAATGTAATACAGCTGCACACAAAGTCCTAAAAATACTAGTAATGCCCCCAGTGTAACACATTATAAAGCCCACCTTTCTAAGCCGCACATTTTACAATTAAGCCACAATTATGACCCCACTCTGTATGCCACCACACCCCTATCTTGTGGCCCTTACACTTACTAAAGCCCCCACATTGTGCCACCCACCTAATAATGATCCCTAAATGTGGCCTGACATGTAACAATGCCACCTACACTCAGTAATAGAAGTTATAAGTTATAAGGAAATAAGTTTTACACGGTGCGAAAAAGAAAACAATTCCTCTAGTGCAGTGGTGTAGAACATGTGGCGTAGGTGCCAGAGGTGGCACCGTCACCCCAGCACAGGTTGAGTGACTCGTGGCATTTTCCTGTACTTCTGGGTAGTCCAGGATGTGCTGTGTTCATCATTATTCAAAAGCAACACTTCCTGGGCTTCCTTGGGCTACATGAGAAGCAAGAAGGTGGGGACAGGGCTTTTGAGCTCTTGCCCTGCAATAATCCAAATCTCCTCTCCAATCCTCAACAATCCTCAAGACACGTATATGATTGAAAGCTTTCTAAATGAAGGCTGCTCAATTTGCATCAATGTTTGACTTTCAAGATATCTATAGACATGTTTTTTAAATCACACAGCCCTTTTTTGGAGTTTTTGGGGTTTGCATCCCTTTATTATTTTACCAATGTGATTCCAAAAAGGCTTGTAACCGCTCGGCCCAAATTTTGATGGGAATGGTATCTGTTACCTTCTGTACTCCAATGCACTTCATGCTTCTCATGATCTTTGCAGGATATAGTTAAATGTGCCATGGACAGAATAGTTCCTCTGGTCTACAGTGATAAAAGGTCCAAAGTGCTTTATAATTGTCAGTAGCAAAATTACTTGTACTAAGCAAATGAAATCTATTTAAATGCAACCGTGTCAGATTGCATGAGCGGCTCTTGGGTGACTGCGCTTCCAGCTGCAATCACTAATGTATTGTCTGTTCACAACTACTGTATGAATGCAGAATTGACCAAGACACTTCAGAGAATTGACATTAATTTTTTACAGCCACGCCATCCTTGTTGAGATATTCAGTATGCAAGAGATTTGTATGTTAAGCTCTGTTACGTAGCGATCATTATAATGAGTATCTTTATTTTTTTGAAAAGTAGAATTAACCAAGTTATGAGAGCAATAAAATATCATTTATGATCAAAATTGTGAAAAAAGAATTGACCAAATCTCCGGAATAGCACAGTAGGATTTTAACATGACTGAGGAAATATTAAAAAAAGGGAACCAAAACATTATTATTAAAGGGGTTTTCCCATGAAAGAAAGTTCTCAAACATTGATCCCCTTGTAATGTTTAGACACTAAGGCCTCATTCACATGGCTGTTTGGGGGACGCATATACGGCCAACATATATGCGTCGGATATACGCCCTCTATAGGACGGCAATGGACGCACGTCACCGCATGGAACGATATGGTGCAGCACATGTGCGGCACCATACTTTTCTATAGCTGGGAGAAAGAAAGGACATGTCCTATCTTTCCCCGGAATACGGCACTGTGCCCCATGTTTCTCTATGGAGAGGGGCGGGGATGAGCGGTGCTCATCCCCACCTCCTCTCCCCGGTGCCACCGTTTGCCAGCCATGCCACGGTGTGTGAATCTAGCCTTAAGATTATTTTAACCCCTCATCTGTCACTCTCTAGACAGGTCAGTCAGTTTAAGAATCCAGAGTGTGGGTGGGTACTCTCGAAGCAGACACTTAATGATTCCTCTGTTCTATGAGATGCTGTGTGCTGACAATGTGCTTAGATTATCAGGGTAAAAGGTTTATCTACACCTCTATTTAGCTTCTGAACATTTACTAGTATCTGACACATAGAAAAAGAGAGATGAGACAGATCAGAGATGAGAGATGATGAGCTCTGCTAACTCCCCTAATTAATAAATACACAGTCAGCTCTGTTATAAAGATCTGATCTTGCCTGTAGCTTGTAGAGTAAGTCTCTGCACCCTGCTTGCTGACAGGAAGTGTCTGTGTTTGAGCTGGTGTTGTAATGCAGGGCAGTATGCAGAGAAGAGAAGCTATTCATGAGAATAATCTGACCATAGTCAGAAGATTGCGGTCATATTCAGGGACAACCAAATTGTAAACACCAGGACTAATAGAGACAGTTGGGACTTATATTTGTGAAATGCTGTATTTCTGTTAATAACAATTATAGAATGTGTTATTTGTTATCCTGAGTATATTTAAGATTCATGTCTTCATAGGAATACCCCTTTAAGTAAATTTTTTATGTGCATTTGACAGGATTTAACATAGCTGCATTAAACTAATCAAAAACAACCACAAACGCACAAAACGTTCAAATTTACACACAAGTAAAACAAGGTGGGGACCTTATATGTTTTCCAGACATATATTTCATTTTTTTGAGTAACTTAGTTTTAGTATTTTGGAAAATTAGGCTATTGGTGTACTAAGGTTGAGTATTGTAGGTTTCTTCTTTTTATGAATCCCAGCACAAAACACCACCACTTTATTGCACACTTAAGGAAAATCCACAGCATAAAGAAGGTGTTGAAAGATCTTAATCTGTGCATCAGCAGCTAATCTGGTTTACTGTAATTTTAAGGTTTTCTTTAGAATTACTGTACACATTGCTGGGTAACAGGAAACTATGTCTGGAAAACTTATAAAGTACCATACATCAAGCCATGTTCACTTTTGGTTGTGCTGAGAGGTGGAAGACTCCCTTTAATGCTAAAATCATATTGTGCAAACCTGTTACCTATAACTTTTGAATAGTCACATAACGTTGAGGACCGCTATGTAATACTATCAATACAAAATTCTGCTAAAAGCCTTAACCGACTACAATCCACATCAGAATCATTAGGCTGGCACACTTAGACAAACCTAGTTATGCCTACCTCCCAACATCATCAGGAAGTTCTCAGTGCTGGTCATCTTCCATTGCACGTCACAAGTAATGTCAAGACAAGAATATAGGTCAAGAACACCTCTTCTGCTTCATTAGAATAGATATGAAAGGGGGTTTCCGAGACTGAAAAACAAAAAACTTTGGTGGCCAGGAGGGGGCTGCTTAAAAAAATAAACATGTGCTCACCTTCGCGTACCCTCCTGGTGTCCCGCGCTGCCATCTCTCCGGTCTGTGCACCATGTAAACAAAAAGGGGCACGTAAGTCGTGCTGTGTTCACCTTCCAGCCAGCCGAGCTGGCCGGCCATGCCCAACTGTCCCTATTCCCAGAGTTGTATCATGCAGGACGAGCGGGCCTGGCACATCAGCCGCCTGGAAGCTGAGCGTAGCGTGGCTTCCGTGTCCCTGTTTGTTTACATGGGGCACGGACCAGAGAAATGCCAGAGTGGGGCATGAAAAGGGATCACGAAGGTGAGTACATGTTTAATTTTTTTAAGCAGCCCCTTCTTGGTCACTAATGTTTTTTTATTTTTACAGTCTTGGACAGCGCCTTCAACATGAAATATTCTCCTTGAGGCAACGTTCCCTCTTCCTTTGTTACTACTACAAGGTTTAGTTGCAGCAGGTGATGTGATGGGGGCCATTATTGATCTTTACATGTAATGTAATTTGTTGCATGTAATTCTGTTGTTGAGTTCACAACCTCTCGGCTCTAATGGTTTCATTCCTTTCAAGCAAGAGATAATACTTTGCCCTATGAAATATTTATCACTGTTGCTTGTTTTACAGGTGCCTGAAATGTGCAGATGCTCCTTGTCAGAAGAGCTGCCCAACTAACCTGGATATTAAGTCATTCATCACCAGTATTGCAAATAAGGTAAAACCTTCTAGTATGTGTCGCCTATTCAAAGACACTTCCACTGGGAAATAATACTCACAATCACATACATTTATACCGCATATGAAGCAATGGAATTTTATTACTCAATTTACAAGGCTGAATTTAAGATGAGAAGGGCTTTACCTTAAGTAAACAAATTTACTATGGATATATTCCAGGATATGGGGAAAGCAATGGACAAGTCTCCGAGATGGTCGTGTGACGAGACGAGAGACGATATTTTTTGCTTCATAGATTTGTTACTTATTTGGAATTTATCATGCACCAAATTAAATCCGAATCTTTTTGCTTTGCTTCAGACCAATCTTTTAACCCCTTAACGACCAGGGCCCATTTTCGTTTTTGCGTTTCCATTTTTCACTCCCCAACTTCAAAAGTCTATAAAAAAATTTTCTCATGTAAAGAACTGGGTGAGGGTTTTTTTTTCTGTGCAACATATTGCGCTTCACAGTTCCTGTGTACTTGGAAATGGGAAACAAATTGCAAATGCAGTGAAATTGGTGAAAAAATGCATTTGCACCATTTTCTTGTGGGCTTGGTTTTTACAGCTTTTACTATGCGCCCGAAATGACAGGTCTCCTTTATTCTTTGGGTTGGTCACGGGGATATCAAATTTATATAGATTTTAATACATTTAAAAAAAAAATTAAACATTTTGTACATTCTTCATTTTGCCATTTTCTGGTGCTAATAACTTTTTATACTTTGGTGTGTGGAGCTGATGAGGTGTCATTTTTTGCAAGTCGAGATGACATTTTCATTGCTACCATTTTGAGGAATGTATAGCCTTTTGATTACTTATTATTACTTTTTTTATACATTGCAAAATGGCGAAAAAGTGGCATTTTGGACTTCTGAGCATTATTTTCCATTACGGGGTTAAATGCCGGGAATAACAGTCAGTATATTTTGATAGATCTTGCATTTTGGGACATAGTGATACCTACCATATATACTCAAGTATAAGCCGAGTTTTTCAGCACAAAAAATTGTGCTGAAAAACCTTAACTCTGCTTATACTCGAGCCAAGAAAAAATACAAACCATGTACTCACCTTCCGACGCGCCCCTTTACAGGTCCTCTTCAATGCTCCTGTATCTTCTCCGTGTCCCTGCGCCATCCGTTGCATGGATCATGACGTCAGCCGCTCGCTGACACCATACCGTGTGCTGATGTAGAACGTCAGCGAGCAGCTGACGTCACAATCCCTGAGACGGACAGCGCAGGGACACGGAGAAGATACCGAAGCATCGATCGATCGATTGGAGAGGACCTGTTTTGCTTTTGTTTTTTCGCAGGCTGCATACTCCAGGGGCTGGCAGGCTTTATACTACAGGGGGCTGACAGGCTATATACTCCAGGGGCAGGCAGGCTATATACTCCAGGGGCAGGCAGGCTATATACTACAGGGACAGACAGGCTATATACTACAGGGGTCTGGCAGCTGCATACTACAGGGGGCTGCCAGGCTATATACTCCAGGGGCTGGCAGGCTTTATACTACAGGGGGCTGACAGGCTATATACTCCAGGGGCAGGCAGGCTATATACTACAGGGGTCTGGCAGCCTCATACTACAGGGGGCTGCCAGGCTATAAAGTGCAGGGGGCTTGCTGGCTATATATTGGGGAGGCTGTGACCAATGCATTTCCCACCCTTGGCTTATACTCGAGTCAATAGTTTTTCACAGTTTTTTGTGTTAAAATTAGAGGTCTCAGCTTATACTCGGGTCAGGTTATACTCGAATATATACAGTAATATGTTTAGGATCTTAGCTGTTTATTTTTTTTAATATCATATCATGTGTTTTTTTTTTTTATTGCCTATTTGAGCCTACCATATCCTGCCATACTGCAGTGTGTCAGTATATGAGGATTTTACCAAACAAGTATTACAATGTGCCACTGGCATATTGTAACAAATGGTCAGATGCTATACTGCCTTGGGTCCTACAAAGACCTGAGGCTGTCTTAGCAACAGATTGCAATAACATGGAAACATTTTTGAAAAAAAACAAATCTTTCTAAATGTTCAGTGAAGGTTCTGCTTAGCTAATCTTTAATGATTTACTCCTCTCCCATTGTGAGAAAAACATCTGATAGCGGAAAAAAGCAGAAGGTCTTGTGAGGAGCAGAGATTACTTGTGGGAAGGTATTGGGTACAATAAATTGAATATGCATAAATTGTAATTTTTAGGAAATCATTTTGAATGGATTACCTTTACATTGAATATTTACCAAAAACCGGATTGGTGCAAGTCAAAGACCCAGCACTCCGGCTGTTAAGCTACAGTAACATGGTCTGCCCACTAGAGATGTCTGCTGCATGTTTCAGTTGCTAACAAAAGCTGATATGTGTGAATTCTACATAATTAATTTTATTATATGGAATGGGAATTAATAGTTCTAGCCTGGAAGCTCCTATAAATGGATGCATCAGATAATCTTTCACTGCGTTCATTGCCGTGACAGATATTTACATATTAACTCTCCTCTTCTTTTGCTTTGGCATGAAAATAAAGGGGAAAAAAATTACAAAATCCAAATTTATTAAAACATCCTTTAAAGGGAACCTGTCACCACATTTTTCACGATTACAGCTAGTTTCCATAGAACCCTATTAACTAAAAGCCACCATTCTGTTAGCTGAAAATAGTTTCCCTTACATCCCCATAAAATCAACTTTATGTAAACCTACCTGGCATCAGAGGGGGTGTCTCCTGCTCCCCAGGTTATATGCCTCCTCATCATTCAGAATTTCATGCCATGTTACCAGGGTAATGTTGTCTAAGGTCCTTTACTCAGTAATATTAACATCTATCTAATGAATGTATCTAATCACATGAAATCACAGCATACCTTCATAGACTTCTAGCCTTCTACTGGAGGCTGCAGTGATTTCATATGATCAGATTCATACATATGATAGATGTTAATGTTACTGGGTAAAGGACCTTAGATGACATAACCGTGGTCACATGACATGAAGTGCTCAATGATGTAGCAGAACTCTCTCTGTTCCAGCAAGGCGCTGTGTAACACTTGACAGAGCTTTTTCTACATCTAATAATAAGTAATAACAGAGCAGTATGTTTGCAGTTGAATATTGGCAAATGGTCCCCAAGTAGTAGTTCCATACAGCAGCATGTCCCAGCAGTGAGACCTGTCACTCAAAAACAAGGTGACAGGGCAATGCAAGAAAAATGTAATATGCATGACAATTTATTTGACAAGGCTTCAATACAGAAAGCCTGACTACATATATACATGAGTATTTACATTTGATCATTTTTCCATGCCCCATCATTGTAATGAAGTGGATTTTTTTTTAAATTACAACAGAAATGCTATGATAACACTTGAAGAGCCTTTCAACAGAATGGAGCTGGTAAACTCCCAATACACTTTCAATACATATTTTAAAAATTTTTTTGGTTATGTTCCTCGTAATGAACTGTTAAATAAAACTTGGATTTTAGTACTTGAAACAGGATTTTTTATATCTTACCCAGACAGCGGCTCTAGTTTCTGCCAGCACAGCTCTGATATGTTCAATCTACTGAAAGACTGATGGCTTTAAAATATAGAGTCCAAATCCAGCGAGTATAAGTCATAAACAGTCATACGCTGCAGAGAACATTTTATATATTCAATACATATCAAAAAGAGATGTCCAGTCTTGCTTGCGTGATCCTTCGTTCAGCCTTGTAACGCTCCGGTATTGTTTAACACACTGTTAACCTAAGTCCTTTGTCCTCTGTAGCAGTTGAGTAACAGGCCAAGTAGAAGCTGCTGCCCCTCGAAATTAATCTGGGAGCTGTGTTGTATGATTTGTAAAACACAAAAGATATTGTATAAAAAAATAGAATTTACCCAATATATAGTAACATATTATAGTTTCTATTTCTGCTGATGATGGAATTATCATTACTGGGACATTTAGGTACATGTGATATGTAGGTACATAATAGAACTCCACATGCTGCGGGTATATGGAGAAAATAAAAAATAAATAAAAATAATTGAAAATGCAAATCAAAATTTTATAAAAAGTGATGCAGGTTGTTCAGTCCCCAACATGGTAACACAAAAAACGACTTTTCATCTGGCCAAAAATACAACACACACAGCTCTGGAAGTATGAAAAACTATTAGCACCAGAAGATGGAAAACTGAAGATTTATTTATTTTTTTTGCACAGAAAGTTTCAATTTAAAACTGTGAAAAGCCGTAAAGCCGTTTTTCACCTATATCACAGCATTTGCAATTTTTTTCCTGCTTCTCAATACACGGCATGAAATATTAAATACTGTCACTATCAAGTACAAATTGTTATCCATAAACGAGCCCTCATACAGCTCTTTAGTTGTAAAAATCAAAAACACATTAGGTATCACCGTATCCCAAAATCCCCAATCTAACAAAATATAAAAACAGTTATGACCGGCGGTGAACCACATAATGGACAATAGCACCCAAATGTCCAAAACGTGACTTTTACTCCATTTTACATCACATAAAACATGTAATTAAAAGTGATCACAATGTCGCACAGTCCTCAAAATGGTAGCAATGAAAATGTTTTGCAAAAAAATGACACCTCATACAGTTCCCTGCACCAAAGTTTGAAAAATTAGCATCAGAAGATGGCAATTTTTTTTTCTATTTCATACACATCTGTTCAATTTTTGAAAATGTATTAAAACACAATAAAACATATATAAATTTGGTATCACTGTGGTTATATCAAACCAAAGAATAAAGCAGAGGTGTTATTTGGAGTGCATAGTGAAAGTCGAAAAAACTGAGCCCATAAGAAAGTGAAGCAAATGCGTTATTTTCCAATTTTTCCACATTTGGAATTTTTTTCCAGCTTCCCAGTACACGGCATGGAATAATAAATAATATCATAGAGAAGCAAAATTTGTTACACACAAAATAAGCCCTCACACAGCTTTGTACACGGAAACATTAAAAAGTTATGGATTTTTTACGGTGGAGAGCGAGAAAGGAGCAAAAAAAAACCCCTTTGCAGGTGGTTGTTCCCATACTGGTGGGGGGGGGGGGCATTTACTATGAAAGCCAGACTTAATAAATTCCCCCCATACTGTTTTGATTTAATACTGGTCTAATTTTGGACATAGTTTTGGTGATTTCTAAGCCAATAAACCTTTATACACCATATGTTTGTAGACAAGTTTGTAGACTTTTCCCAGTACAATTATAATTTGGGCTAATTTTGTTATCCATGGGACCGGGTAATTTTTTTAACACTTCCATTTTCCTGTGTACATAGCCTCTTTACAGTGACGCAATAAGGATTATATGTAATGGACATTTAATGAATAAACAATAAATTCTCAAGATATCCAACATTTTATCTTCATTCCAAAGTGCCTTCTACAGCGGATACAAATCTGTAAATTCCAGTCAACTCTTGCTTTGGCCTGATGTTTCAGACCGTGGCCGTAAATCACAGAAAATCATAGAAACTGGGTATCCACCATTATAACACTAGTCACCTCTTGAGACCCTTCCAACTCTTTAACATTTAATCGCATCGAAGCTTGTAAAGCAGTCTTCTCATTTAAGTGGCACATCAACCAAATATGAAAAAAAAGAAACAGGTGATCCTCGCTGCTGGAGTCATTTGATCTAACCCACAACATTTTCTGACAGCTTTGAAAAGTTCAGCTCAGTTTCTGTAGGACTTAATGTGTAGGAAAGTTGGTCTTTGTGCCAGCAAAAGACACAGCATTGCAGAATACTAGAATGATTATTTTCAATTTTTGTTTCTATGACTTATGTTAATTTACTTAAAGGGAACCTGTCATCAGGAGCCCTTTTTCTGGGACCCCATTTCCCCATAGAGAATTGTGCACATTACAAAAGTGTTTTTATAATATAACTGGCTTTTTCAGATAAAAAGAAAAGTTAGATGAAAGTTTAGCTTTTACTCTGCAGAGCAACGTCCTGTGTCCCAATTGCCTGTGAGAAGCAGCCCTCCCCCCTACCATATGGAAACCCCTACATCGTGCATCTATTTCAAATTTTAAAAACGCCCATATTCCTACTAAACGGATCATTAGTTGCAAAACCAGACATAGACTGTGGTATAGAGTGGCACAGCATGTGGATATAAATGTACAATTCCTTGATGATAAAATATTGTCAAGATAACAAACTCTGCTAAACATCTATTGAATACACAAGTCAGATAGAGGCAGGGAAAAGCAGATTTCTGAGGAAGAAGGGGAGGGGGAACGCTTCTCACTGGCCACTCCCATGGGACACAGGACATTGCTCTGCAGAGAAAAAGGTAAACTTTCATCTAAATTTTCATTTTATCAGAAAAAAGCTAATTTTATTATAAAACTTTATATTTAACTTTTATTATAAACTTTGGCAATGTGCCCACTATTCTCTATGGGGACATGGGGGAGACAGATAAAGGGCCCCTGATAACAGGTTCCCTTTAATTTCATAAATGTGATGTTGTCACTTTTCAAACATCTCTACAGAAAAGGGAACCCATGTCTCAACTGGTGAATAAAAAAACTTCTAAGCAAAAAATAAACCTACTCAGCTGGTATTTTCTTAGCTCTTATAGTAGTGAATAGGGTGTGAGTAGCCAACCACAGCAATTGCTTTATTCCGACAGACATTGATTGTTCTTTTAACTCATAGCATAAATTTCAATTTCAAGGACATCTACCACCAAAATGAAGGATTGTAAACCAAGAACACTGACATACTGGTGTCTGCCTCCTTTATAATAATAATAATAATAATCTTTATTTATATAGCGCCATCAAATTACGTAGCGCTTTACAAATCTCCTTTGGCAGGAACTGCTCTTCTTTAAACCTTCTTATAAGCCTTCCTAAATTAGAGGTTCCAGGCTTCCTAGGTGTTAATAGAGCCTGGAGCCGATCAGGCCTTTTTTTTGTAAAAACAAGGGCATAGGAGGCTTAAAGAAGAGTGGATCCTACCAGAGGGGGTGCACACCAGTATGTCAGTGTGTTTGGTTTACAATCCTTCATCCTGGTGGTAGATTTCCTTTAAAGCTAAATTTTGCTGTAAACGGATTATTAGTTGCAAAACCATACTATGGTATAGAGTGGCACTGCATGTGGATATAAATTTAAAATTCCTTGATGATCATATACTGTCAAGATAACAAACTCTGCTAAACCTTTATTGAATACTCAAGTCACATGCCTCTTACATATGTTTTCATAATTTATGGTCATTATATGATTGTTGAACACGACAGAGACGTACTGAGTAGCACTTTTTGGAGTAAAGCACTTTGGGTGCAATAGAAAACTTACTAAATAGAACTAAATACTAAACTAAACTAAACTTAACTTACTAAGTAGAAAGCTGTGCCACCATGGCTCTATGTCTCTCTGCTTCCCTGACAAATATGCAAGTATGTTTTCAAGGAAGGGATGAGAAAATAACATTTACCTCTTATATACCTTGTAAGGATTCCCCCTTTACATTAGGCAGAACATTTTCATAAAACCTTATGACATGATGCAGGATAATAGCCAAACTAGAATATCTATACCAAAAGGAACAGATGCCCATCTGGAAATAGTGCTGTTTTTGTGTGTTTGCATCTATTCAGCACAGTGTAGGAAACTCATTAAGATTCGTAAAAGGTGGGAAACTCCTTATGAAGACCTTGCCACCAAAGGCGGACTCTGTAAGTGTGTGGAGAATTATAGTCATTGGTGCTCCACTGAGGGTTTCTGGGAAATTTACAAATACGTTTTCTGGCTTAGGATAAATATAATGTTTCCCTTTGGCTGTAAGGCTCCACATACCTGCAGAGGTAGTCTTTAATGGCAAGGTATTTATGAGTCTTCTAACCTCCCTGTTTTAGTCTCTGCTTCCCCCTGATTCAACAATTCCGCCGTCCATAGACTTCTACAGGCAACTGTAACTTGATACCACAGTAAGCTGACAGCATGTCTAAGAGCTGAAGATCTGGAAGAAAGAGCTCTTCTTACTTTGCCAATTAAGGCTACCATGCAGGCTTGTGGAGACTTACAGCTATTTATGTCCAGTGGGGTATTCTGGCAAATATGCAAATACGTTTTCCTGGATGTGGGAGGAAACCATTGCCTTTTTGGGAGATTAAAACAGACCCTGCTGAGATTTCACAGATGTAAATATATTATTGGAAGTTAGGGAAAACCTGAAAACTAGAGAGAGTCATTTTCTTTAACCAACAACATTTATTTTCGATTTTACTTCTTCGATTTGTTAATCAAAAGATGGGGAAAAGCTAGCGCACACGAGTAGCCGCAGAAATATTTTTTGAAAAACAGATCTTAAAATAAAATCTTTATTGGATTATTTAGTTAAATCCTAAATAAAGCACTAGTTTTCTTAAAGCCATATGTTGCATGGTTCCTTAATACATTACCTATTAGAAACTTGTACAAGAGTAATTAAATGAATCAGTAGACAGCGTGGAGGTCTTAGTAGTGTCAGAATGAACATTATAATAGAATAGATGACAGATGGCTACATTTTCCATCCTGTTAATTATACAGTCATTATGTAGTGGTAGAGGACAATGAGAGACGATAGTTGTGTCAATTTCATTATTTTACTTTCTTAATAGATTTTATTCATATATACAGTGTTATGTATGATATATGTATAATCATAAACATATTGTTTTCTTTCCAAGTAATAACAAACGAGAAATTACGAGAATTGTTTACATTTCATCAGTTATTAAAATACAGTGGGTCCTCTACTTAAGGACACCCTAGTTACAGAGGAACCTCTCTGCCCATTGTGATCTCTAGTGAAGTCTCTGGATGCTTTACTTTAGACCCAGGCTGCAATGATCAGCTGTAAGGTGTCTGTAATAAGTTTTAGTGACAACCCTTGTCCCATGGCAGTACAAATGTTTTTAAAAAATGCAATTGTCACTGGGACAAAAAAAAAATTTAGTTTGGAGTTACAACGATGAAATATGTGAACACTAATATTGGGAAACCACTATAATAGAATAAGAGTACAGGTGGTCCCCTACTTCAGAATACCCGACTTACAGATGACCCCTAGTTATAAACAGTCTTCTGGATGTTGGTAAATTGCTCTACTTTATCCCCAGGATACTATAAACAGCTATAAATTAAAGGTGTCTGCAATTAAGCTTTATTGTTAAGCCTGGTTCTTATGACAATCCAACATCCAATACAATTGTCAGAGAGACCAAAAATATTTTGGATGGGATTACAATTATAAAATATAAAGTTCCGACTTACATACAAATTCAACTAAAGAACAAACCTACAGACCCTATCTTGTACATAACCTGGGGACTGCCTGTATATACAGATAATTTCTATAGGTTTTATTTAGCCATAAATCAAACACAACATTTTTGGGCAACGTGTTTTGGGAAGAATTATCCCTTTTGTCCAATATGTTGCAGTGTTAAAGTTTAAAATCTGGAAAATATCAAAAAGTAAATTTTCGTGTTGTAAGCAGTTAATATAAATACCGAACAGGGAGAGACCCATAGCATAGGAATACATAAAAGAATCTAATACTAATAAATAAGTTATTAAATGAATATATGTAAACATAAATCTGAAAGACTATATATAGAATACATCGAAATTACAATTCCATCAATTGGGGGGGGGAGTCTGAGCATGTAAACTAAAAATTCAAAGGTCGCAGTTTCAACTGTTCTGCCTTTATTAAAAAAAAAACATTATGTATATAAATATATAAAATTAGGAAGTAAGAGGTTTTGGGGTCTGAGAGGGAGATGATCATGTTAATAAAATACTTGCAATTTTACAGGTATTTTTGGAAGAATCATTCTTCACATGATTATAATAAACTCCAGCCAGTCAATAAGTGAGCTACGGGGTTAATGTATTTTCTGAAATGTTTATGATCAGGTAATCCTGATTTATGGAAAGATTAACTGATTACAAATGAGAAGTAACACATGACCTTGTATGCATTAAGGGATTTCAGAGCTTACGCAAGGTTTTATACCTTTAGTACCTGTTAAGAGCAACAAAATCCTTTAATAATCGTCTTCGGTTTTACTAAACGACAGCTAAAATTTGCTACAATCAAGAACTATTTTGCTTTTTGAACATGTCAGAATTTTCTCTTAAGCTTTTTATCTTTTAATACTCAAATCTTGGGTGATATCCCGTGGCAGAGAACACTTTATGATTTCATTAGGGCAATTTAAAGCAGGCTTATGTTTATCTGGCAGGTTAGTTTTATATAGTACACTGATGACTGGGGCTTCCAAGATGGACTAAGCCTTGTGGTAGGACAAGATGCATCTTAATAGTAGGTAATAAAAATAAAGAAGCAATGCAAAACACAAAAATTCAACACATGCTAGAATAGTCTCAATATTTACATCAACTTCGCATTCACCATAATATTTTTATTCTCATTTAATGTCAAACAGCTCACCAGAGAATGCCGGGTTAACTTCCCGAAGGAATTCCTCGAAGGGGACAATTTTGCACAGGTAGTTCTATAAAGCTTTCCAATGGTAAACTCATATAAACAAACAATTAATTGCAATTATTACAAAAGAAAAAATACAGATAAAACCAAAAGAAAAATAACTTTTTCTGCATACATTTCCCATGCAGTGGATTGTCTAATACAAGTTTTCCCCCAACTTGATAAAAAGACAAGTCTAGAGAATATAGAAAAGAAAGTGGTTGACACAATATAACCACAGTAAGGAGATCACAAGACAACAAGGGGACACGAAAGGGAAGGGGAGGGATATTAACCCTAAACAGCCTATAAGTGTTGTGAGAAGAGGCGAGTCCACATCAGCACAAAGCTAACTAAGCTAAGGAGCTGGTAGGGTGGAGGTTGACGGCGGCTGTACAAAAGCTATCCAGGACTGCCACGTTTTATAAAATGCCTTGAATGTTATCTTCCCGCATTGAAGAGATCTTTTCAAATAGCAACATCTTCGAGACTCCTGCCTTCACCTGGTCTACTGACAGGGTTGACGACTTCCAGTGGGCTGCATTATAAAACCTGGCTGCTTTAAAGATAAACTACGACATAACTTATGCGCTTGAAATTTAAAGTTCAGTGGTTTATCCGCCAACAACAGTACTTCAGGAGTAGGTTTTGCAGTCATTTTCAGGAACATTGAAATCATTTGAGCTATGTGGCTCCTAAATAAAATCCCCCTTGGACAAATGTGGGACATGCTTCCTATCTGGCCACAACCTCTTAAACACAAGGGACAAGGCCAAAAGGAAGATTTTATGAATGCATTCTGGGACCAGATAGAACCTGTGTAGGATCTTAATGGACACGTAACTGGCAACAACATCTCCATCTCTCCATTTTGATGTTCAAGTCCGTCTCGCATTGGGTCATAAAAGGGAATTTCTGATCCCAAGGTGGTTGATTGAATATTGAATAGAGGACAAAACACTTCTAGGCATCAAGTGGATTTTACAAATAATGTCAAAGTATGTCATATCTGGGAGGGGAATCTTTTTTCATACATTTAAAGGGGGTTATAAAACGTAAAATATTGCTGATTAATCCTTGCAATAGATCATATAGGTTGGGGACTGACATCCTGTACCCCCACTAATCAGCTGTTTTTAACAGTCAATGCACAGAGAATGCCAGGTCAACTCAGTAACTACAGCTCCGCTCTCATTTACTTGAATCTGTAAAAACCAGGTCTGGCCAATACAAAAAGAATGGAGCTATCAGCTTCCTGTCCCATACCTTGTGTATTAATTGATGAGTTATTGTGTTGCCATGTGTCAGATCCCAACCATTATTAAGCTCACAACTAGTTTTACAGATTTGTGAAAATATTTTACCCTTAAAGCCCTCTGTAAGCCTCTCAATCCCAATGCAACATCTCTACTAGATCTTCCCACCAAATTTAAATCAAGTATGCCAATGGTGCTTTCTTGTAGATGAGAAAAACTCATGAATTTTGCTCTAGACTTCATTTGCTCCCTGTACAAATTCAAGATCAAATGAGTGAATGTGCAAACTTTCCTGGCTACTGGTTCCTGAATTGCTCTAGTACCTAAGGTTTTGGGGTCTATTCCTTGTTCAGAAATTTTATGTGCTCTGGAGTCCTTGTGAGCCAGTAATATATGCTCATAAAGTATGGTCTGGGGGCCCACTGAGCACAGGGAACCACCAGTGGATTCACCTGTTCACCTGGGAGGCAATCTGAGCCTGCCTGTGCCACTTAGAACTTTGGGGCACAGGCGAAACGCAGAAGTACCGGAGGAAACATGGAGCTGGTCTGGGGTATGCATGTGCTCTTTTTTCCCACCCCAGCACCATAGGGGTTTTAATAGACTGTAATTCATGTAAACAATGCTTACAAAGGATATCACAAAATCATGTTTTTCATAGCTAATCATCTGGTACTAGTTGAGCCAAGTGGAAAGTCAGAGGTAGATCATCCATTCATGGCATGCTGCACCTTGCGTTCCTTCATGCACCAAAATCGGAGGGAAATCCTTGTATTCTGTTTAACATTTACATTACAGGAAACTTTTCTGTTCCCAGGTTTTACTTTATGTTTTCATCTATCGAAGAGTGTATAGAATGACATTCCACATAACAATATAACCAACACTAAACTCTGAAATATAAACAGGATTAAAGTGAATGTGACAAGTTTCCATCCATGGGTTGGTGCAGGCAGGATCATACATCCTCTGCTTATAACATAAATACTGTTTGTGTCTCAATGAATAAAATATAGAATGAAGCCGATGTCAAATGAAAAAGAGAAACACACTTGGAAATGTGATTTTCACCTAGCGTAGCCACATTGTCGGGGAAGACTATTCTGTCTAAAATATGGCTTTTATTTCTACACTATAGATATTTACAACAGAAACTTTCCATCTACTGCTTCTATGTCTTAGCTTCAAATTGAATATATACCTTTTAGGCAATAACATTTTGCAGACGAAAATTTTTAGCTGATTATTTACATAATCTCAGAGCTGCACGTTCCTTCTATAAAGCTATAGTAAGATACTAAATTCATCCTATCCTAGGGGCAGCTTAGAAACTTATGTCACGCTAATTATTATAGGGGTTGTCCATATAAAATATAATATATTTTAATCTTATATTTTTACTAGTTTATATACATGGAAGTTAAAAAGTTGATAACTTCGAATATTTCCTCGAGGAACTTACCAATTCGTAGAGTTATATAGCAGTAACAGTTCTATTCAGGTTCTGTCAGGTCACGTTGCATTAGATAGATCTAGTACCGTGTGGTGGACAAAATAGGAAAAGCAATGTGTTGCAATGTGAAATCCATTGTTTCCTCATTAGCATTTCATTGTCATGCTTAACAGTAAAGCATCAAAATGAGATTCGGATGAAATGTCAGCAGGCATCAGCAATAAGCTGAGAACCTGCTACTTCTCTACTTTGAGGAACATCGGTAAGGGAAGATGGACTAAGAAAACCAAAGTTGGCAATCAAGATGTAGAAACAAGTATAGCAATGCTCCAAGAAGAGCTAATGAATAATTCTTGATACACAGTGGTGAGAATTACTAAGCTAAATAAGAAGTATTGTGGCAAAAAATAGACTACATTTTGTCTACTACATTTTAGTTACTTTTTATGACTTGTCTAGGTGGGGCTAAGCATTAAATAAGGATATTGTACCGAGAAAGGAGGCAACAAAGTTCCTTACAATTGACCCAAAGTTCTGCAGTGAGTTTCTGGCCCAATGTAATTTAACTAATGATTGGTTATGCACTTAGACATGACAGTGTTCAAAAAGACCATATTTCTCATCCAGTATCAGCCTTTGTGATAAACTTAGCACATCAGGAGGCTTAATGACACTATGCAAGATAAGAGCAAATCCAGTGTACTATTTCATAAGGAACAGATACCCAGCTCTGTCTCAAAGTGTCTGCATCTCTTCAGTACAGTGTAGTGAAAGGCTTGTTGGGAAGTAAGACCTCTTCTTATGTAGATGATGACAATGGATGTAAGTCACCACACCAGGGTCTGCTCCAGGTTTTAGTGGGCTCTTGGGTGACAGCACCTCAGTGGGCCCCTTTGCAGTGAATTTACTGGGTGGCATTAAAACATTCAGAAACTAAAACAGTCTCCTGTTCCCTAAAATATTCCCTAGTTTATCATACCAATCAGCCCCCTCATGGTTAACTTATATACAGCACCCTCATGGTTATTCTCTATACAGTTACCTCACGGTTATTTTATATACTGCACCCTCATGGTTATTTTATATAAAGCCCCCCTACCTCCTATGGATTCATTAGATACATCCCTCCCTCACCCCCATAGATTCCTTATGTACACCCTTATATAGGCCCCCCAGCAGCTCTGCACCTCGGCAGTTGCCCAGGGATCCCCAGTACAGGTGCCAGCCCTGCAGCACACACCTCCAAGATGGCCCTAATTGGCATAGTCTCTGGAAGGCAAGCTCCTGCTTACTGAATTCATCATTGGACAGCATAGTCTAGGTTTTCATTGTCTAAAAAAGATAGATAGGATTAATTGAAGACTCCTTCATTCATTTGTAACAGGGAACACAAGATGTTTCTTTTCTGCTTTGTAAGATATAGAGATTTAGTGTAATAAAATACAGTATATCCATTTCAAAGTATAGTGTAATACATAATTTGTCCTGTTACGAAATTAAAGGGGTCTTCCAGGTCCTTGGTGGGTTAAGCCTGTTCCAGCTCCTGTTTCCACACATCATGGACTTCCAGTTTTCACCACTTTCGGCTGAAAGTACAAGAGGTTAACAGGACCCACTTCAGCCAATCAGTAGCCTCCTTAGACCATGGGATGACACTTGTGATGTAAGTCCAAGTGATCTGTTGTGTTCTTGTGGAGACCATTAATTGGAGTCCAGTGCTTCCCCCAAACGTTCCTTTTTGGCAAACAAAGGGACAAATGTAGAACGGGGGAACCGGCAGCTGGAGCAGGTTGAGACCTCCCAGCACTTCAGGAAGGTGGAAATCTACTGGAGACTAGAAGGACTGGAGCAATGAGAAAGCTAAAAATTAGAACAGGGTTAGTAGAATTTCCTTTTTGTTATTGGTCACACCTGAAATGGTCCCTATGAGTTTTCCATTATTCCTGGAAAATCCCATTCAGAGGGGATTCAGCAACCATCTTATTGTTGGGGTATACTTCTAACAAATAGGGATAATCCTAAATGTATACTTAGGTAATATTAGTCTATTTTTTGTCCATATACATTTTTTATTTGCTATTTTTTTTAACTTCATTTTTGTAGATTCAAACAAACATAAAATACCCAATAGTTAAAACGTAGCAATAGACCCTCAGCTCTCATAGAGATTGCCTTGAATGCAGGACATTCCACAGTATAATTAAAGGTAAAATCATTTCCTAAAGTGACATTCGGATTCAGCAAGTTTAAATTAAAACAGGTCTTTACCAGCATTTTTCTTGCAATGCAGGGATATTGATTCTACATATTTAATGGTGTTTCCTAAAGTCCTGATTTGCATGCAAGTGAGGCAGTGCTTCTAAATGATCCATGTGGATCCGGCACTGTCTGCTCGCCTCTGATTATAGATGTCTTTTTAAACCTCTGCTTCTGTTGTCTCGGTTACCTGAGCAGTCTTTATTGACATTTTGATGAAGGGGAAGTGCAGAACAGACTATGTGGTTATTTTAAGGATGAGGCTAATGCGGAGAAAAGATTATAGAAACAAGGCAGCAGAAAACATTCCTAGTTATTGTCTATGCCGCGCTAAAATGTGCGATCAAAATCCATAGTATTATTACCATTATGTTATAAATGCATCCAGTACACAAAAGTATAGGCCAGGGAACAAGACAGAAACCCAATGCAATGAAAAAAACTTATTTGGCATTTATTTTTTAATTTTATGCCAAATAAAATGCAGAGGAGATCCTTAAACAGAGATGGGGTGTATATATAGAGAGGTCCTGCATAGGTTGAGGTATATGGAGTGAAAGCAGTAGATTGTATACTACTGCTCCACTACAGCGACACCAGGCACGAATGAAGTACCGTTGTCAGATCCACTCTGCTATGCTGCCGGGCTTATCAGTGGTCTGTGTCTGTATCCTACAGATCAAGTGTTACGGACTCAACGATGCATACAAAAAAATTGCTCTATACAATTTTTAACAAGTATCAATAATAGTGAAATTTAAGCACGCACAACATGTCTTCTACACTGTACACCAGTGAGTTTATCGTAGCATAAGATATTCCAAATCCAAGTCTTTCATACAAGGGGTTGGAATACCCCTTGCCATCCCACTCCACTGCCGGCCATGCCCCCTTCACGTCGCTCCACACCCACTTAGTGTGGAGGTGGCATAAAGGGGAAAATGATAGCAAAGGCACAAGGCATTGGGATTATTTTCTGGATTTTGTGCCAGAAATTTGGAGTAGAAGTCCTGATAAATGTCCCCTATTGTGTCTGGTAGTACTGCTAAGTTGAACAGAAGTGAAATGCAGACCACAGATTAGTTGTGGAAAGCGGTGTTGCATATTACAAATGTTATAGACATTACATAAAACTCCTTATTTGGTAGGGGTGTGAGCCAAAGTAAGATTATCCAAGCCACACTGCTTCATGGTCAAGTTCTGATCCTCATAAACCAATTGTAGCTTCTTTCAGGGGCAGAAAGGGTTTAGCATAACCATTCTAACAGTCTTTGGCTCTGCAACCTTATAAGAAGTTTATTCTATAGCTATCTTGTATATATGGGAGCCATTGGGTGCCTTTGGGTTGGTGGTTCATAGGTTTGCTTTCATTAATTACCATAAACACTAAACAAGACTTACCGGACTTTCCAGTTCTATTCAGAACCCTTTGTCCCCGTTGTTCAGATCTTTAGACTTGCCATTTATTTCTACCAGATCCCACAATTTTATATCACATGCAACAATTGGGCGTCTAAAAAATAGATCATACGCTAACATGTAAAGCGAACACCAGTTTAATGAGGACATGGGGGCTGATGTACCATGCCAGTTTTGTTGATGTACAAGGCATAAGAAAATTGCAGTTCTTTGCCCAAGGATTGGAACTCATGACATCTTGATCCTTTTGTGCCAAACGTGCAACTTTTTTTTAAGAGTGCGTGACAGGGAGGGGAACAAGGCTGGATAGCCCATTATATTATATATCCTGTGCCAAAATACAGGTCCAGGCTATAGCTGCCAGACCTGGGGTAGAATTCAATTCCAGTGCATGCGTGCTGTGCAGGAATTACTAAGAGGCAGGAATTTCTTAGTAATTCTAGGATGTTACGTGAGACGGATGTCCGATTTATTTTTCAGTCAATCTTTATACATCAGCTCCCTAGTTTTGTGAATAAGTGAGTTGTAATGTTTATTGCAAGCAGTGGTCAGCAGAAAAGCTTAATCTAGTATCAAAATATTTTACAGGGGCTTATAATTTTACCTACAATTTATCAGTGTTTCTCAGATTTACACTATACCACTGGATATTTTTGTATTCAGTTGCAATCTACAGTTGCTCAGCCTTGATCTGGATCTTATCTGTAAGCTAAATGTGTTTTAGTACGGCTAGATTTTAAAGAGACTCCCTATGGTACAGCCAGCTATCTGTCTCCAAACATAAAGTAAATCCCCTTCCTTTGATTCCACCAAAGCCCACTGATTTAAACTCCAAGGTTTTCCATCACTAAACTCTATAAAGATGCCAAGCAATCATTCAGCACTTGTACCAGCGCTCAATATGAGGGCAAGTTACCCTTACATACTAGAAGGAAACAACAGGATCCTAAGATAATGTAACCAAAAGTAATACTGCTTGACGCTTGCCTTGCTTGCTTCAAATACTAAGTTAAATGTAACAGAAATTTTGGCTCTACAGCACTCTTTCTACAGTGAATAAGGTTCTAGATGAGAAGAGTGTATGTTAAAGGAAATATAACACATGGGTGCAGGGCTTCCAAACCAAGTAACCTCACATGCTGGTGTGTGCTTCCCTAAACAAGATTTGTCATTCTTTTAGATTCTAATAGATTAGTTGTTGAGAAAAACGTCTTATAAAATTCTGTGGGCTCTGGATACACCACAGAAGCCTCTTCTGGCTCCGTCATCTGCTCAGTATTCATGACAGCTCCTTTAGGCATTTCTGCCCGCCTCCTCCCTTCCCATCCGGAGAACTAGTGACTTCAGCCGGCTCTCCACAATTCCAGTACACCACTTCTGAGATGTAGGTGGGAGACCCTGAGGCTCATTTGCATAATTCTAACAGATGTTTTTTTTCTCAAAAACAAGCAATTACTAGCAAAAATAAATAACCGTGCTTCAGGAGAACATGTCAGCATATTAATTTGCTTGGTTTAGAAGCACTGCATCCATGTGGAAGATTTCCTTTAACAAAACAATACCTACTCCTTTAAGACGGGGGGCTGTTGATATTATGAAGATTAGTGGGGCCATCAACAGTACCCTGGACCAATCAGTTGAAAACTTCTTTGGACTTCATGCAGCCTGCAGAAGAGTATTAAAGCTCTGTTCCTAGTTGCAGGAACTGCTGATCTATAAGGTGTCTGTGTCTTTTTTGGCACATCCCTTTTTTCCCTGGGGAACTCGTGCTCCCCTTTGCAGGTCACACCCCTTTTGTTGAACCTTTTGTAAAATTGGACAAAAAGGTCTAAAATTCTTAATATATCTGGAATGTTTCAGACTTTTCTTTTATTTTCAAATCTGTTTTTAGAGATTTTTTTTAAAATTTTCTTTTTCAACAACAAACAATAAAGAACAGAATATTTATATATCCCAAAATAGGCGGATATATGGGCAGTTCCACCAGATATGTAGAGGTGACCCTTTACTTTGTAAACTCCTCCAACATAGGTCAGATATTTAGCATCGTATTTGTGTACAGCTGTGGAGGTTTTGTGCCAGCTCTTTGT
Source organism: Engystomops pustulosus (assembly GCA_019512145.1). Lineage (NCBI taxonomy): Eukaryota > Metazoa > Chordata > Amphibia > Anura > Leptodactylidae > Engystomops > Engystomops pustulosus. Next base: position 25,241,598 of record CM033649.1, on the reverse strand, counting down.
TTGACAGTTTTCTTTTCAACCCAAATGTAGTGTCTATATTTTGAGGTTTATTAATTAACCCAATAAGGATGTTGCCTAGTGCAATACTCAATAGATCACACATCTTTTTTCGTGGTTGTTTACAAAACTTCATGAGGGCTTGATTTTTACATAATGTACCCTCTATTGGTACCATTTTTAAAGGACAAATACTATATGTAAGGTATTTGCGGTAGGGATCTGATCTTGTTCTTAAAGATTACAAGAAATGTCATTTTTAACTGCTGTCAGGATCTAATGGTTTATGCCATTATGCTATGCTGATTTTAAAAATGCCTTTATCAGCAATCTGAATAATTTAAATGCGTTATACAAAATTAATTCACATTACCTGGCTCCCTGCCATCAACGTGTGGTTAGTCCCGGAGGAGGGGTAGCTGCAGCCCGTGTGTGCCTGTGTCTGGCTCTTCATGCATTCCTTCCCTTCTCCACAACATCTCCCTCCTTTCCCTGCTTGACATGACAGGAAGTGAGGACAAGGACAGGGAAAGGAGCTGGATGAGTGTGGAGAACAGGGGACTAACACAGGCACACAAATCCTGCAGCTGCCCCCTCCCCAGGTACTAACCCAATGCTGCTGGCAGGGAGCCAGGTAATGTTAATTAAGCTTGAATAAAATGACTGAAATTATTCAAAATGCTGACAAAGTCATTTTTAAATCAGCATAGCATAGGTTATCGGAGCCGGTTACCAGCTAAAAATCACAATTCTGGTAACAGGTTCACTTAACATTTTAATTTTTACTGAATTACTGAAAACTAATTTAATTGTGGATGCTGCTCCATAATTAAATTAAAAAAAATAATAATTGTTAATTGGATTTATTTGCCAGTGTTTATCATTGCATCAAAAACTCCGTTAAATGTGTAGTTTTTCATTCAGAGTGGAGGCGGACTACTTGTTTTTATTTTTTTTTACTTTTATTACTGGCATTTTTCGGTACATTTAACTAGACATCCATAAATTGCAAGCTGGAGGCAATTATCAAACCCTTTGCAACTCCTTAGCACCCCAGTATTACCTTACTGTGGTCAGTTAGATGAGAGACAATCTTTATTGTTGTGGCAATCAGGATCTTAGGGATTTAATATACACTTTAATATCCAGGAGCTACATGATACAGCTGACACCTGCAAATAATGGTGGGTGCACAGCCTCTCACTGAGCCTAAATTGTATAGTAGCGAGCATTTCCTACTTTCTCATCGCAACGTGCTATTATTAGAAAAACTCAAAAATGAACAATTTCGAATTACTATTCTATATGCATTGTTTTATTTTCTGCTCATGATCAGTGAGCCACCTGCCCTACCAGAGACTGTAAGCTGTGACAGTTGTTCAAAGATTTGCTTTACAGCTGCCGCAAATGCGAAAATGGCAAATGTGGAATTGTAACACAACCCTTTGTTCTCAAGAAAGATAATTGCTGACTAAGTTGTCTGGTAGCTCCCCACTGCCCATAGTCTATGGAGAGATCAGTAGGAATACAGTTGCTGGTGGTTGTAAGTCAGAGCCATAATTGCCATGAGACACTTTAGGTCCTGAACCTAAGGTGTCCTGGTGCATAATAGACATCCTCAGTAGCAGGAACATAATTTTTTGCCATTTTGAGAAACAATGTTCAGACCAGTCACATACTGAAGGTCACTGGAGGTCAACTTAATAGGAATAGAGAAATGGGGTATAAAGGAGTGGGGAAAGCAAGGTTAATAGTTTTTAGGACTGGGAGCACAGGGGTGTCATAATTAATGGAAAGTAGTCATAGTCAATTGAAGTGCGGCCACAGGGGGTAATAGTATAGTGGATTGAAGAACAGAGGGTCACATGGGGTTAAGATTGACCAGAGATTATTCTGATTAGTCTAGGACAAGCAAGTCCTGACAATAATTGTTAAGGGGGTTGTCCACTTCCAGCAAATAATTGATGTTGCTTCTGTGATGAATAGTTATACAATTTTCCAATAAATTTTCTGTGTCAATTCCTCTAACAGGAAGCTTCATTGTTTACTTCCTGTGAATAACAACTGCTCCCTGGTCATGTGATGTCACACAGGTGCACACAGTCTCTGTGTTACAATGGGCCGTAGTAAGAATAAGCCTTTGGGGCAAATGCCCACTGACGTGTCCATTGACCACAGAATATGTTTTATTTCCGTTTTGCTTCTGATTTTGGTCCGCATGCTTCTGTTGTTTTTCTTCACATCCACAGAAAAACTAAGGTTAAGCATTGGTTAGAAAACATAGAAAACATTGGTTGCTCAGCATCATCAGTGAAAAAACGACCTGTCACCGTGTTTTCCATTTATCATATGCATGATCATTTATCACATATCTTATTTTATATTTGATATATCTGAGCCTAAATTTGTGACGTTTCTACTCGTCTACCAAAGTTAGCCACCCAAGAATTTTTCAGAGTTTCTCCTGATATATCTTTACATCCAGATGTGGATTTGGCACAATTGTGGTAAAAGAGTCACAAATAAACTTCAGACCCCATCATGAGTAGGTAAAACTTGAGCAAAGGTTGCAGAAGAGTTTGCAACTTTTACGTGCCTTTTGTGCAAATTTTTAATTAAATGTTGCAAAAACTCCACAGACTCAGCTGTCTGATATATCAACCTCTAAGACAAATCAAACAACTCCACAATCCAGAAAAACCATGAAAAGACACCTACAAATGTCCTGACTAAAGATAAATGCCCCCCACCGACTGCCATTGCCTCCTGTTATCCGCCATCCGTTTCATTTTGTCTCTGTTTTGCTTCTGTTTTGTCTCCGCATTTGCAAAACAAAACTGAAAGTTTAAAATTGCTTTGAAGACATGACACCCGACACCAGCCTCATCAGTGAAATAGCAAGCTAATGTGAAAACACCCATTGAACAACGGCTTTGTGAGGCATCCGTGGAAACCACTGAACCACGAATCTAAAAAGCAAAGCCAATGTGGAGGGGCCCTAAAGCTCAGTTGTGTTTACTCTCATCTTTAACACACTATCTATCTATCTATCTATCTTTGTACAATGGTTTCATACATGTCTTCACTTATTATTAGTACTTAATACAATTTTACAATTAATAGTTAATTTCTGTAGTCATGTAGCAGAATGTAATCCCTTGGACAATGTGATACATAAGGGTTAAGTTATTTAATCATCAGGCGAATTAACATTTTTGACAACAGACTTGTATAGGGAAATATTATCTTAAAAGCCAAGAGTAACTTGCACTGATTAGAAATTAGCCTTTAGTGAGAGGCTAATGAGGCGGGAGTCAGTAAGGCCAAAATCCTGGAGCTAATCTGTTAGCGGCTCAGTTAAGCATCTGATTCTGTTTTGCATTAATCAAGTAACTTCTCAAATGAGATCATAAAGTTTGTTGGTGGACTTTCAATGTTACCAAACAATATTACAATTCCATCTACACTACATATCAACTTTGCATGACCGATTTTCTAAAAAAAAAGAAAAATTGAAAACATACTGGGAAAAAGTTTTACAACATATTCTGGAACAATTTTTTCTTATTTAACCCCTTACCAGCATGTGATGTAATAGTATGTTACACGTGGCTACCGCTGTATGGAAAGAGCTCCTAAATTGTATAATTGTACCTCCAAATTGTATTCCTTTGTTGCCCTTTATGAGGTCATTGGGAGGGGGGGGGGCGATCAGTTGTTATGACAGCCTCAGGTCATGCGAAGTCTCATTTGAAGTCTCACTCTCGAGTTGCATATTGGAATAAATAATCTAGTAAATTCCCATATACTACAGTATGGCAGTATATGGTAGGATCAGACAACATAGGGTTATAGTACCCTAGGGGGTCTGAAAAATGGTAAAAAAGTTAAAATGTAAATATAAAAAAACCCTAAAAATTCAAATCATCCCCCTTTCTCTAGAACTCATATTAATATAAATAAACAGTAAAAATCATAAACAAGTTAGGTATTGCCACTTCCCAAAATGTCTGATCTGTCAAAATATAATAACGTTTTTTCCCAGTGTTTAACCCTGTAATGGAAAATAGCGTTAAGTCGAAAAATGCCACTTTTTTGCCAGATTGAGAAACATTAAAAATATATAAAAAAGACTGGACAGTGCCTAAATGATATCAGTGAAAACAGCATCAAAAGTCACAAAAAATGACACCACACACAGCTCTGTACACCAAAGTATGAAAAAGCGCTAAAATGGAATTTTTTTGTACAGCAGTTTTAATTTTTGTAAATGTATGAAAATATTATAAAACCTACATAAATTTGGTATCTCTGTGATTGTACCAACCCAAAGAATAAAGTAGACATGTCATTTGGGGCAAACAGTGAAAGCCGTAAAATCCAATCCCACAAGAAAATGGCGCATTTTTTTCATTATTTTCACTGCATTTGGAATTATATTCCTACTTTCCAGTACAAGGCAAGGAGCATTAAATACAGTCACTGTAAAGTACAATTTGTTACGCAAAAACTAGCCTTTTGCATACATACAGCTCTTTGCATCGAGAAGTTAAAAAGTTATATATTTTTGAAGTTGCGGAGTGAAAAAAAGGAAACGCAAAAATGAAAAAGGGCCTCAACGTTAATTTAAGAGTTGTCTGGGTGTTAAAAATTATTAACACCCAGTTAATAATATTAGTTTCATTGTGTATCAGGACAACGGGAGCAACAGAGAAGAAACTTCCTCCAGGTTGTTCTTCCCCAACAATGTACAAGGAACAATCCAATAATTTAACATTTTGGCACCATAATGGGCAAGTTATAGAGCAGGGGCTCGGGAGTTGGCCCCATTTGTAATTGATTTGGAGCTAAATCCTACATCTGTTACATTGGTTCAATCCCAAACACTTGCACATTCGTATTCTGTACAGTTTGAGAATGGACCCACTTTTTTTTTTTGGTGGGCCTGCTCAACACAAGACTAACATTAAACTTCACACACAAAATGTCATGGCTTCCTTAGAATTAACATGGCTTCATGGAAACGGCAGTGGTCTCAGTTATAGCAAAAGCAATGCCAATATGCCCAACTTTTGCATCTTTTATTCGTTCAGTATCAGACATTTTGATAAATTTGGCACAATTTGAACATGAAAGCAGTCTGTCCCTCGAAACATGAGTCGTTGCATCGTACTGAAATATAATGCAAGGGCTCCCTGTCTGCTAGACGAACAGCTATGCCTGCACTTTAACAACTGTTATAGTACCAGAACTGCAGTTGAGGCAGCAGACAGGGAGTCCTTGCATTGTATTTCTGTATGATGCAGGGACTCCCATGCTTTGCAATGTGCTCAGTACCAGGAATTGGACCAGCATAAGCCCATTTTTGCATGGCCTAAGTATTAGTAAATCAGCTTTGTATATAAAAATGTTAATGGCACAACAACCCTGAGCCAATAAATCTTGACAGGTCTATAAAACATATTCGTGTATGTAAATTATGGATTTCATATTTGTTGTGGTATAAAACCGTATGTGCGCTCCATATCTCTCCCTGGCATACAGTTAGTAAAAAAACCTTTCATGATATGCTGTAAAAATGATTTCTCGCAGCTCCGTCTTACGTCCATGTTATCGTTAATGGGTTTTTAATGAAGATGACTTAATTCTTTCTGCAGAACTACTACGGAGCTGCCAGGACTATACTTTCTGATAACCCGCTTGGCTTGACATGTGGAATGGTATGTCCGACATCAGACCTCTGTGTAGGTGGATGCAATTTACATGCAACCGAGGAAGGTCCAATTAATATCGGAGGACTACAGCAATTTGCTACTGAGGTAAAGACATATTACACAGGTCGTATATAAGTTTATGAACACTCACTATTGTGGAGGTTTATCATAATTCTCTTAAAGCAGGACTGTTCTAACTGCCCATGACAACCAATCAGGACTCAGCTTTCATTTTCCCACAGCTGTTTATAAAATTAAAGTTGAGCTCTGATTGGTTTCCATGGGCAACTAGTACAGTTTTACCTCAGAAACTTGATGATAAATCTTATCTCTCTCTCTATATATTTCTCTATCTCTCTCTCATATCTATCTATCTATCTATCTATCTATCTATTTATCTATTTATCTATCTATCCCTATCATATAGAATCTGTTTAATTGGCTGAAATTATATTGTTATACACCACTCACCTGTTAGCTTTCTTCGACTCTAGCCAGTTACCAACCAATAATGGAACTGATTGTCCGATTAACTTTTAACGGATTGGCCACTTTACTTCAAATATTCTGTAATGTGTAGGGAGCAGAATATTAGGGTAATTTACCAATATACATCAATTATAAGTCATGTGCAGCTCTCTTGATATGTAACTAAAGCTCCTTGGTACTGAAACGGTTCTTATCTCATCAGCCAGACTTACCTGTCCATTAAATGGCAAGAGATGGAGGGTCATGTGATTTCTATCTGTCCATGACCAATCCACCTTCTAGGACTGTAAATTGTATTCACAAATCCTTATAAGGTCCTGGAAGGTAGATTGGTCGCAAGAGTCATGATCACATGATCCTCTGTCTCCTGCCATGTAAAAAGGCAAAGACATATTTGAACCAATGGGATTCAATTTACATTTCAGGAAACCAGTGCAGAACTTTCAATAGATGTATTTTGGTAACTTAACTAATATCCTGACCAACACATATTACAAAAACCAAGAAGATTGTTTAAATAAGCAGTAAAACTCCTGATCAGTTCAATCATTGGTTAGTGAGTGCTAAAATGGAAAAATGGTTGATAAAAGGGTGGAGCTTAACTATCTACTTCCAGCAATGTACATAAGGGAACTCCTGCTGATGACAGTTCTCTTACAGCCACAAGCCCATAACAAATGAACAGATTTCGATGAGAATTTCTCTTTTTAAATTGTAAAGTGAGATAAAATAGTACTGAAGGAAGTGAGAAGATAAAGAGATGACGATATCAGGATGCAAGATGATGATACAACAAATGTAAATATAGTTTGGTTTGTTCTCAGTTTTTATGCATTTTTTGTCAGGAGTGGATAATAAAGATAGGAGTAATCCCTACATAATACAGATATATATGTGTTTTTTTTTTCCATGTTCATGTGCATATAAAAATGCACCAAAATAGTGGGGGTAAATTTTGTAAGTGTCTTAAAGTTAAGCAAAGTTAGGCTAAGTCCCATTTATCACAATGACAGATGATGAGTGAAGAGTCTGGTTACAATTACTATGAAATAGCCTTAAAAGGGTTGTCCCATTTCAGCAAATAAATGTCATTGTTTGAATAAAGTTATACAATTTTCCATTAAACTTTCTATATCAATTCATCATAGTTTTCTAGATCTCTGCTTGGTGTTATTTTATAGAAAGCTTCATTGTTTATTTCCAGTGGACAGAAATCTGACCATGGTCACACAGGTGCACGGCTCGTTATATCATACAGCTGTGATTACTCTCTGTGATACTAACGAGCCACTCACCTGTGTGACCATGGTCAGATTTCTATCCACTGTAGAAAACATAGAAGCTTTCTATAGAATGACAGCAAGCAAAGATCTAGAAAACTGTGAGGAATTGATACAGAAAGTATATTGGAAAATTGTATAACTTTTCATTACACAAACAATAACAATAATTTTCTGAAATGGGAATACCCCTTTAACTATATTAGATAGTATTTGGTTTAAATTACACCCCAAATTCAACTCAGTTATCTTCCCATAGGATGTGTACCTACAGGTTTTACTTTAGTGTGATATTTTTGGATTAAACATTTAAAAAAAGGTATAAAACTCATAACTTGCTTGGAAAATTGAGATGGATCCCAGCATCACAATTAAAACTCTTAGTTAATCCATCATGGCTGATGCTTTTCGGCCAATGGACCAAATTGTATGCCCTTACCAATAGCCTATGGCTAATGGCACACAATCTGTTTAGTTGCCCGAAAACCCATCAGCCAGTATGGATGGCAGCAACAACCTGTTCATTTTGAATATGTATTAAATAAATCAAGAGTTTTAATTGTGGTGCTGGGATCTATCTCCATGTTTCCATCAAGCTTGGTCTGGTCGTAAACTGGAGAAAATACCAAAGTAGTGAAGTAATCATGAAAGAAACCGAAAGCTGCATCTATACGATGTGGTGTGTGTATTGTCTGCCCATAATTAAAAGGGTAATGATTTCATAAGGATATGTATCAAATTTCATGTTGTATTGAAGTAATTTTTATGTCGGTCTACTGACATTTCCGAAGATGTTTTGGATGAAGAAAAAAAATGTTTCTCCAATTAGAAATCTAATGATATGCTAAGAATGAGGCTATAATTTATAACTGTTATAAAATGTTGTGAGCATGAATTCAGGGATAATAACATCAGTAAACTGTGTTCTTAATATTTAGCATGTTATAATGTATAAAAGCCATTTACATTTGTAGTGCCTTAATTTAACATTATTTTGTGTAATCCCTTTAAGATTTTACAGCTCTTCTTGTAACGGGTAAGATGTTTATACGCAGTGATAGTAACGATATCTTAGTTCCCATGAACATAAAGTTATAGCATTTATATCAGGTCCCATTGTACTACTGCAAATGCTGTATCTAATAAATACATAGGAGGTGAGTACATAGGAAGGTGGTACATAAAATAACCATGAGGGGGCTGTACATAAAATAACCATGAGGGGGGCGGTAAAAAAATAACTTGAGGGGACTGTACATAATAACCATGAGGGGGGTATTACATAAAATAAACCATGCGGGGGCTGTACATAAAAGTAACCATGAGGAAAATTTTACAGAAAATTAATCAGGAGAGGGGCGTTACATAAAATAAACCCTGTGGGGAACTATACTTTAAAATAACACTATGCGGGGCGTACATTAAAAGAACCATGAGGGGATTTTACATAAATAACCATGAGGGGAATGTATATAAAATAACCGCTGAGGGGGCGTAATAAGAATAACCGAATGAAGGGACGCTGTCCAAAAAAAGAACCACTGTGGGGACTTGTACTAACATAACCTGCGGGGCTGTAATAAATAACAATGAGGGGGTGTACAGTAAACATAACCATGATAGGGGCGTACCATAACCTGTTGGTCATGTACAAATAACCATGAGGGGAAGCTGGTCCATTAAAAACCCTGTGGGGACTGTACATAAAATACCATTGAGGGGCTGTACATAAAATAACCATGAGGGGGCTGTAACATAAAATTAACACATGGGGGGCCTGTACATAAACAACTGAGGGAGGTCTGTATAACCAATAACCAATGAGGGGAGCTACTGTCCCTGAATAACCCTGTGGGGACTGTTCACTAAAATAACACCATGACGGGGCTCTGTACATTAAAATAACCATGATGGGGCTGTCTGAATAGTCACATGAGGGATTAATAAGTACCATGAGACGGGTATTGTATACATAAAATAACCTTTGGGGTGCAAATAGCTGTAACTACATAAAACCATGGGGGCTGTTATAAAATCCCATGGGGGGATTTGACATAAAATAATCATGGAGGGGTGCTGTACATAAAAAAACAGTGGGGCTGTACATAAAATAACCTTGAGCGTGGACTGACTATAAAATAACCATGGTGGGGGGGTACATAAAATACACACATTCAGGGGGATGTACATAAAATAACCAGAGGAAATTTTCAGTAAAATAATCATGAGAGGGCTGTACAAAATAACCTCGTGGGACTATAATAAAATAACAAATGCGGGGCGTGCTAACATAATAAGCCATGAGGGGATTTTACATAAAATAACCATGGGGGACTGTATATAAAATAATCAATAGGGGGCTGTATATAAAAAACCATGAGGGGGCTGTCATAAAATAACCTGTGGGGACTGTACATAAAATAACCATGAGGGGCTGTACATAAAATAACATGAGGGGGCTGTGTACATAAAATAACCATGAGGGGGCTGTACATAAAATAACCATGAGGGAGCTGTCCATTAAATAACCCTGTGGGGACTGTACATAAAATAACCATGAGGGGCTGTACATAAAATAACCATGAGGGGGCTGTACATAAAATAACATGAGGGGGCTGTACATAAAATAACCATGAGGGGGGGTATCTAAACATACCCTGAGGAGCGTCACATAAAATAACCTTGAGGGGACTGTACATAAAATAACCATGTGGGGGGTGTACATAAAATAAATCATGAGGGGGCTGTACATAAAATAACCATGAGGGATTTACATAAAATAATCATGAGAGGGCTGTACATAAAATAACCCTGTGGGAACTGTACATAAAATAACCATGAGGGGGCTGTATATAAAATACCCATGAGGGGATTTTACATAAAATAATCATGAGGGGGCTGTACATAAAATAATCATGTGGGGGCTGTACATAAAATAACCATGTGGGGGCTGTACATAAAATGACCTTGAGGGGGCTGTACATAAAATAACCATGAGGGCGCTGTAGATAAAATGACCTTGAGGGGGCTGTTCATAAAATGACCTTGAGGGGGATGTTCATAAAATAACCATGAGGGTGCTGTAGAAAAAATAAAAATGAGGGGGCTTATACTATGGAATATTTTAGGGAACAGAAGACTGTTAGTTCACTGCAAAGGGGCCTACTGATGCTCTCTCTCCCATGGTGAGCTATTCAGCCTTCTTGAGCTATGTGTAGACCTAAAGCATTGCTGAATATAAGGTACGATCCAAATAAGATGTAGTCCAGCTGTGATGGATGACTACATTGAAATTAAAGTAGTTTTCCCACCAAGCAAATTAGGTGCTATCCACAGGATAGGGCCTAACTTGGTGAATGATGGGGTTCTCAGTGATGAGACCCCCACAAATCACGAGAACGGGGGGTCCTATGGCATCCCAGGTACCTCAGTCGGACCCCTCATTTCTCCCCCAGATGAATGGAGAAGACAACCACACATGTCCACTCTTCTCCATTCATATCTATGGAGCTGACTGAGATTGCTGAGCACCACTGCGACCCCCAGTGATCACCAAATTTGGCCCTATCCTGTGGATAGCAGCAGCTGGGGGATGGTGCAGCAATTGATTACTCTGCCTTCAGGCACAACCCAAGGATTACATCAACCTTTCCTGCAGAGAATAACTCACATGCTCAGAGAGGCACTGAACCAGCCATAGAAGCGAGATAACTTCATTATCATATTGTTATATCTGTTTTATCAGCAAAACCACTCAGCACAGGGATTAACAAAGACATGATCCTGCATCAGTATAGCTCCAGCATTCTCAATGTATGTTTGCTTCATAATGCATCAAATCAAATGGTAGGTTTCCTTTAAAGTACAATCCATTTCTAAATCAATACACACCAACAGGTTTAGGATACTGATGATTTATAATAAGAATAGGTGATCAATATTCACAATTATGTCCCGGCCATCCCAACTGAGCAGCTGTGCGTACTCAACACAGTAGTCATGCAAATGCTGTCTGCCATGCATTGCTGTCCATAGAAGTTAGGAAGACATGTAATTCCTTGCTGTAAACACCTTAAATGTAGATCAATGTAAACCAGACCCCAGCTGCTTACTCAAATTTCATGTATCAGTAGTATGTGCGTAGCCATGAATTGACATTGCTGGTCACCTGCCTCATAAAGAGAGCAGAAAACTAGGATCATATAAAAATACATTGCAAATTCACCTACAACAGTTCCCCGGTGCCATTTTCCTCAGATTTGTACAGGATTTGTGAGGAGAATGGCACCATGGCTGAGGCTGTAAAATAAGAAAAAATCCTATACTATACTTCTCTCTTCTCAACCGTTTCCCGCAGTAGTCACTGTACATGCGCATGAATATTGCCTCCTTCTATTTGTCTCAGCCAACCAATGCTGAGGTCAAGGACGATTAATGTGATATACCCACCGTGGCCTCTGTGTTGGTTGGAGACCTGCATGAAGAAACGGCAGGTGAGAGATGGATAGTGTCCCAAGCATAGCAAAATAAATTGTAATACTTTAAATCTGTCACCAGGCAAATCATTACCTTGTAGAGTCGGTTGCTTGTGTGCTGGACATGTCTTTATAAAGTGCTAACACTGCTTGCGGACAGAAAAGTTTACCTATAGCCATGGTCTGCTTCCAATCAGGGAGTTGGGGTTCCTGGTGCAACGGCGAAGAAGGCGTCACCCATCTTTACATAACCACTCCTCCTTATCTCTGTGCAATCTCCATCTCGTCAATTCTCACACACGCACTGGTCATCTCTGCTCCGCGTGCTGATCCTGCGTGTACCCGGAGGGAGAAAGGCACAGTGCGCAAGAATTCAGACGAGACTGTAAGGCCAGGGAGTCATCGAAGAGGCATGGCCTAAAGTTGTGGGGCCAGGGACGGGGCCTACTTGACTGCTGTGCCCAGAACCCCATCCACTGATTGGAAGGGGATCATGGATATAGGTTACTTTTTCAGGCTGCAGGCAGCGTTGGCACTTTATAAAGATACGTCCAGCATACAGGGAACCAGCCATATATGGTACTTTTTGTGGTTTAATAGCGATTTGGCTGGTGATAGGTTCCCTTTAATTCACACTCAAACATGATAATGTTATCTCCCTGCATCCTTTTAAGCTTTAAAGAGGATCTAGCACCCTCAAAAACGGCACTAGGAGCTGCCTCTTCCCCTGACTGCCTCGCTCACTCCATAGGCCAGCGGTGACTGCCGCTCGTCATGTGGCAGTCACCGCCGCTAATCCCGCCCCCTAATGAATACACCAGACCGCTTTGAGAGCGGTCCATTGTTTCCAGTGTACATCACGGCTGTATCTGCTAGCGTTATCTGAGGTTTCCGATAACGCTAGCAGTGTAACACTGTGTCGACTGTTGTTACTTTAGTAAGCAGCTCCTAGTGCCATTTTTGAGGGTGACAGGTCCTCTTTAAGCTACATGTGTAGAACTTGCATTTAATTCATTTCAGTATAGACTAGAACAGGTTATGAGGAGTGACACAAGCAAGAAAAGTGAAAATTGCTGTTCCCATCCAAACCGGCTACAGTAACTTATGATTAGTTTTGTGAAATACAAGTTGTAATCCCTCTGTCAAGATCTTGTACTTGCCCTTGAATGATAATAAAATGGTCTTCTGACCCGTGTCTAACAAAAAGTAGTGGAGATATAACAAATGTGACCTTATTCACATTGCTTAATCCCTTGAGATACAATGAGAAGGAAGCGCCAAGTCGAAATGCAACCACCAGTTACTGTCATATTGGTATTTTTGAGATTTCTTTTCAGATAGTAAAGATATATATACTGTAGCTTTCCTGGAGTAAAAGTAGTTAATAAAATGACTTCTTGTACCGTAGGAACGTCTCTTGGGTTGTACAGGAAGAAAGATGGAGAGAAAATTGACAACATAGAAAGCACATAATAAGCCCCTTCTTGATGCTGGTTAATCCTTCTCTACTATATGAGAGCCATAGCACTAAAAGAACTCTGTAGTTACCAATTCTTCCAAGTTTGAAACAGAAGCAGGGATAAGTTTAGGCTCAAAAAGACACTAACATTTCAAGGACTTTGTGTAAATCCAAGAAAATTACAGGAAAGTGCTATGCAGAGGAAAGGGAGAGCAGAGAGGCACAACAGCCAGGTTGCTTCCCAGCAGCACATAGAGGAATGAAAACTAGGGATAGAGAATACAGACCTGTGTTCTGAAGACAATGGGACATATTTATCAGGGCTTCTGCGTCACATCAGTGACATAGAAGCCCTGAAATAATCATAAATCCTAGCTTATTGCTAGCACTTGCGATTATTTAGCCCTCTCCACCATCTTCGCGGGGTGAAGGGGCGTGAAGGGGGGGGGGGCGGCGGCCAACCAGGAGTGGGCCTGTGTTACAATCCCCTTGTCTGTGATAAGTCGTTGACTGCTTTTATTTCTATGCCAGACAGGGCCTAGCGTAGAAATGATGCGCAGAACCCTTCCCGATACACAAGTGCCGGTGTATGATAAATATCCCCCAATGGATCCAATGCACTCATTTTCTGACCCTTTAGATTCACTCGACGACTTGAATGGAGAGTTAAAGAGGCGCAAACAAATGAGGACATTCAGAATTTAGACCTACTCACAAACTGAGTAAAGAATGGTATCCCAAGTATAAATTAATCAGGAGATTTGGGATTTAATGAAGATGAAAGGATAGCAGAATCCATCTTCAAGGAAAGTATTTTGTGTTTCCATGTGCGTTTAGAAGGTCACTTTTTTGTTGAATGTTTTCTGTGCTGCTTCTTTTATTTCTAAATATAATTATTATTATTTAACCATGGTTCTGTAGATTCGGTAAAGGGTTCACATACATGAATTTAAGGTTAGCAATGAGCAGACCAGAACCATAAAGTTAAGGACTGTGCCAAACAGAGCAGCTCAGGGTCCCCAAACCTGAACTAAGACATCTGTCAAATCTGGTTAGGGTTCATTGTTTGGCTTCACGTTACCCTGTTGGTATCACCCTCGATCGGTGCTGGCACCAATTTCAGGTGGTAACGTTTTAAGTGCTGGTGGTGCATGTGCACTGCCATTTACTCTTGGATTGTTTGTACGCAATAATATCACAGGTATTGATGATCTTGGGGAAAATGTTGCTAGCTTTGCCGGTAGCATGATACCATGATTGGTGCCAACAGGTATCACTTGTGAGAGTGAGTGCTCTTTACATTCATCCTTATTTAAGATGAGAAGTAAATATTAAAAACACAAAACTCAACTGAATTGGTACAAGAGGAAGAAGGCGTCTGTAGGTGGAAGTTCACATTCTATATGGGTGGGAAGATGGAGACACTTGGTGAGGAAGCACAGCAGTGAGGTTATCTTAAACAGAAGAGTTTTCAGTTCTCATTCAAAGGTTTGGAAGGTGAGGAATTGTCTGACATATTTTGCTTCCACAGTATGAGAGAGGTCCTGGAGATTATTGTTAGAGGAGGAGATAATAGAAGAGTAAAGGAGAAGGTCAGGTGAGGATTGGAAATTATGGCAGAGATTTTTTATGTCTTCTAAGCCAGAAAACTGGCACAAAAATCTCCCGCTCCTGCCAATCGCCTGAATTCTTCGACCCGCACGCCACTTTTGGCGTATAAGGGGAGTGGAGTAGCTGGACAGGGCCATGAAAATCAGCAGACACTATAGCAGATATTCCAGTGTGGGGAATTATAAGATTGACATTTAAAACACAAGTCTTAATAAATTCCCTCCTATGTGTGGGGAGGTATTGGCTGATTAGGTCATAGATATAAGACTTTGAAAAGCCTGCTTGTGGTGCTGCAAGTTCAGAGCTCCGTGGGCATTTTATCTGTCTTGACAGGTTCATGAAGAAAAGGTACAAGCCCTGAGCTTCCAACAACTTCTAGTTTCACCCACCGCTGAATCTATCCATAAATTTGTAGATGAAATAACAGCCGAAAACATAGATATATTAAAAATAATGATAAATAATTCTAATTTTATTTAGCAAACAAATGACAAAGAGATATTTTATAAAACATAGTGGCCCCTTTTCAGATTATAATTATGGTAGTTCCAGGAATCTTTTAATCTATTTACAGATATCATTTTGGACATTATTTTGGAGGAATGTTCATGCTTGTACAGAATTCAGCTCACTTCTCATTTTTAACCAGTGTCATGAAGGTATTTCACGAGCATTGATTTTTCGTCAGCTGTTCATGAAGCATCAAGCTGTAAAACCTTATTGCGCTCAGTGCAGCCAAGGCTCACATTACACAAAAAGTAAAAATCTCCTTATTACATTTAACATGTGTTATTCCCTGTTATTAAAATATATATTATCCTAAAGACTTATTATTATTTCATATATTTACCTACATGAGGTATATCCGGTGGTGATATATATTTCAATGGTAATATGAAAGGGATAGAAGAGCAGGAGATTATTAGTCATGCGAGAAGCATAGGGTGACACTGAAACGAAAAGGAAGTGATTTCGGTGGGAATAGCACTGCTCCGGGTGCTGAGAAAACATCATTGGTACATCACTAGCTCATTAGCATAAGGATTAGACTGGGAATATCTCAGAAATGGCTCAATAGACAGAAATCTTAAAGGAAATCACAGGATATTTCTTTCACCTGGTTAAGGTGGAAGATTCACTTTAATTTCACTTTACACTAAAATAATTTTAATAAATTGTCTCAATATGTTTTTGACCATCCTGCTATACTTCTGTTACAGACAACAGTTCAAATGGAGGGTAAATTAGAAGAATACCCAGTGATTTATGGAGTAATAAATTACAGTTAGGAGTAGGGCTTAAAGTGTTTGAGGTGCTCACTTGGTCCAGTTATGCAAATGTAGGCACAAAACTAGTTCTGGGCTGCTGAGGGGTCCTATGGTCCCTGGGAGTCAGTTGTAACTAGGAATAAAATACAGAGAATGGGCGAATAATAAAATAAGGACAGGTTCAATGCCGTGGTGCCTTCAAACATCTGATCTACTGGAGGCATGTGTGGCAGGAAATTCTTTTTATTATAATGACGGACAATGCGTTTCAAGGGCAAATGTTAGATTGTAACCTGTAAGTCTTCATGGCAATTAAAGGTGAAGAAGGTTTACACATGGGGGCTCATTTACTTACCTGCCCGAGGAGTTCACAGAAAGTGCATTATGCACTCTGCCGCGATTCACTAAGATTGTGCGCCCAATATCCTGCATATGTCGCTCCCTGCTCAGGTCTGCCAGAGTTCACCTTCTTCTTCCTGGCGTATGTAAGTGCATGTCTTGCAACACAATTTGAAAGTTAAATCACGTGCTCACATTCCGATTGCATGCGACACAATCCCAGCACAAACCCCTGTTAAATACATGTCAAAGCTGTACAAATCCCGACAAAAGTGCGACCCGCGAGTAAATAAGCCCAACTGTGCCCAAACCCATTCTTGGCAGCCTTCTTGTTCCATAGAAGCTGCACACATCCATGGTTATATTTTAAGCACCTGAAGATGGATCACCGAGCCGACGTGACTTCAGCTTTCTCTTTTTTTTCCCTTACTTCCTCGGATACAATGATAGATACCTAGGCACAATGTTACATTTTAGAAACTAAATGCAAGCAATACCCATTAAAGCGTGATCTGTGTTTCCTTTTAGTCTTGTCATGATGATTAATAGACATAAATTATACCTTGATATATTGTGCTAAATATCTGCCATTTTTCTTTAAAATCATTAGAAATCTATTACAAAGCTTTGTGCTGACACAATGATTAATACTGAATGGGCGACAAGGGATAAATATTGCAAAACCATGACACCGTGATATTTGAAACGTATGCTTGGATTAAAATGTAAAGATCGAGCTCCAGGCATGTGATCATTCTTTCCATGATGAAATTAAGCATACATGTGTGCACGTATGTTTGTAAGTACAATTCCTATGTTTTATAAGGCCTATACAATATGAGCTGTACTAGGAAACCTCAGCTGTAGTAAGTCAAAATCTTATTGCATCCAAGCATTGGAGCAGCACGGTGGCTCAGTGGTTATTGCTACAGCCTTGCAGCGTTTGCGGTCCTGGGTTCAAGTCCCATGCAGGTCAACATCTGCAAAGAGTTTGCATAGTGTTCTCTGGTTTTCTCCCACACTCCAAAATACGCTGGTAGCAGGGCCGGCTCCAGGTTTCAGTGGGCCCCTGGGCGATAGAGCCTCAGTGGGCCCCTTAACAGTGAACTCTACACATCCAATATATACACACAGCACATACGCACAGATATACACATGCATCCAGTATATACAACACATACGCACAAACATACAGCATATATACACATGCATCCAGTATATACAACACATACGCACAAACATACAGCATATATACACACACATCCAGTATATACAACACATACGCACAAACATACAGCATATATACACACACATCCAGTATATACAACACATACGCACAGACATACAGCATATATACACACGCATCCAGTATATACAACACATACGCACAAACATACAGCATATATAACACACACATCCAGTATATACAACACATACGCACAGACATCAGCATATATACACACGCATACAAGTAATACAACACATACCCAGACTAAAGCATATATACCACCACCAGGATATCCACACATACGCACAGACTACAGCATATACAACGACATCAGTATATACAACCATACGCACAGACATACAGCATATATACACACGCGACTACATATATACGACACATACGACAGACATACACATTATACCACCATACAGTATATACAACACATACGCACAGACCATACAGCATATATACACACGCACAGGATATACAACACTACGCCAGACATACAGCAATATACACACGCATCAGTATATACAACACATAAGCAAGACATACAGCATATATACACTGCATACAGTATATACAACACATACGCACAGATATACACACGCATCCATATATACAATACATAAGCAGAATACAGCATATATACACATGCATCCAGTAATTACAACACATACGCACAGATATACAGCATATATACACACACACATCCAGTATAAAGAACATACACACAAATATACGCATATATACACACCTAAGCACAAATATACAGCATATAATACACACCTAAGCACAATATACAGCATTATACACAAAAAACACATATACAGCACATTTACACAAACACATATACATGCTTACATATGTTGCAATTTACTCACCCCTGTATGAACGGGTGGGAAGCTCAGGAAGGAGACTGCACAGGAGCAGTGGACAGCAAGCAGCCGGACATGTAGGCACACGGACTGGCCAGGCACGAGTTGTGCGGAGTAGGACTCGGAGCGCGAAGGCGCGGGCCTGACGCGAGGCGCGGCACGCGCCGCTTCACAGTGAGAGGTGTGTACTTGGGGCAGGTCACATGTGAGGTGGGTAGGGCGGGGGGCCCGTCCACTACCCTCTCGCCCCGCATCTATGCGACCTACATTCAGGGGGGTAGTGGGACCGGCCCGCGGAAAGTAATAGATCGTGGTGGGTGGGCCCCTCTGAAGCTCTGGGGCCCCGGCACTGCCCCGGTCGCCGGGTGCTGAACGCCGGCCTGGCTGGTAGGTTTTATAACATTGTGAGCCCCATAGGGACAGGGACAAGCTCTGTGCAGTGTCATGCTGCAGATATGTGCCCTATATAAATAAAGCAATTATTATTGTGAAGGAGTAGTACTTCCCTATGCGCTGCAAACAGAGCTTCGCACACCCCCCAAGGGGGATCACGGCACGGCTCATTTGTCTGTCTGGTTAGTTGCTGCCACTAGGTCTTTTCGTCTTTTTTGGCGGATGCCGGCTTGGACAGTATTCTTCTTAACTAGATGTTAGTCTGGATTTGGGCCACCCAGAGAATCGGTTTTTGGCGCTCGCTTGTGTGACATCGAGTATGCATGGACGTTAAAACGATACGTTTCGCACAGGCCAGTAGACTCTCGCTAGCATTAGGCTAGTGCAGGATTTAACTTTGCACATTGACCTGCACCACACTTACATGCACAAATCACATAAAAAGAGGGGAACTCTGTGGACCTGAGCAGGAGGAACACATTCAGGATATCAGGCGCACAATCTTATTGTGATTGCGGCACACAGTTGCATTATATTCGGACAATGCACTTTCGGTGGTAACTTCAGGTGATGGAACAGACTTCTGTTGCCTGCTTAGCTGCTTCCAATTAGAAACTGCCACAACTATGCCAGAGGAAGCTCGAAGGGCCAATGCTCTAACACAATAATTGGCCAATAGTCCAGCAGAAAACAACCAGATCACTATGATTTCTGTCCTATGGGTTGACAAAAACTCGGCCACTGGAATCGATTTTAACCCGGTTGAGCCTAGAGAAACCAAGTCTCATCCTGATTCCACATATATAAATTTACTGAATGAATTATACATTAACAAACATTGCACTGATGCTAAGTTTATGTTACTTAGTTCAACATTAAAAAAATTGTAGTCCAGGGGTGTAAAGATATATGCAAGAAACTCTACAGCACAAACAGAGATTCTATATGTATCTAAATTATATTTTAGGCAAGCAAATGAAAAAATGATTTAAAAACACTTATAGAATAAGCATAGCTACGTAACAAAGAAAGATGGAAAAGAAACTACTCAATACTGTATGCCATAATAGCGTATTTCTGTAGGTGATAGAAAGGGATTTTGTCATGAGATTTTGCCCCCCTAGGACTACTATCTCCCTCACTAGGGTATGAAATGTCATTCTCGTATGTAAAATCAAGACCATTTACCAACAAAATAATAAAGAAGAGTCATATTTTGCCTGAGATGTGTTAGTTTGGAGGCAGAAGGAAAATGTCAATTCAAAGTCCTTATCTTTGGTTCTAAGTACAAAGCATATGAAGAGGGATAAGAGTATAATAGAGAGTAATATAGACGTAGTTAGATGATTTTGTATTTTTTTTTTTTAACGTTTCAAAAAAAAATTAATTGACAGATGCCATACCCAAAATCTCATATGTGTAAACAAAGAAAGTACAATATAAATTACCCATAATTACACATATAACTATAATAACATCAAAACGTATAATATCGGCAGCTCGTATTTCCGACTATGTATGTAACTTTGGTTCAGAAGCTCATAGAGCCACAAGGCTGATGTAGAATATGAGAATTTTTATATTTAATAATTTGACATCGAAATCATGTTTCTAGGTACTATAGAGCTACAGATAGAGCATCTAAAGTGATGATCTCCTTTTTCAGCGTGACTCAACTGAGATAAAATATGACTCTTCTCAGCTTAACTGACTTTGAAAGTTTTTCTTTTTTATAAGTAATCGGCCAGGTTTCACAAAGTATTTCTCAAAAGCATATTCCATAACCTACCTCCATTCTGAAAAAGTCCTGTGAGAAACACATACCTTATATGGGAAAAAAAAGCTAAAAGGAACAAGAAAAAGCTAATGTGGTAACCCTAGTCCTGTGGAAAGTCAATAAAGCTAGGAAAAGATAACGATTTAATGTGACTAAAAACGTGAGGTAGTGATGAGCATACCGATTTAGAGAGAAAATAATCCTGTAAAAAAGCATAAAAGTGCCGCAAAAATGAGACTGAGCGAAATAGTGCCAGGAGCAAAAAAAATAATCCCCAAATTATTTTTCCAGTATATAATGATAGAAACTAAAACAGAGAGTGGGTCCCCTTAGAAAACATGGGGGTCATGGTGTGAAGGAGATGAGAAGAGGCCATCTACTGAATGTCCCCCTTCTCAACGTCCTTTACCGGAAAATCCCCTGGTGGAAACACATGAGGAATTAATGGTTAATCTTTTTATAATGTCAACAGTTTACACACCAGGAAGAGGTACGGCGCCCCTCGCACCACTAGATAGATAACATCAACCGGGGCCAGCATGGCAATCACCCCCCGGTTCTTGCAAATGAATTATGGTACCGTGATACAGACCGTTATTTTATATTTGAAGTTCACTGAGGACTGGTTATGTTCCACAGGAATGGCGCATAGCAATGTGGACCAATATACAAAAAAAGGATCAAATAGCTGATCCTGAAACTACGACCCTAAGTACTAACTGCTGTGGTGGGGAAAATATTTGAGGTGGTTATTAGAGTGCTATCCTGGAGTATCTCACTTCTGGCCAACCTCTATAACCCAGCCGTCAGCATGGTGTTTAATGAGGATCGTCCTGTCCAGACTAATCTGATTGTTTTCTACTCTATAGGTAAGTTTCAAGACTGGATCTGGGGGAAACGGCTTGGAAGTTGTATATCTGGACTTCTCAAAGGCGATTTGACACCGTGCACATAAAAGGTTGGTATAAACAAATGGAGACTGCTGGGAATGAAAAATCCTGTGTATCTGGTAAGTAATTGGCTTGTATAGAAAACAAGGTGGTCATTAATGGCACACTTCTCAATTGGGGTGATGTTACCAGTCCGAGTGGCACACAGGGGTCATATTGGGGCCACTTCTTTTTAGTTTTTATTATATGACCTTGTGTTGGGTTTTCACAGTCAAGTTTCAAATTTGCAGATGAACAAGCTGTGTACAAAGTAATAAATACGAGGTTCGATAGTTAGCATTACAGAGGGATTTTGTGGAAGCCTTGAGGGATGGGCAGAGAAATGGTTGATGAGGTTTTAATGTAGATAATGTAAAGTTATTGCACTTGGGCCATGGAAACAAAAAGTATAATTATGTTCTAAACGGTCAATTACTTAGTAAAACTGAAGCTGAAAAGGACCTTGGGCTATTGTGGATGGGTAACTTAATTTAGTGACCAGAGCCAGGCGGCTGCTGCTAAGCAAATAAAATAATGGGATGTATCAAGAGGAATAGATTCTCATGATAAAGACATAGTTTTTGCCCGTTATAACAAATCCTGGTCGAGACCCCACATGGAATATTGTTACTAGTTTGGCACCAGTGTATAAAAAGGATATAATGAGCTGGAAACGGTGCAAGGAGATGCAACAGGATTATTAGGGGAATGGGGGATTAGAATACACTGACAGATTACAAAATGTGGGATGATGTCAGTTTAGAAAAAAGACGACTGGAGGGAGACCTCATTACAATGTACAATACCTGAACGGACAGTACAGGATCTCTCCAAAGATCTTTTTAACCTAGGCCTGGACCAGGACAAGGTGACATCCTCTACGCCTAGAGGAGAGGCGATTCTACCATCACCATAGACAAAGGTTCTTTACTGTAAGAGCAGTGAGACTATGGAACTCTCTGCCGCAGGAGGTTGTTATGGCCGACTCTATGTACATGTTCAAGAGAGGCCTGGATGCCTTTCTGGAGAGAAAAAATATCACGGGTTATGGGGATAAAACATTTATTTAATTCTTAAAGGTTGGACTTGATGGACTTGCGTCTCCTTCCAGCCTTATATACTATGATACTATGATACTATGATACTATGATACCTGAGGTGATGGTAGTTTTCATGTAAATCTGTAATCCCTAGGAGGCAAACCTTGTTCAGGAAGAGTCCCCAGTCTTAAAGTAAATCTACCACCAGGATTGTAAACCAAGCACACTGACACACAGGTGTGTGCCCCCTCTGGCAGAACCTTATCCTCTTTAAGATTCCTAAGCTCTTATTTTTAACAAAAAAGGCTTTAAAACTTAATCAGATGAGTCTGAGCGGCTCCAGCCTCCATCAACAACTATGGATGCTGGAGCACCTTAGGCTCATTTGCATAATTTTAAAATCATTTTTTGTAAAATCTGGGGCATAGGAAGCTAAAAGAAGAGCAGATCTTGCCAGAGGGGGCACACACCTGTATGTCAGTGTGCTTGGTTTACAATCCTTCATCCATTAAAGAGGACCTGTCACCCATAAATTGGGTAAGCAGTAAAGTAAGCAGCTCCTAGTGCTTAAACAAACGTTGCAAACGTAAACAAACGTTACCTCCGGTAACGCTATCTAGCACTGCGGCGAAGTGCAATGTAAATGCCGGACCGCTCGCCAAGCAGTCCTATGTATTCATGAGGGGGCAGGGTTGGGGCGTGGTTAGGGGAGTTGACTGCCGCATGACGCTTGGCAGTCACCGCCAGCTTATGGAGTGAGTGGAGCGGTCCAGGGAAGACGCCACAGTGTTAGATAGCGTTATCGGAGGTTTCCGGTAACGCTATCCTTCTAACACTGCGGCGTTTGTTTAAGCACTAGGAGCTGCTTACTAGTGCCGAAATTATAGGTGACAGATCCTCTTTAAGTTCAGTCATTATTTTTAGCTATATTTTGATTCTTTAATCATCTTAAAAACGTGTACTCCTATAATTGGCTTATTTTTTTCTCTTTTTTTTCTACTTGCTTTCTATGTATATTACACATGGATAAATGTAATAATTGCAGTGTACAGCGTATGGACCATTTAACACATTAGTCTATTCATCATATATAAGTTCTTTTAACGTCTATCTTCTATTATAGGGATATTTTTTTTTCACTGTTTCAGTGTTGCAGTTCTAAGCAAATGACTGGAAACAAATTACATTGGACATATTCCTAGAAGGCAAGGCGCAGAGGTTACTTGCCTATAAACGACTGTGATCGCACACTCCCAGCATTGCTGTGTGAAATAGTCAACTAGACCGCTATCATGATAATGAGAGAACCAGTGAAGACAGAGACATAATCAGAAAGACATCCAAGCTCTGAATATTTTTTCTTACCATTTTGTTTATACCCATTGTGATCTATTGTTATTCTTCTTACAGATGGTCCTTAGAATCACTTAGATTAACTTTACTGCATCCATTAGACTATCTTATACATCAGGCCTGATATCAATGTTAAAGGGGAATAGCCATCTTTTCTGCGAGTTTGCTTCAAAAGCCTTATGCCTTCTCACCAATCCGAAGAAAAGACCTCTGACCTCCTGGATATTTGTCAGCTTTGCTTTGTGTTTTGACATTGATGAGGTTAAGAAAAAGAAATTGATCCATGAAATTCAACCTATAAATGTGTTGATCCAGGGGAAAACAAACAAAAATGCCAATTGGCCCAAAGTAGTGAAAAATTCCTGGTCGTCCTTTCTATTCTTTTGGAACTTTTGCCACTTGAGAATGACCCTGATTAAGGACAATTGGATCCGTTCAGGGTAAAGTTTGGCCAAGTTCGGTCAAACCGAAAACCTGAAAGTTCTGATCAGGTTCGGTTCCAAAACCAATTGCTCAGTGGTGGTGAGCCGAGCCCTATCGTGAACTCCTTTCTGAACATTGCGGGTTTGAGTCTGTTCTTCACTAATCGTGACTTCTCCCTAAATGTGCTTCTACCTAGTTCTTTGCTTTATCTGCCAGTTATTTTATTTGATGTTCTGTCCCTTGACCCTCCATCTTGTGCTCTCATCTTATCTTCTGATATATCCAATTCCCAACCACTCCTGATGAAGAGAGGTGTACATTATACTCAGGTGAATGTAAAATGGAAGAAGTGGGATGGCACTCACCAAGGTTCACAGACGATCCTTAGACCATGTAGCAAAAACGAGTGTCTTTATTAGGCATCAAGGGAGTCTCACGTCTAGATTGTACATTATGCTCAGCTCTTCTTTTTCTATTACATGCTGCCTATAGATAAGACAATGTGCTAAGCTCTTTATGTTCTATAAAATTCTGCCTGCAGATGGGACACTATGCACAATCTGCTAAGCTCCTCTTGCTCTATAACATGCTGCCTGCCGATCGGACACTATGTACAATCAGCTCAGCCCCTGCTGCTCTTTAACATGCTGCCTGCAGATAGGACACCAAGCACAATCTGCAAGCTCCTCCTGCTCTTTAACATGCTGCCTGCAGATAGGACACTGTGTACAATCTGCTCCATTCCTCCTGCTCTATGACATGCTGCCTAAAGATATGACACTATGTACAATCTTCAACTTATTTTCAATTTAAAGGGGTTGACCACGTTTCATTATCTCTTTCATTAGCCTTGTCTCTGCATGTACATGTACCTGTACTTTTGCCTCCTGTGAGGGCTTCAGCCTTTCCCTGTTTTCCACATTCTGCACTTTGCATCTCTACACAACTCCCTGTTTCTCACTCCTTCAGTCCTTCCTAATGTCCATGAGTCATAATTTCCTGCTGCAGCTCCCTCCTATTTATCAGTGTAGTATCTTTGTTTACGTGTCTATGCACGGAGAGAGTCTGCACACAGCAATAAAGGAAACATCAGGGATGATGAATAGATTGGTGAGCATTCAGAAATTATTACTAAGACACTAAAAGCACATGGGCAATTAATGTAAAAGAGTGGATAACCGCTTCAAGCACATCCCATTTTGTAAAATCATATGCCAAGTACTTTATTGGAGATTGATAACATAGAAGTCTTCATGTAATGCATGCTGCCATTTACTGTTTAATAGATGAACGTTATTTTAGTCGTTGTCTCCCAAAGAAAATTATTTTACAAATATAAGTCAGATTAGTGATCAGCTAAAAGGCAGCTCTGAGTTAAAAGGAGGCCATCGCCAGATTTGCACTAATGAACCTTATGACAGGTTCCCATGGCACTTTATGAACTCTTCTTTAGGGAAGGGGGATGAGGGAAATGCCAGCAGACATGAGCTGAAAGTCACATGAATAGCCCACAACCTTGGGACTCGCTGCTCCTTCTGACATGGTAGGCTCCTGGTAGGCTTACAAAGTTCATTTTATGGAGATAGGTATTATGCATTTTTTTTAGCTAAAATCAGTGTGGGCAAGAGTCAGTATAGTGCTATGGGAACCTGTCATTAGGTGTACTTTTGCAAATCTTGTGATAGGTTCCCTTTAAGGCTTCTTTGAGAGTAGTTGATCATGTTTTTACTGTAATGACTTCTATACAGGTAACATTTCATACCAGCCATGGCTAACCATGTTATACATGCACAAGAGTATAGGAAAAGTAGATGCAAAACCTGCTACAATGCCTAGAGAGGATTCCACTGCAGGATCTCGCCATGTGGTATTATGAGCCAACTCATGAAAGATTTGTCATTTTTTTCCCCGAAAACATTACATTTACTTTACATTACAATACTATCCTGACTACATAGACAACACTATGAAATATGTGATTTAGAATGGATAAAATATTGTATTCTTATTTATCTACAGATTTTCAAAGCAATGAGCATCCCACAAATAAGAAATCCAATGTTGCCCCCTGTGGAGAAAATGCCAACATCTTTTAAAACTAAGGTAGCACTTATTGGTGCGGGACCCTCAAGTATCAGCTGCGCTTCCTTCCTGGCCCGGCTTGGATATTCAGATATTACGGTGTTTGAGAAGCAACATTTTTCTGGAGGTTTAAGGTAAGCTCAACCATTGGATACTTGGTTCTGAGAGTTCATTTTGGCTTGGACATGTCGAAAGTGGATCATGGAAAGGAACGTCAGTATACAATCTGGTATCCACATTAATATTATTAATTCCAGTATGCTGTATTTTACGTGTGGACAAAGGGTTTTAACATTACATGGAAAAAGCCAAAAAGCAACTGTTTCAATCAAAATATTGAGCATTTGTTTTTGCTCTCAATACACATGTGCACAAGACTCATGAAAGTTTTTTGAAAGCAGACAGAAAGGACACACCCTCCATTCCAGTGATTCCAAACTTGTCGGGGCTACAATATTCATGGAGTCAAAGGCCCAAGGTCTTAATCTGACCTGAAACCAACCTCAAGTCCTTCTGCAACCAAAGTTTAGTGTCCCAGGTCTTAGCAGCTTCAGTTGCCAACACAGTACAGGCGGTCCCCTTCTTAAGAACATCCGAATTACAGACAACCCCTAATTACAAACGGACCCTTGGATATTGTTAAATTACTGTACTTTAACCCCAGGTTACAATAAAGAGCAATAACAGTTATCACAGGTGTCTGCAATTATTAATTATTAATCCTGGTTCTTATTACAATCCAACATTTTTAAAATCCAATTGTCACAGAGACCAAAAAAATTCTGTCTGTGACTACAATGATAAAATATACAGTTCCGAATTACATACAAATTCAACTTAAGAACAATCCTACAGAACTGATCTTGTACGTAACCCATGTGTCGTAGGTCTGGCTCATGTTCATTGAATATTCATTGTATGTTTTACTAAAACATAGTGCAGGCAACAGGTAATATTGCATAAAAATGTTAGAAAAATAATTGACATGTCACTTAAACAAATCACAGACCGATGCAGAAGAACTGAGTATCTGCCCGTGACTTCATTCTTCAAGGGGAAAGGTAATAAGACCATATTGCAAACTTTTATTTGGGTGCTAATATTCTATTCCCAGTGTAACATATTTTATTTGATTTTATATATTTGCATTGCTCTGTTCAGAAGTTTGGAAAATAATAAACAGGTAACCCGGCAGATAGAAAGGTTTGTGACCCCTACCAGTTGATCCATTAGCGTTGGCTTTTTTGTTCTATTCAATAATCATTAACTTCTGAATGTGCGATCCCTCCAAGAGCTAATGAAAGCTGTAACCTATCTGGATGATGTGTTTTCACAGTGCATCCGAAATCCCTCAGTTCCGATTGCCATACGAAGTTGTCAGTTTTGAAATGGAGCTGATGAAGGACCTCGGAGTTAAGGTAATGATAATGATAGCATAAACTGATCTGCCAGACGTAAGCTGCTAAATACCATGTCCATTAGTAGCAAACAATTAAAAGCTACAGTAGGCAGTAGCAAAGAGATGTTTCCTCTTGCTCAGGGCATTTGTCTGTCTGCTGTCTGAATGCCAGTAGTCTGGAAAAGGGCAATCGATAGTTCTCATTTGGCATGCCTACATGTGATTAATTGTCCGGTAAAAAAAAAGAAACAAAACAAAGTTTAGTTGCTTTAGGGGTTCCAGGTGGTAGCTGGACGGAACAAAATCATCCAGGCAGATCTTCTGTAGAACGGTCTTATATATGAGAATGCCAATTCTGCTGCATGCTTCTTGTTAAGCAGCGTTTATACCGTACTAACTTTGTAGTACAAATCTACCGGTATCTGCATCATTTTATTCTGGAGACGGCAGCTTTGTGATTTGAGGAAACACTGGCTATATATATGAGATAAAATAATAGCTTGAGACTTAGATAAAAATCATCAAGTTACACAGCCCCAACCTCACTGGTGCCCCCCTACTAATTCCATCCTATTCAATAAACCTTCTATCTGCCATCAAAACCGAGCCACTTGTAACAGAGGATTGGTCTGGCTAAGAACATTCCCAGTCTAGTCATCCTTCGTAAGGAAACCTGTTAGCAAAAATTGAATTTATAATCTACTACTAGTATGTTGTTAATCAGATTAACACTTTCCAGATCATGGTCCCTCAATGGTCAAGTGTGGTGGCATCATCCAGGAATTTGTTGTTAAAGCGAACCTATCGTTAGGAATATCATTCCAATTTCTTCACTGACGAGTTTTGAAAACATTTTGAAACGTTTAGTACTTTACAAAAACATATTAGACATTACTTGGCTCCCTGCCAGCAGCGAGACACCAATTTGGTTATGTACCTGTCGCCTTGATTCTACTGATTTGACAAGAGGAGAACCGGTGAGAGGAGGATTAGTGAGGTGGTGGATGAATTGAGTATACTGGGAATTGGCTGTTGGAGTGCCCCCCATGTCCTGGTTCACATCGCTGGCTGATTATCTAGTAAATTATGTCGATAAGAATATTGGAAACATTCTGAGCAGGAGAGAGCTTGACTTCAGTGTAAATTAAATTACATTTAAAAGACCAATGTAGGAATCATTTGTGAAGATAAAAAAAGAAATTCTCGTGGGACCTTGTTTCATTTCAATGCTACTTGATACCTAACCTCTCCCATGAACAATCTCATTCTGCAGAAATACTCTCAACTTTCATATAGCAGAGTGAGTTTGTTAATTTTAGTTAGATAATTGATTCATGGAGCATAAACATACAATAGATTCCTCTGGATGTATGTGACTTTGGATAACTGTATATAAATGTGCTGTAATGTGCCCAAATAAGCAACAGATGCATGGTTAGGGGCCCCCAGTAATATACAGGAAAAAATAGAAAAACCCAAAATTGTTATGCAGCCTTCTCAGTTTTTCAGTTGCCCAATGGAGCCGCCTTACAAGGTAGTTAAAAGAGGCGTGGTTTTCCTTATCACATCCTAAAAAACTTAGCATATTTACCCACAATACCTCTAGTGCAGAATCCATGTTTATAAAACTCCACACACCTATACGGTGACCTTAATTCACCATGAGGAGAACTCTTACTTCACGACCCTAGTCACAAGCCTCTCACCCAGCCAAACCACTTCCCTACTCAATAATGTCAAAACATCTACAGTTGGGAGTCTGTTCCTTCTGGAATATACATTCTGGTTTGTTTTTAATCCTGCATTATTTCATAAGGCTTCCTGAAGGTCATGCATGATGTCAAGGGATCTGCCTTTCAAGGTAGCTAAAAGAGACTTGGTTTTCCTTATCCCAACCTGGAAAACTTTGCATATTTTCCCAGAATCCCCCTAGTGGAGCATCCATGGATATAAGACTCCTCATGCCTACACGGCGGCTTTAATTGGTAGTCTCCGGAAGGAGAACTTTTACTTCCCTACCATAGGAGGAGGAACAAAGAGGAGGAGGAGCAGATGAATGTTGTTGCTTTTATTTTATTTAAAATGGGATTGGCCACTAATAAGAAGCCTTACCAGGCTAAATACAAGACCTTAATAGGGACAATCTTATTGTACTAACTGCATTTTGTCTATTGCCTGTGGTAGCCATAGGTCACATAACCTTCCTGAAACAGGACTCAGGGCTCTTCTGTGATGTCCTGTGTCCTGCTGGCTTCCGGTGAATGAAGGGGCAGTACATTCTTTGATACACCCCTCCAACCACAGAAATGGGAGTGTCCACTGGAAGTGAACAGGACATGGGACGTCATTTGAACCATGGTTCCTGCAGGCAATAAATTGTGATAAGCTTATTCAATAGATGTACAACAGCCTTGCCAATAAATGGACTGAAGATTAGATACGAACAGTGCCCTCTCCAGGTTAGGAGCTGTCTGAAGGAGTCATGAACCTTCTAGTAAGTTCTAACACTGAGTTATTAGGTAATCAGCAGCTGTAGATTCTGCCTGAACATGCAAGGGTTAAGTGGATGTGATTCTGTCTACCAATTGTATTGTACCATGTACACTGGAGTGTACGCCACCTGACCAGTATAACAAAACCCCTGGACAGGGAGGAGCTAGATCTCTTAGGATCTAGGTCTCTTAGGTCAGTCTCTTAGGCCACTGGTCAGTTCCAGAAAGAACTTGGAGCACATGCTCTGACCACAGGCCTCTTAGGCCTCACCTCTCACTATAGAGCACATCCTGTCACAGAGTGAAGAGAGGGATAGTGTCTGTGCACCATCAGCACTGACACTCAGCTAATCCCAGGACAAGAGCTGCAGCATCCACAACTTGACACAGCTCCATCCCAGCCTGCACCTACTACCAGGCTGGTGAACCATTCCTGAGGACCACTCTCCATGACCACTACAGTAATCCGGTATCTCCAGTAATCCAGAATATGTTCCAAGATCGTTTTGGCCGTTTGCCTGCAGTTGCTCCAATAAAGAACCGTGAGTTATTTTGCACAACGTTGCCTCCGTCTGTTCCCTGGGTAAGGCTGTACCACCAAGGGCTCCCCATTCATCACCCAGGGACATATATTACTGACACTCAGTGATTGCCCCAGGGAGAACCAGTACAGCAGCCTCTCCTTCCACATTTCTTGCACACACCACCAACTGGAGACCTGACAGGCTGTAGGACAGCCCTCCGGTCCCCATATCAAGCACCATGACATCAGCCTACCGCTGGCAACCACCAGCCACTCTGGTATTCTGGGTCCTGGCTGCCTCCAGGCCCCATGAAAAGGCTAGGCCAAGGTGGGGGATGTTGCAGATGCATCAAAAAGCTTAAAAACATGTCTGATTTCTTCCAAAAAAAGCTACAAACCTGAAAATGGGCAGCATATGGCATTGCAATGTAGCTCCATACAATACTGTCACAAACTATGACCAGGAGTGGCAATGTTTCTGAAACATAGAAGCCATGTCATTACTACCTTGTACATTCCCTTTAAGAAAAAGTGTGTAGTGAATCCAAATCTGCCATTTTTTAAGATAACATTCTCATATCATGTTTTAAAACCACAAGATTTTGAAAAATATATTCTTCCTTACTTACCTTTTGCCAACATTACATCCAGCTGTGTTGAATTTCTTGCATTGATTAAGCTTGACTTTTTAGACCATAAATCAGCCTCACATGGTAGCCTGGTGTGATCTTGTTAGGTATGATCAGAGGAAGATTTGGATCAATTGTTTCTTCAGTCTAGATGCTCCTAGTAATCGAACTGAAATATTAAAGAGAACAGGTCTGTGAAATACCATTGCAATCTCAAAAAATCTGCTCATATTTAGAACCTGAACTTCAGGCACAACCCTTATTTCTTCTCTTTTTTAAAGGGAACCTACCACCACAAATCTACCTATAAAGGTAGATCGGGTGGTAGGTGGATCAATGGGACGTGAGGATAGCCCTTTTAAGGGCTAATCCTCACGTCCCTGCACTTTTTTAGTAACTTTTATTAGACTTTTATGCAAATTTTATTATGCGGCTACTGGGGCGTAGAGAAGCCGCCTCTGAGGTTACATGGCGCGGCTACTCCACGCCCCGGTAGCCTCTTTTCTCCTCCTACTCACCAATCCAAAATTGGATTTGATTTGGATCAATAAAATTGGTAGATTCCTATTGAAACAAAGATTGATTCACTCAAATCCTGTGGTAGATATTTCTAGTGTCCGAATCCCTCGGATTATCCACCAATTTTAATACAGGACTCTTATGTTAGTACTTGCATTCATGTTGTATATGTATTTTTTCCTTCACCTGTAATATGCAGGCACCATAGACAGATGCAGTAGACTTCTAACATCGAGCCCTGTATAGAAATTTCCCATGCGGCTTATAGAGCCCACTCCAATCAGCTATTAGTCTACGATTTCATGAAGCCGCTCAAAATGAAGCTTTGCTTTACAGTATTTCACCGAAATGAATCTAATATAAAACATACAATAGCTCCTCGAGCCATTTACATCCAGTTCAATGTACACTATTCTAATAGACCCCAAGACATTCCCATCCACATTCCACCTGTACGTAATGGCATGTAAATATTTACAAGGTATACTCTACTTTACGGAACAATACCATCATACTTATGGAGTTTTATGCACAAAGTATACTTACTGCACAGGATTGGACTCTTTTATATTCTGAAAAATAGAAAAATTGCATACGGTACGCTTTTAGTAGGCTACCGGCATTCTGCAATGCAGGCATCCAGTAATGAGATGTTTGCTTTTTGCAGTAAATTTCCACATATTTCCATTATTGTGCCATGACCCCCAGCTCCCTGCTCTCCCCAGGATATCAGCGCTGCGCAAACATACGACGTAACCACTGAAGATAGACAATAACAAGAGGGAAATTGTAGATATGGCTTACAAAAATACACAACACAGAAATGTTCTTATTCAAAGCAAATCATGCCGGAGTACATTACCGGGATAACGACGTTACATCTCCATCATTTATTTTTTTTGCTTTAAAAACTTAGTAAAAGATCATTTATACATTTCATGGTGAATACTGATCATACTTTGGGGACTCCATGCACAGAACCTGTAAAGGACAAAGATAGGAAGGTTACAATCCAACCTAATCTAATGCAATTTACATTAATGTATGCAAATGTATGGTGGCTGAAGGTAAAGGTTGTCCTAGCTTTAGAGGGATTAGAAGTGAAATGTGAACATATATTCTCCTACTTCTGACACCATTTTTGTAACATCTGTTTTGCTACTTGGTGACTGCTGTCTATAAGAAAACTCTTTAAAAAAGAGTTTAACAAAGAAATCTGGATAAAAAAATATGCAAATGAGCAAATTTTAAAATGATTTTTTAATTAAATGGTTGCATATAGTATTATCATGGTCAGTAAGAAAACTTGGATCAAAGATGGAAATCTGTTGTTTGGGTTTGGCTCACACCCACCGGTAACTTCCAAGGATGTTAACCCTTTAAACCCATTTAAATGCTGACAACACATGCTCACCACAATTTTCCCGCTTCCTGATGATGTCACGGGGAGCAATGATCGAGGGAAAATTTCTGCTGACAGGTTCCCTTTAAACACACATATCACAAAATGTTCACACACAGCACCCCCACCCAAATGATCTTCTACTTCTGGGATGAATAGTGTCACAATCGCCATGAAATAAAAAGTGTGAAGCGTCTAAACTGTATGCTACTTGATGTACCATACCTCTGTTACTCCATCTAGAAATTTCTGCAAAAACTGTGAAGTGGATGCTACTGGTTTGGGTCATGTCCCTGTGAACATTGGGGCACATTTACTAAGGGTCCGTTGAGTTTCACGATTATTTTCGAAAACCCGGGGCAATTTGGTGCATGCAATCGGATTGTGGCGCATCGTCGCCGGCTTGAATGCGACAGAAATTGGGGGCATAGCCGTTGGACAACCCAACGGATTAGAACAAACCGCAGAATTTAAAAACAGAATTGTGTCGCAAGATCAAGCACTCACATGCCCCAGGAAGAAGCAGGTGAACTCCGGCAGACCTTGGCGCAGAAGCAGGAACTTGAGCACACGATCTTAGTGAATCGCGGAAGACCCGAATCCTCGTCAGACAACGCACCGCGGGATCACGACAGGACCGGGTAAGTAAATTTGCCCTATTGTCTGCCGTGCTTCATTATACAAAGCAGTATATAGGGCATCTTCAGTGCATCTTTTTACCAAGTACATAGAACCCTATCTGCAAGCAGAATGTTATACAGCAGGATGAGCTAAACTTATTGTACATAGCGTCCCATCTGCTGCTAGCATTTTGTAGACCAATAAGAGCTGAATAAACTGTACATAGAGGGAAATTTATCAGAAGTGTCTGACAACCGAAAGTTCTAATAGGCCATGGCAACAAATCAGAGCTCAGCTTTCATTTTCCCACAGCTGTTTATAAAATGACAGATAAGCTCTTATTGGTTTCCATGGGCAACTAGAACAGTTTTACCTCTGACACTTCTGTTAAATCTTCCCCTGTAAGTCCTATTACAGAACAGAAGGAGCTTAGCTGATAGTACAGAGTGCCCTATCTGTAGGCAGCATAAATAGGATATAACTCAGGAGGAGCTGAGCAGATTGTACATAGTATCCTATTTGCAGGCAGCATGTTATAGAGCAGGAAGAGCTGAGTAGATTGTAAAATGATTTCTATTTTTAGGCAAAATTTTATAGAGCAGGAGGAGCTGAGCAAATTGTATACATTTCCTATCTGTAGGCAGAATGTTATAGAGCAGAAGGAGTTGAGTAGATTGTACAAATTGTCCTGTCTGCAGGCAGCATGTTATAGAACAGGAATAGCTGGGTAGATTGCCCAAAGCTTCCTATCTGCAGGCAGCATGTTATAGAGCAAGAGGAGCTAAGTAGATTGTACAAAGTTTCCTATCTCCGGGCAACATGTTGTAGAGCAGGAGGAGCTGAGCAAATTGTATAAATTTCCTATCTGTAGGCAGAATGTTATAGAGCAGAAGGAGTTGAGTAGATTGTACAAATTGTCCTGTCTGCAGGCAGCATGTTATAGAACAGGAGTAGCTGGGTAGATTGCACAAAGCTTCCTATCTGCAGGCAGCATGTTATAGAGCAAGAGGAGCTGAGTAGATTGTACAAAGTTTCCTATCTCCGGGCAACATGTTATAGAGCAGGAGGCACATAGTGTCTATAGCGGATTATTTTAATGTAACATGTAAATGGTATTTAAGGGAATAGTAGACACCAGTTGTCCATTTTTTCATACAAACCTTGGAAGAATAACAGAGGTTTGGCACTATGTAGAAAAGTGGTTACTATGAATTATTAGCAGCCCCTTTACCTTACATAACCTTGCGCCTGCCTCTATATAAGAAAGCCTTGGTAGTTTCTCCTTGTGCCATACACTGTGGTTAGAGATCTGGGACGTCTGTTCCCTGCTCTGTGCATTGTTAGAAATAGAAAAAGAACCTTCTTTCTAATCACATTTTAATGAGCATTTTGCAAATCATATTATGTCTCCTCTTTGTCTTATCTATCCTGTCTTATTCTCCTCCAGGCTTTCAAAGTTTTTACTCTGTTTCCAAACACTCTTCTCCCTTATTAGGTTACATTACATTAGTTTTCTTAATTGGCAATGTATTTTCTTTTATAAGGTAATTGAGGGCAAGGGCCTGGGAATGCATGGAATGAATATAAGATCTCTGAAGGAAGAGGGATTTGCGGCAATATTCATTGGGATTGGTAAGTCGTCCTTATCACTGTTTGTTTCCATTTCACAATATGTTTGCTTAGAAGAATTTGCATAATGTCCCCTTAGACGTGAATAGAGAAGCATCTAGTTTGTATAGTTTCATTACACAGTTGGCCAAGACATTGCACATACAATAACTGGTATAATAGACAAATACTGTATGACAAGTAAACAGACGTGGCTAAGACACAATGGAGCATAACATGGTTATAATAGTCTCATCGTACATGGAGAAATTCAGAGATATGGAGACCAGCTATAGAATTATCTGCCCATAGTGACAATATACTTTAGACGGCCATTGACTTGGATGTGTGAGTTTTCATGTAGACACCTCTGCCAGTATCTGTCCTGGGAGTGATGTACCGGGATTAATATTCAATATAAGAATATTATCCTTTTTTGCTAAAAACATCAGGCTCTGGATGTTTTAAAAGAAAAATGTTACAGGGTTTTCCAGCCTTTAAAAAAAAAACGAATTTATCCAGATGGGACAGGGCTGTAAAAACCCAAAAAACTTTTGCTTTACCTTCTCCGCCTTTTCGGTTTTCCTCCCATTAGTGCCGTGCCCCTGATACTGCATTATATTCAATGCTGTAGCACGTGGACTGCAGTGGACAGGTGGGTGTTGACTCTTCCCCAAGAACAAAAGGATTGAGCTACTGAAATCCTTCATCTCATTCTTTGAGAAGATGGCCATCAGGGAAATACAGCAGTACCCTATAAGCAGCAGTTGGCCAACTGGTGTAGCCAAAATTGGCAAGTCTATATTACCATTTAGAGTTTAGAGAAAATCAACCATCCAAAAACAAAAAAACCCTATAAATACTTCCCCCTGCTCCTTTTCATCTTGAGCCCATCACTGTTGGTCGCTAGTCTTGACACACCGGGATCTCCTAAAAGAAGAAAGTTATAATGGAAGCACGGAGCACAGGGACAAGATGTACAGAATTCTGGGCTGCTGATTATGCACGCCCTCTCCACCTCCCTCTCCCATGCTGGTGGGTCTGAAATCACGCCTCACGTGTCACGTCACCTCGCTCTCCCTTTAGCAGCCTAGAATGCCGGACATCTTCTCTAACTTCTCATAACTTCTCTAGGTGATCCAGCCTGTCAAGAGTAGCATTGTACAGCACCGGAATCAAGATTAAGAGGAGCGGGGGGAAGTATTTTGCAGAAGATTTTTTGGGTTTTTTTTTTGGCTGGTTGATTTCCTTTAATGTTTCCCCATTGTCTCACCCTTCATCAGGATGTTTGGAGGTGGTAATTCCAGTCTTAGTCCTATCTAACAGGACACCTATTTATATAATTCCCTGATACAAGATCTTATTAGAGTGTTGAGCTTGTGAAAATTGGAAACTTTTCCCTAATCTGATGGAAGGCTCTGTGCCGGAGCTTCTTGTCGGCTGTATAACTATTCCTCTGATAAATGATCACATTACACTTCTTCTCTACATCCTTTATACCTAGTGATGCAATAAACATTTGCAATGCAAGAAAATGTTCTGTTCCATAAGCGTAGCCATATGCTGTAGGTTTGAATTATCTAAATTTACAACATGTCAGGAGAAAAAGCATTTGTCAAGTGTTGGACTTTTTTTTTCCCCCGTGCATAGGCTGCCTCTTGTCAGTTTACTCAATGAACTGAGATGATTGAGAGATATATGGTTCCTCTAATGGTGTTCAGGAGTAAACACTGGTTTCTACATCTTTAAGCATTTCACCTGAGTTGATCCGTATTCCTTCAAACACTTGTGAATGCAGTGCATAAGACATATTAATTCATCACGGCAGAAAACTGCATGTACCGTCCTGGCTCATCGCATCGCAATATCACATGAGTAAAACGAGAAAGCGGCTTTCTGTTCACGTACTTGCAGCATGCATCAAATCAAGCTTTTGCGGCGTGAAGTGTTTGCGTGTTTTGTGTTCCACATCTCAAATCATAAAAAACAAATTCAAGTGGTTTCCTGTGAATTTATATGGTATTAAAGTGCCAACACGATGGTATAGCAGGCATTTATCTGTGTAATATGTACATTATGGGCAGTATCCGTAAATGACTCCTGCACAGCTGATGCATTTGGCTACATTTTATTTTATGTTTAGGAAACATTCCGTGGTTATTGCTATTCTGTTACCATTTTCATTCCACATAATGAAGGATTGTATTTTGAAAAAGCTTATGCTGAGGATAAATGGCTGGAATACATTTTCCGAGAAGGGAATCTGGGGAGGATGTAAATTGTACTTATTATTGCCGTTATATTATGTGTCATTTTCAGCAAATGATCACTATCCTAGTAATATACACATGATCGTCGCTGTCATTTATAGTAGGGAACTTGAATATACAGTATGTTCTGATGAGTAAAAAGTCCAACGTTTAATCCCCTGGAGTAGTACATGATGGAGAATGTAGTCATTGGAAAGGTCAACTGAAGACTAGATACACATGTAGTGAATTACAACTGCCTTAAAAGGGTTGCACATAGAGGATCATGTGATCTCTATCTGTCCATTAGCAATCGCCCTTCCAGGACCTTAATCTCATCATAAGGTCTTGGCAGGGTGATTGTTCATGGATAGATAGAGATCACGTGACCCTTCATCTGCAGAAATTTATGCACAGGAATGTCTGGCTGATGAGGTAAAAGACAGGAGGCTTCACTTTACATATCAGGAAAGCGGAGCAGAACTATTAACAGATTTACATTGGTAAATTAACTAATATCCTGCCCACTATACTTACACACACATTATAAACACATTAGGTAAAGTGGCCAACCCCTTTAAGCCCAGAGTCTGGACAAGCGCCCATTAGCTTCTTTGTATCTATTGTATTATTTTATTGATATTTTGTAAGTGTTAACATATGATAAAGTATGAAACTACACTATGACCAACTCCACCTAATCTAAAATAATATTAAAGGGATGCTCCCATTTCGACAAATTAATGTTATTCTTT
This sequence comes from Engystomops pustulosus, assembly GCA_019512145.1. NCBI lineage: Eukaryota > Metazoa > Chordata > Amphibia > Anura > Leptodactylidae > Engystomops > Engystomops pustulosus. Next base: position 25,202,666 of record CM033649.1, on the reverse strand, counting down.
GTATGATGAAAAAGTATACAATATACTCTCTGTATCAATTCCTAGATCTCTTCTTGCTGTCCTATAGAAAGCTTCTATGTTTACTTCCAGTGGACCGAAATCTGATCACACAGGTGCACGGCTCATTATAACACACATCCTGTAGCAGATCCTGCCACTTTTCTATGTAAGAGATGCTTGCCCACCCGGCCACTCACTGAATGTAAAAGAAATATTGCTTCCCCAGATCAGGTCACCTTCTTTCACCGCTCCATGATCCCCTTGTGGTATTGTTGTGACCATTGTAGACAGATTTAAATCTGTGAAGCAAAAACCAATGGGCAATTCTTTATTTTCCGGGCACAATAACGATTATTGGGCATCTACAAACCTGCTGCCATTTCTATGGATGTTATCCCTTAGACTATTTGTGACAAGTGCTAGTCATTCCAAACAAGAACATTGCCAAAGGATCTGCAATTTGGAAGACACAGTACTCTGACCGAGTCTGCTAGATATTACTACTTTTCCCTTATCAAAACTTTACGACCTAACATTTTCCTGTTTCTCACTCTTCTTCCTCTAAAAATGACTGATCACAAGAAATGTCTATATCCCCACCACTGGATTGCCCTGCTTGGTTTCCTATGTTTTCAATTTACACATTTAAGAAGACAAATAAAACTTTACTGATGTTGGATTTGACCAATGTTTGGATGCCTAGGTATTAGTCCTAATATTCCCTCTTCTAGTGCCCTTCTAAAGATTCTCCATTGCAACAAACCAATCCTTAAATAGGGATTAAAGAGTGAATACAAGGGAGTGGGTTAGGGTAAAGTCACATGTCCATGGAAAATTCCTTCAAATATACATTGGGTACATTTTTTATGGTCAATTTGCACCCATTTTAATGGATTTTAATTACTGCTTTCTGGGCGGCTGGTCGGCACTCGGTGACTGTTCCCTCGTGCTCGCGGATAGGAGTGTAATTCAAATGAAACAAAGATCCCGGCACTTCGAGGTAAGTCAAATTCAAAAGGGTTTTTAATTGATTAAACTTTTCAAAATGGTACAAAGAATGTCGCGAAAACGCGTTTTTCGGCTCTTCCCGAGCCTTCGTCAGCTGATTTGCTGGCGTTCTTTCTAACTTTATAAAGAAAATAAGTGTCCAATGAACGTATGACACGTCATTCACTGCGTCATCTGTCATGTGGTTTCCGGGTCATGTGATCAATCATGTGCATCATCTGTCACGTGACTCCGTCATGTGATTCGTCTTCTGTGATGCATTCATCGAGTCCATCTCCATGAGAATTTCAGCGGAATATATAGAATAACCTTCACTGGTAAGTACATAACAAAAGTATGCATTTCTATATATTAGTAATAACATTAATTTTATCGTATAACTTGTGAAAAAACGTTAAAGGATATGAAAGGAAGAGAAAAAGATAACGGATTTCAAAACTTCAAGGGGTTAAAAGTGACTGGCATATTATACAATGGTATTTTGGTTAGTATATATTGATGTTTAAACACTGTTATATACGTAGGCAGTTTAATCAATATAGTTCATACCATATCTTCTCCCCCAAATCAGTGGAGCTCAAACATTCTGTGTCTGTAATAAAATAATATGGAATCAATTTAGAAGTGACAAATTTCATAATCCCTGTTAAGGCCATATGGTTCAAGGGTTTTCAACTCGTGTATCCAGAATGCCTCTTTCTGTAAAAGCATCTTAGTGACATTTCCACCCCTTCTCGGGGGGTTGATTTTATCAATAACCTGATATTTTAGTTGTGGTAAAGAATGATTACATTTCTTGAAATGTGCCGGTACCGGTAACAAAAGATTTTCCCTCCTAATGGTGGACTTATGTTGTCCTATGCGATCGCCTACACGCTGGCGTGTCTCGCCAACGTATAGGAGACCGCAAGGACATTTAATGGTGTAAATTACATCTTTAGAGTGGCAAGTGTAGTAACCTTTAATTTTATATGCTCGTCCTGAGTGGGGATGAAAAAAAGTGTCGCTTTTATTAACATTGCTACATTGTTGGCAGCTTAAACAAGGGAAAGTTCCGTTTTTCTTCGGAATAAGTAAGGTTTGTCTAGTGGCTCTTTTGCCACTTCCAAAGTCGGCTCTCACTAGTCTGTTCTGTAGTGTAGGAAGTTTTTTGTTACATATTAACGGGGGTTCTTGAAATTCCGGTATGTTTTAATAAGTGCCAATGTTTTCTAATAGTGCCATCGATTTTGTATATTAGTGGATGGAACTGTCTCACAAATGGAAGACGTGGTGTGGTTATAGGTCTTCTAGTGTATGATAGTTGTCTCGATTCTTCGAGTATCTTCGCTGGGTAACCTCTTTGTATAAATCTATTTTTCATTTCTTCAAGCCTGGTTTGTTTGAGAATGGGGTCTGAGACTATACGGTCAACCCGTTGGAACTGGGATTTGGGAATCGACCTTTTGACTGAGAGGAGATGGGCACTATTAAAATGTAAAAGACTATTGCGATCTGTATCTTTCCTAAAGATGTCAGTAAGTAATGTGCCGTTCCCTTGTTTGGTGATTTTAGTGTCAAGGAAGCTTATTTCATATTGACTATATGTCGAAGTAAATTTTAATTCCTCCCATACAAAGTTTAGTTGTTCCAAGAAACTTAAAAATGTGTCGAGTGGCCCCTCCCATATGCAAAAAATGTTGTCTATGAATCGCCTCCAAGTTTTGGCATGGTTCTTAAATAGCGAATTTTGATAAACGAATTGGTTCTCAAAATGGGCCATAAACGAATTTGCATATGGGGGGGCCACATTCGACCCCATGGCCGTACCCCGTTTCTGTAAGTAAAATTCTTCCTTTCATATCCTTTAACGTTTTTTCACAAGTTATACGATAAAATGAATGTTATTACTAATATATAGAAATGCATACTTTTGTTATGTACTTACCAGCGAAGGTTATTCTATATATTCCGCTGAAATTCTCATGGAGATGGACTCGATGAATGCATCACAGAAGACGAATCACATGACGGAGTCACTTGACAGATGATGCACATGATTGATCACATGACCCGGAAACCACATGACAGATGACGCAGTGAATGACGTGTCATACGTTCATTGGACACTTATTTTCTCTATAAAGTTAGAAAGAATGCCAGCAAATCAGCTGACGAAGGCTCGGGAAGAGCCGAAAAACGCGTTTTCGCGACATTCTTTGTACCATTTTGAAAAGTTTAATCAATTAAAAACCCTTTTGAATTTGACTTACCTCGAAGTGCCGGGATTTTTGTTTCATTTGGATTTTAATCACTGTTAGAAAAACACTCCGTGCTCTGAAGGAATTTCCCAGGCTGAACCTCCTATCACTGGACTGGGCTAAAATGCTAAGATCATCCAATGGTTCATAGTTCGGTCCAAGAAATTCCTCCAGTTCTCAGACCAAACTCTCTTATGGGGTCCATACCTAGTCCCGAAAGCTTTATAGCAATTCTTAGAGAGGTATATATACAGGACATCTGGTTTCTTCCAGGTGGATCTTGGGTTCTGGGGCAGGTACCCATAATGTTCTGATGTAGTTTGCTGGGCAAAATCGTCACAATGAGAAGAGAGCCATAACTACCGCAATGTATGATGATAAAAATAATAATTATTATTTATATAGTGCACACAGATTATGAAGCGCTACACAGAGATTGCCAAATGGGTCCCTGTCCACAATGGGGCTCATAATCTAATCAACCTACCAGTATGTTTTAGAGTGTGGCAGGAAACCGGAGGACCTGGAGGAAACACACTTAAACACGGAGAGAACATACAAACTCTTTGCAGATGTTGAATTAATACATGTATGGCTATGCTCTCTAGAAAATACTGCTCTGTACACTCCTTCTGGGTGTTCGCTCCCTCCACCGAGGATAATGTCATTTTGTCTATTATAGTAGAGAAGCACATTCTTGCCATGTCTTGCTAAAATGACATATTGATTTGTTCCATCTAAAACCTGAATAGTGTGTGTCAAGAGAGGACCATGACCAACATACACATTTTTCCTTAACAAATATTCTTGTAAATGTCCACACTAGCATTTTATCTTTGGCTGTTCAGTACCTCTTTATTTTCTCTGTAATGAGAAACTGCCATGTATGAGGACATGCTATTCATAGATAAAGGCACCGTACTTTGTGCTTCCCGCACTATAATGAATATTGCTTTATATGCTGCTTCATTGTTGTATTTATATACTTGTCTTAGTCCTTTCAGAAATATTTCAGATGGATTTTTTAAAGAGGCCTTTTAAATTCTATCTAGGATGTGTTTTTTTTTTCTTTTTGTAATTATTTTTTTTCTTTTCTTTTCAAAACTAAGTGTTTGATTTTTTTTAACATTCCATCTAAAAAGCAAGAACAATTTAGCACAAAGGCTTTGAAATAAATGTAAGAATTTGTGCAGCTAATGTGGTCAATGGTGCAGAGAAAAGTCATTTCTAAATTTAGCTTGTTATAGTTTATTCATTTGTTACTTCCAAAGAAATTGGTGCATTTATATAGAAAATAGAATGCAATGTATTTATATATACCACACATGTACAGATGTGTCCTTCCTTAACTTCCTGGGTGGATATGTCTTGAGATATTTATCACAAGTTGACTAGCTTTTCAATAAAACTGTCAGGATCGGAGGTAGTGGATCCCCTGAACCACCGTGGATGATGACATAAGCAGACACCTGGGACCGGGTCAAAGTGGTACCTGGTTTTCACCAGAGCCGGCCGCAAGAGCCCAGGTCATTCCACAGCCGCGACTCTGTGTGGTGGCAGCCAAGGCGTAGTACAGAATCATCAGGCAAACTTAGCATCTTTAAAATAGCACCAGAATTGTGAGCTATATTTGAACAAGGGGTGTTAGTGTGACAGTTGGTGTATCTATTTTCTACTGTTAATGCTTTTATTCAGTGTTATAGAGGACCTTTCAGTGGTTTGGGGAACCAAACCACTTACAGATCCACACGGACCTGTGGTTTAGGTTTTGTGTCCTAAATTTAAAAAAAAAAAAACATTTTATACTTTATACCTAGGTCAGATGAGGTAGATCCCACACTGGCAACTCCTCTTGAGTTGTGCGAAGTTGGAGCACTCTCTTTGCTTTACTATGCATGCGCCATACCTAAGGCGCGTGTGCAGTGCAGCCATTGTTTTCAATTCCAGCTTTACCAGCAGGCACGGGGATCTACAGACACAGGTAAGTATAAATGTTTGTTTTTTTGTAATGAGACCATGTAGTGGACACTAAGCAACTGGTACATATAGATCTGTGGGTGGTTTAGTGTCACAAATCACCCTGAAAGGTTCCCTTTACCGTATACACTCTTGTATAAGCTGAGTTTTTCAGCACAACAAAATGTGCTGAAAAACCTCCTCTTGGCTTATACATGAGTCAATTAAAAAAAAAAAATGACATACTCACCTACTGACTGCTCCTCTTCTATCTTCTCTGTGCTGTATTAGCCGGCAGAGACGTGTCCATGCGATCTGCCAACCGGCGCACACTGTTAGTCAACAGGTTTTCCCAGTTTATGGTGGTAAAATTAGGGGTCTCGGCTTAAACTCGGGTCAGCTTATACTCAAGTATATACGCTAACTTCTGTATAAAGGGGTGGTAATAAATTAATACTGAATTTACATATTACATACTGAAAAGGGTGTGGCACCCCAACCTTTGGTGCACCGTGTAGCTCGTTTTCATAATGAGAAAAGCTGAATTTTCTCTAAATCATGAAGGAAATAGGAAAGGTGTTTCTGGAAAGCTTATAAAGTGCCCTGCCCAATTTTGTCTTCACAGGTGGGGTAATTTAATGCAAAGGTGGCGGCACATCTGTAGATAAAATATTTTGTACTCTGATGTTGCTTTCTGAACTGCAGTGGCCCAAATATTATTCAGCCTTGTTTGTAAATTGCGGCTCTGCTGTATTGTAATGCAAAATCGGTTCTAAGATTTCCAAGACTTAGAAAACAGACTTCTTTAATGTTAAGACTTGGAAACAAATATAGCACAGGGTCAGGAAGGGAATGGTGAATGAAAGTCAAAATTTTAAATGAAGTGCCACTTTCTCTCCAAGACTGGGCACTGATGGCAAGGGATAATGTTTGATTAATGAGCGGCAGCCTTGCAGCGGGTGGAAACATCTGTAAGAGATGATGTATTATTTCGGAGGTGCTGGGTGCTTGCAGTATCTTGCAGATTTAAGTATGTGCGGCTGAATAAAATAAATGAGTTGCAACATCTGAAAAATGAAAGCACATTACTTGCAAAGATTTTTTTTTTTTTGCAATCCAGATTTTTTTTTTCCCTTCAGCTCGAGTTCACTTTGTCACAGGGATTTTAATGTGCTCCTGAATATAAATCATTTAGCTGCTTCATAAAGTAAACTCAGTTGGAATTCTTACATCTATCATCTCCGACAGAAATGAAGGTTCAACTTAATGTGCTGTAACCTTCTTTAAATGTAGGGAAAATAGCTTGGTGGTCGGAGGATGTATGCATGTGTATGTTCAAGAGAGATGTGAATTTAGATGAATACATTACACTCGGTAAGAAAATAGCGATTCATGCTTTATGTCAGACGGTGTGATAAAACATACTGTACTGGCCCATTTTTATTTTGCAGGTCTATTGTGCTGCCGCCATAGTATTTGGCCTTGAATGAAACTTTCATTTTCTACCTTGTGCTTCTATGGTACATTTTCAGGAGGCGGAAGGAAACGACCTTCAGTCTAATGCATTTTATGTAATACTAACAAAATAGATTTTGTAACCAGAATACTTTTTATAAATTTAGAACAAATTGATAATAACGGTCCGTCGTTTCTCGAGGGCACTTATTTATTTGACCTCATTGGCTGTTCCACGATGCGTTATATGTGTAAAGGATGTGAAATATGCAGGCGTTACGTAAGCTGAAATATTGTTTTATGACACCATAAGTGAGCATCATCTTTTTTTGCTGTCGTTTGTTGGGGAAGATAAATCAAAAAGACGGAAATCGGTTAATCCCTAGGTCAGTTCAGGTCAAGTTGTCAAGGTAGATATCTATGCAAACTTGTGTTAATTACAGAAAATAAACCATGTTCCCAATCTTGGCCGAACAACTAAGTACAATCAGCAATCGTTACCTCCAAATGAACTGTCGGACATAGAGGTAAATTGGTTGATCTGTTTAATAAAGTCAATTGGTACCAACAGGTCACGGACCGGGAACAGCCAAAACTTGTTACAACTGAACCAAGCAGTATAGTCCCTGGTGTTCCTTTCTACTTATTTACCGAAATGTCATTTCATGCTCAGTCCACTTGTACAAAGCAACTTCTCCCGTGGGATCAATAAATTTGTATTGTATTGTTATAGGTGATGCAGAGTAACATAATTATAGGGTTGGTGGAGCTGAGTGAAGAGGTACATATACAATTGTATATGGATTAGAGAACAGCGAATCAATTTGTAAATTTCTACAACTAGCGATTTTCAGACACCGAATATTTTCAGACCTTATCTGGAAAAATCTTGTAATATTGCATATATGATAATAAAAGAAGTCTAACAAATCGGTTAAAATGCTTATGGCTTCACATTCATTGGGCTTCTGTTATCGTTTTAGTGAAAACTTAAAATGTTAAACATTTAAAAAAATTTACAAGACCAGAAACCTTTTCTATAAAAATAAACCCTGTGGGGCACATTTACTTAGCCGTCCGGAGGATTTCACGAAGCACGGATTGTCCGACAATAATGCACTCTGGCGCAATTCACTAAGGTTGTGCGCTTCCCCGCTCAGGTCCGATGAGTTCACCATCTTCGTCCTGGTGTATGTAAGTGCATTGTCTTGTGACACAAACTGAATCTTAAATCCCGTGCTCTTTCCGAGTCAGTTGGATCGTCCGATGCCCCCCCATTTCTGTCTCAGGAAAGCCAGTGCAGCTGTGCCACAACTTGAAGGCGTGCGACACAATCTTAGTGCAATCCCCTGTTAAATACCTGTCTTAGCTGTGCAAATCTCGAAAACGGTGAACAGTCCGGCAAAAGTGCGATCTGCGACCATTAGTAAATAAGCCCCTGTGTTTTAAAGTATTAAAAGGGATTATGTACCAATGTCAAGAACATTTGAAGCAACATTGGCTTAGACCAAAGGCAAGGCAAATCTTGAATGAGTTGTTCCTAATACGGACCGTTTGCTTTGTATAGACAACATATTTATTGCCTGAATTTGCCTGAATATTACATTATTAAAGTGATTGCAATGATATTACACCAGCTGTACATTTTTCTTTTCTATTGTTTCTTTTTTTTATTGATTGACCATTTATTACCCCACTAAATTACAGACATCAGACTATATATATATATAGCAGCACTCAAGATAATAAATACCACTCAGGTGCACTTCCCAGAACCAGGACCTCAGTTCATCCAAAGTATAAATGAAAAAAAAAATGGCAGCATGCCATTTTATTTTCATATATATATATATATACACACACAAGCGGTCCCCTACTTAAGAACACCCCACTTACAGACAACCCCCAGTTACAGACGGACCTCTGGATGTTGGTAATTTACTGTACTTTATCCCTAGGCTTTAATAAACAGATATAACAGTTATCAGAGGTGTCTGCAATTAAGATTTATTGTTAGTCCTGGTTCTTATGATAACCCTACATTTTTAAAATCCAATTCTCACAGAGACCAAAAAAAAATTTAGCTGCGGTTACAATTATGAAGTATACGGTTCCGACTTACATACAAATTCAACTTAAGAACAAACCTACAGAACCTATCATGTATGTAACCAGGGGACTGCCTATATATATATATATATATATATATATATATATTTATTTAACAGCTTAATGTAGCCATGGTGCCTAGAGCCAGTGTTGTAGCATAGCATACTTACACCCCAGGCTTTAGACTGATCGGATTGCCAAGGTCGGGTCCCCTGCTGTGCTTTGGGCTGCTACACAGCCTCATGTGATAAAACATCTCACCGCTGGGAAAGCAGTTCCGAACGGCTGCTGCTGGGTCTATCCAAACCCAAGACAGTCAAAACAGTGACAAATGTAACTGTTTGCATGCCCCTTTTCACCTGTAACTGAGGCTGCAGAGCAACCCAGGTTACAGTGGAAAAGATAAATGTAAAAAAAGGAAAATATATAAAAGTCAATTCTTACCATTGAGGGCTGTAAAGAAAAATAAAAGTAAAAAAACAAATAATAAATAGAAAATAATACATACAAAATATATACTGGACTGCCGCTCCAGTCAATAACGTCACCCTATACACCACCCAGTTACCCTAAAACTGGCATATCAAAAGTGTTAAAAACCTACATGTTTTACCATTTATTACAGTGTTATGCCTAAACTGTTGTTTACTGTGAAAATTCAGATCCCAGCAAAACTAAAATTATAATCTTGTATTTTTCCCCCACCCCCTGAAACAGCACCTAGAAAAAACTGCTAGTCCAACACATGCAAAAAGGGAAATTGTGTCAGAGGGTGGATTATGACTAGGGTGAATAATTCACATACTGTAGGTCACTGGTCTGCAACCATTGACTTTTTATATTATGCCGAACTCTATTGCTGAATTGTGAAAAAACGTGCAAAATAAACATAAAATACATTAACCCCTATAACCAGTAGCTGTACCTGTAAATATGATCTTTCACCTGCTGCACATCTATTTACATATTTCTGTGTACCTATAGACACAGGGATGTATTTTCTCCAAGAACTAAATAAGGGCTTTATATATTTATTTCCCCTGCTGTCCGGGCTTTTTGCCTATTACAGATTCACACATTCAGTGTTACATTTCCTTTGAGTCACACTTTGCGGCACTGGTCAGATCATGTAGCCCTCTCAGCTTCAGTGCAGCAGTTTGGAAGTGCAGAATTGGAAGGCAGAAATGCAACTTTCTATAAATAGCTGTGTAGTCTTGTCAGTCCGGTAACATAAGCGGTAATAAAGTTAGCCTTCAATGGATTAAATTAATATAATGAAAAGGTCACCTTGAACATTTTAGCTTATTTTTTTCCCTACCAAAGCCAATGCTGAGTGCATCGTTGTGCTGCTTGTTATATCTGTCAAAATTACTTAATATAAAATAAATTGATCCAGGTGATGCTTGTAAAAATGTTGCTTTGCCATGTTTTAAAATGAATTAAGTCAAATTAAAAAACAATTGCATAAATTAGTTATATATATAAATTATATATATAAATTAGTTATATGTGTGTTTATATATATACAAGCGGTTCCCTACTTAAGAACACCCAACTTACAGATGACCCCTAGTTACAGACAGGCCTCTCTGCCCACTGTGACCTCTGGTGAAGCTCTATGGATGCTATTACTATAGTCCCAGATTGCAATGGTCAGCTGTAAGGTGTCTGTAATTAAGCTTTATTGATAATCCTTGGTCCTATTACAGCAAAAAATTTTGAAACTCCAATTGTCACTGAGGCAAAAAAAAAATTTTGTCTGAAGCTACAATTATAAAATATACAGTTCTGAATTACATACAAATTTGACTTAAAGGGAACCTGTCACCAGGAGACCCATTTTTAGCACTCCCCCAGTCCCCACAGAGCATAGTACATACGCTGCCAAAGTGTTTTTGTATAAAAAATAGGTTTTACAGAAAAAAAGACATGTTATATTGTACCTTTCATTAGTGTGACTAGGCAGTTGCCAAATGGGAGGGTCTGGAAAGGAGCAGTTTCCCTCCACCGTTGGGAAACATGTGTCCTTTTCAAATATATGAATAACTCCCCACACTCAGGATTGGCTGTAGAGGAGCAGGGGGCGTCGCTAAGCCAAGTGATGGGTGTTTTCATATATTTGAATAGGTCACATGGAGTAGCTGTTCCCCAAGGGTGGGGGGAAACTGCTCCTTTCCAGCCCCTCCCATTTGGCAACTGCCTAGTCACACAGCAGATGCTAACGAAAGGTACAATATAACATATCTTTTTTTCTGTAAAACCTATATTTAATACAAAAACACTTTGGCAGTGTATGTACTATGCTCTGTGGGGACTGGGGGAGTGCTAAAAATGGGTGTCCTGGTGACAGGTTCCCTTTAAGAACAAACCTATGGAACCTATTCTGTACATAACCCGGGGACTGGATGTATATATAATATATACATATAGGGCAGATTTATCAAGCTGCCTGAAAGTCAGAATATTTCCAGTTGCCCATGGCAACCAATCACAGCTCAGCTTTCATTTTACCAGTGCTCATGAATATTTTAAAGGGGAGCTGTGATAGGTTGCCAGGGGCAACTAGAAATATTCTGACTTTCAGGCACTTGATAAATCTGCCCCATAGTGTTTTACAACATTTGCAAAGTAACATAAAACCTTTGTTTTGCAAAGAACCTAATGATAATACTTAGAGAACAGCAAAGACTGTAGCACAGAGAATGATTATAACTACATTTTCTGATGGTTACACCAGTCACCAGTCAGTAGGATGTGCACAGGCCTTTGATGTGAATATCTTCAGCGGCCACTAGTCTCTCCCGCTGCTCCGCTGGGATTTCTGGTCCACTCTTCTTCCAGTCTCTTCCACAGTTCTGTGACTGTTGTGGGTTTCTTGGACTTAAATTTGTCACCATGGATTTTCCAGGGATTTTCTGTTCTATGAGGACTCTGGGCTGGACATTTCATTATTTCAATGTTTTCTGTTTCAAGGAACTGCTTTATCCATTTTGCTGTGTGACAGGGGGCATTGTCCTGCATGAAAACTGCTGGCTGATTGAGTGCTGACCACAAGGAAGGAACCGTATGTTGTAGAACAATGTTATGATACACACCTACAATCTTGTGAAGATGCAATATTCTCAAAATTACAACTTCTCTTGCTATGGCTGATAGTCATCCCTTTGGCCTTTATTTGGACAGGCTTCTGCTGCAGGGTTTCATTCACTTTGGAACAGCACAATATTTTTGCAAAGTCTGCCAAAACTGGAAAGTTAGATACCATTTTTATAGGGTTTATCAGATTATGAAGGGAATTACCACCAGATTAACACCAATGCAGGTATGTGAAAGTGTTCCTTAATTTTTTATCATATACTGTATATATATATATATATATATATATATATATATATATATATATATATATTCAGGATATATACAATATATGGGATAAGCTTAAAATACTGCTATTTTGCTCATGTTAGGAGTAAACGGGGTCACATGACGTAAAGGGAAACGGTCATCCATATAATGCCCTTCAAATGAGCCCAAAGCCAAAGAAGCCTGGTGATACTGTGTATCCATAGCCCTCTGTCATTTACACCATTGCTTAGTATGGCTTAAAACATAACTAGAAGGGTTGCAACTTGCATGTCTACGATTGCCAACTGATAAATGTAATTGTTGTACTCAATTGTGAAAAGTGAAGAATTTCTGAATTCTTTTCTCATATAATGTACCTAAGGCAAAGGTAATAATGATTTTTTCTTTATTTGTAAAAATAAATAAATAAATAGAAACACAGAGACAACATCTTCAAAATTACAACTTTAATGTCAAATGTGCAGGAGTAGAAAAAAATCCTTCTGGGAGCCCTAATTGCCTTTCTAGCAGAGATTTAAATACGTTTCTCAGATTTAGAAAAACAACTTGACCCAATTTCTGGGCAATTTGCTTTAAAATCTAACTCCTGTTGCCAGGTCGGTGTTAAAAACGTGTTCTGTTACCATAGTGCTAACTTTTCATTCCTATACTTATGATGTGATTAAAGCAGATCTCTTGTTATTGCTGTGTAACTTCACATGGAGAGGTCCCTCAGGATGCCGCATTAAAACGCGACAATTTTGTTGTAAAAAGTCAACCTTGATTTTGTAGTGCTTCACTTAAAAGTTACAAAGATTGGAAATTGCACTGAATTCCTTTTGTCGTTCCTCCTATTAAAATCTAATAGGAGGAGCGACAAAGTAAAGGTAGTGTGAACAGGTGGAGGCAATGCAAATCTTGTTTCAAGGAAAAGTATCATATATACTCGTATATATACACTAGTGTATAAAAAAATAAACTTGCATACTAACCTTCTGATGCTTCACACGGCTCGTGCCCCCGTGTGCCTCTCTGTGCCCCTTCTCCCCTGCAGCAGCCCTGCTTACCTCTCCTCATTCCACCGGCAGTGTCCTTGCTCGCGTTCTGAGATCTAAATGGCCAGTGAGGCCACAATTGACACTGGCCGGCATTCCTGTTCAATTCCCGGCCCCTTCTGTGTCCCCTGACGGATCTTTGTGCCTTCTTATTCCACCAATACCACCAGCCACCAATATTGTGGTGCCGACAATTCCTAAATAAGGAGCAGGAGGCGCATCAAGAGAAAAAAAATTCTGCCAGTAAGTCTATAGTAAATGCCCCCCAATGAATTTTGTTACTTAAAAATAAAGTCGTAAAGATTGAAAGTCTTTTGCTATCTCGTCTTAATCATTTTCTACACCTGCTCAGGAATGGAATTTATTTGATCAAAGTTGCAATTTTTTACCACAATCTGCTAAAATTGTGACTTTTTCATATGTCCACATCTGGATTTTAAAGATATATCAGAGGCAACACTGAAAAATGTAGGCGCTGATCACTTTTGTTAGGCAAGTGTGTAGTTATATGTGCTCACCGCTAGTGATCCTACCCCAATATGGAAAAAAATGGAAGAACTTTAAAGGAAATCTATCATCAGCCTCATGGATTATAAACCAAATACACTTACATGCTGGTGTGCCCCCTTTATTAGGATCTGCTCTTCTTTTAAGTTCTTATGCCCTTTGATTTATAAGAAAATATGCTTTAAAAACGATGCAAACTAGCCAGGGGGGCTCCAGGTTCCATTAACTTGTATGGAGCATGAAGCCCCTCAGGCTTATTTTGAAGCCTATTTTTGTAAAATCGAAGGCATAAAAAGCTTAAAGAAGAGCAGATCCTGACAAAGGGGGAACACACCAGCATGTAAGTGTACTTGGTTTATAATCCATAATCCTGATGTAGATGTCCTTTAAAGGGGTATTCCAGGAATCAGCATAATTCATATACAAGTGGGCACTCAAATTATAAGCTGATGTGTAATTAGTTGTTATTTAAAATTTTGCTCCCCTTAGCAGAAAATGCTGATGACATAGACTGTAATGAAGAATTAAAATGCTCCTGGCCCTTTAATCAGTCCGTTAATTTCCTCCGCACGGTCCGTTGCAGGACAGAAGATGGCCGCTGGTCACATGTCCACATCACATGTCCTGCACCTGCCTGGGCAGGTCATGTGATCACCACTATGTTTGGCTGTAGTTGGTTGGTTGCAGTGCATCCAGTATGGTCAGTGTTGTGGTGATGGCAGTTACACGTCATTACTATGGTAACAGAGCAAGAAAATCTATTACATCATCACTGGGAGCAGAGCATAAGAGGGAGGAGGAGTTACTGAGAACTAAAGGATCATGGAACTTATAGTTTCCAGTGGCGGCCATCTTAGTGATAACTCCACCTACTTTAGAGAGGCCATAAATTTTGTAAATCATAAAATCAAATTATTTAAGCTCCGTTTTGTGACTAATGACATTGAGTATTGTTGTATTCATTTATTTATATCATCATGGGTTTTTGTGTCAGAAGTTCATATTCCCGGAATACCCCTTTAAGTATTAAATTACCCAAGTGACTGGGCAAACATAATGTGACGTTTCGGCACGGACAGCCTTTGTCAAATAGAGCCATGGAGGGATATAGATGTAGAGCTGTTGTTTTGCATTGGATGAGCGCAGCAGAACATGGCATTGAGTGAAAAAGTTGCAAATTGTGATACAAAAATGCATCTTCGGCAAGAAAAAAGAAAACCCTAAGATAAATTCCTCCAATTGACTGGAGTCAATCATTTCAGCGTTACTGTAGAAAGTAGACAGTAAAAAAGACTCATGTGGTAAAGAAAGTGTTTACTTTCCCGGGATATTGTTGGAAATAGTAGGCAGGCGAACAACGCAGGATTACATTGCCCGGATGGAACTATTTATTAAGGCTATGATAACGCTAATGTTCCTCTTTGATGTATAGCATGTGAGACTTCAGCTGATCTTGTAGAGAGCCTAAAGGATGTTTCATTGAACATTTAGTATGGCAGTAAGCCAGAATACATTTAGCCTAAGCCCAGATGACAGCTCGGTAATGAGCTAGTGATTGATGACCACTGCTTCTTTATGAAAACCTGCTTGATATGCTGGGGGGAAATGCATTGCCAGCTCTTTTCATTCCATTCCCTTCTCATATTAGTTATTTTTACTCTAGAATACTTACATGGACCTGTGGCTGTGCTCTTTCAGAGCCACATTTAAAGTGCAATAGAGCAAAATGATCCCGTTTTAGCAGTCCGTATTTAGAGAGATCTGCATGACAAACATTACCAAGCAGTTTAGTCTATTATTTCCCTTGAACTAATGTCACTTACAGAAATGAAAGTTCACAGCCACAGAGCAAAGTAGTTTAGTGCTGGGGGTTTTCAAGCCATTTTATTGTACAGAATTTTTTTTTCTCTTTGTGACATAGTATTTTCAGGCTTAAAAAAAGGAAATTCACGTGTAGGCATTTTTGAAGCTGGGGTAGAACACAAAGGTAATGGCAACCTATAGCAATCAGATATTGATTTTCCTTTTACTGGACTTGTACATTTGTTCTAGGAAAATGGCACAATTTCAGTGCTTATTATAGGTTAAAGCACATTCTTCCAGTGCACCAGCTTATAAATGAGAGCAATGAATGGCAGGCCTGAATAATAGCAATATTAAGCTCCATAATTCCTTCCCTCTAGGCTTGAATATACAATTTGAATACAATAAATGTATAGATAATTTTTATATTATTATTACTAACAGCAATTATTATAATCAAACATTATTATCTTCATAACAGTATATTATATTATACTTATTATTATTATTGTTATTATTATCCTCATATTATTATAACATCCTTATATTTTTTTTATATTTAATCGCAAAACTATACATCGTAGATTTGGTAGGAATCTGAAGTTTTTCAGTCAAAATTGAATCAAATCTGAATCTTTTCTGATTTTCTCTGATCAAATCTTTCTAAATGGTAGCTTGCTAAGCGAGGAAAGGATAGGTGATAGCAAAACAAAGAAAATATAACAAAACAAGCTTGTTATGAAAAATCTGTGTTTTGGAGTACTAGTGGGGTTAATATACCAATTTCCAGGACAATCAGTTCAGACCGATTTGATTCAGATCCAAACCAATTCTTTGGAAAAAAATTTGACAAATCTCTTATGAATCGAATCTTGGATTCCTATTATTATTATTATTATTTATTATTATTATCAACAACAGCATATGGGTTTCAATGTCAATTATAGTTATTATTATGGCTATTATGATTGGTATTATTTATAATAATAATATCATAAACTATATATTAAAAAATATATATTAATTCTCCAATATTTTTAGCATTGCCAGATTTAGATCTTAACTTTTTAAATTAAGCCACAAACACATTAGGTAGATTTGCCACCAAAATATTTAGCATTTTGGGTTTTGAATCTGCAGTATGTACATGAATGGGATTGGATTCCAATCATTACAATGTTGAGTCCAGCCAGGTCTGCAGTGTACTGTCAACCTGGCCCCCATGCCTCTGTCCTTAGTAAATAATATTTCCTTCTACTTATAAACCTATTGTGTCCCCACGGAATAGATGGGGACAAAGGAGATTAGTGATGGTTCACGTGTAATGGGTGGCTCCTGCCCCGACGCGCTTTTTGGCCTATGTCTGGGGGCTCAATGAGCCGAAAGGTGCGTCGGGGCAGGAGCCACCCGTTACATGTGAACCATCACTAATCACCACATGGGTAAGAGCAGCCCACTCACAACTTGGGATGCATGTTTTGCAGAATCCAGAACCCTTACCTGTAAAAGCATTCCAATATTGAATATATGTCGATACTATTAAGGTTCTGTATGTGTCGGAGTGGATTAACTCCTTTTTTTCTTCTATGTACTACCACCTGTCACTGCACACATTTTTATGCTGATTTTGGATTTTATCAATAATAAATTAAGTTTGTCATATTGAGAATTTTTGCATTCCCTGGGGGCCCTGGGGACACAATAGGTTTATATGTATTAGTGTCTTTGGCCATGACAGCTGGTGTTTGTACATTGTTGGGAGGTACTTCGCTATGCAGCTTAGCAGCAGCCAATGTGTGACACTTGCGTACCTCTGTTGGTTGGTTTTGTCATTTGTATTTAAATCCTTCTTATAATAACCCTAGAGCATCTTTTTAAATAAATTGTTTTGTTATTCCTCTTAAGAAATACATTTACAACTGGGTGTTCCAATTTCTTGCGGGGTCCTCTTCATCCTGTGCCCTGATTCTGACTAAGGTGAACCTGGTTGTTGTCCCAGAGTAATGTATCATTATCAGGGAAGATCCTACACTTTCTACTGCCTGAGAATACCAATAGATTGGCACCCCATCCAGTAGTAATACATCAGGTTACTTTTTTAGTACATGGGTTCTCCATGCAGTGTCTCACACCCATATTGAAATCAAGATCTGCTTTGTGCTCTGCACCTCTGATGCTGCCCCCCTGTCTTGCTGTAGGTGGTGCTGTCTGATGCAAGAGGCTCATCTCACCTCATGGCTGGTGCACCACTGATCATTATCATCAGTTTTAGCTACAGGTATTTCAATTTTGGCAGCTCAAATATTACAATTATGTATAGAACACTCAGTTTTATTAAAAGCAACCACATCAAAAAACTAATAGAGGAAATTATCAGACCATGAAAATTTGTACATCAAAACATAAACTAATATTTTTTAAAAACGCTGTTTCAGAGGTCAACTCAACAAAGCCATGACATCAGTAAAGTGAAGTAAATGGAAACCTATTGATGACATTATTTCTTTTTACTATGTAAAATACCCACAATATTGAATTCTACATCATGATATCTATGTCAGGCAAAATGATACAATATACAAAAAAGAAAATTGATAAATCGGTATTATACTAGCCCACAAGTGTCCCAATACCCAAAGAGTGTATGAAGGGGGTATATGTACATCAGGGTAGAAGCAAAAAATTGGACAGATAAGCGCCAACGAGTAGAAAAGTACATACATTTATTGTATTATTAAATAAATAATTACTTGTTGGGGTCTACCTGATACGCTGATACAAAATAAGTCTCCGTTCTACCTAATATGCAATACTATGTTGTTTGACACAAAATCCTAAACCACCCTAAATATAATGGTTATCCAAAATAATGTCCACATGGTAAATTATGTGTAAAATCTGATGGAGAGGGGTTATTATGGGGTCTTCTCTACCACAGCACACCATCAAGTCTCCAACCTCTGTCTCAGTATTGATTTTCTTCCTCTTCAGTGGAGACCCCAGCCAATGGACTACAACTCACTTTCTTTTTTGATGAAGAAGAGTGAATAAATCAGACAATACCTTTTTGAGGCTAACTGATTATATTTGATGTTGAGGTTTCGAGAATATTAGCTTTCTGTGTCAGACATTATGTTATGCATAAAACTGAAAATTCACAACATTTACACATCCTAGGGAGTGATCATCAAAGGATATTAAAAAAATTTTTTAAACAACGGAATCATATATTTTTTCATATAAAATGTGTTCAGTGGAGTAGACTGTTTTCTAGAGGTTATTGTAAAAAACCTAGTGTATCACCAAACGACTCTCCTGTGTCCAGCTGATGTTCACCGATTGCCTTGATAAGTCCTGCTCGTCCATTTTTAGTGTAAATTTTCGTAGATTTTACTACATAAAAATTCTGAAATTGCAAGAGAGCGGAGCCAGCAGTTACATAGTGAGAAAGCAAACATGTTTTTTAACTGTACTTAACTTCCTGATAAGTGACATGTATACAGATCAAAAAGCAGCAGTTTCTACTAACTGCTTCAGTCCCAATGATCACTGCTGGGTTGCCATAGAAGCTGCAGTTCTTAGTCTTAGCAGATCCAGATAAGTTCTACAGGAGGCTAACAGGTTCCAGTAACAGCCATAATGAGAAATAAAAAGAAGATAATACATAGTTATGTCCCTAGAAGGTTTCTTATGACCTTAAAGGGGGTCTTCCACCTCCCCCAAGCATTATAATCTGCCTGCATGTTGTAGAGAAATGGAGTCAGATTTCTATAATACTTTTACTATTTCTGATCATTATGCCATTTCTAAGAAATCCCTTTATTTAATCCATATGTTAATGAGGCAGTTGGTGAACTAAAGTCTGGCACTCGGAGAATGGTTAGTCCTGTTTGAACCACTACCCTGTCCTTTAAATAAGAAGGAGATTTGTCTTGTGGGATGGATGAGAAGCCACTCGCAGATAAGGGAAGTAATTTAGGTGAAAGTATCAATGATGTGGATGCTGAGGTTATGCCCTGGTTCCCCAATTAGCATGCGGATTTAACTGGGAATATCTTCAAAGTGGAAGAATAGAAAGAAAAAAAATAAATAAAGGGATGTTGTAACTTGTGATGCATTGTTTTACAACATGCTGCCAGCAGACTATAGCGCTTTATATATGTAAAAGTGTCAGAGGAAATGTGGTCTGGATAAAGGGGAGGTCTTTTAAATGAGGACATCTCTTGGATAGTTTTCGATGTATTTTTTTCTTTATGAAACACAATGCTTGTAGTTATTTATAGCGTTTGCTGAAATGGCGTGGAAGAATTTTCTAGTAGACCATTCTTTGTAGTGAACTCTATGGAATATCTAGACTCCCATGATTCATTTATATAGTAATGTGTTGTATTGATTTACTAAGTGATATCAACAGGTGATATTGGTTGATTTACAATAGTAACATTGTTTTATGAGGAAAGAATCTCAGGAGGAAATACAGTTTCCTAGTAGACTTTTTCTGTTCTTGTTATATTTTACTATTAACTCGCAACAACAGGGTTAGCAAACTCCTAAAAAATCAATTAAAGGTGAAAGCAGACTTCGGATAGGTGGATTCTCTGCTCGGGAAGAGCCATTGTAAACTGTGGTTACTCTCTTGACGATTTTGTTCTTTGATTTATCTTGGGTAATGTGTAATTCATTGTTTGTCCTGCAGTAGCCGCCTATGGTCACCTTTGGTTTCAGAGACCTAATCCATTGGCCTTACCTAGTCAACAGTCAACATTTCCAGAGCAATAGGAACAATATAGGCTTGTAACAAAAAGATTTGGACCTGAACCAAATCTTTTGAAAAATGGATTAAGGCTTCAGTGAAGCAAATTTTGTACAATTTATTGATCTCTAGTTTCATCTTTCAGGTTCTCTGGTGCAGTCTTTGGAGCCAAAAGCTTGTAATGATTGTAAACGGCGAGGGTTTAAAGGACAGATTGGATTAACTCTTGGTTTTAGCTTCTGAAACTGTATCAGAAAACCTGAATATGGAAATATCAATAGCCAAGTGAATGTCTGGAACATAAGGGGCACTAAGAACCCTCACTGTTGGCACACGTGCTATTGCCCCACCTCGGTAGGACTCAAGGCCCTCCTTCAGTCTCAGGTGGACCACAGGAAGTAGAAGAAGGTGTGGGCAGGGTTGGATTATCATTAGAACTCCTGCTTTGAGCACTGGAGTGAAGTTACAATAATAATTCAAATTACCAGTGCATCTTTTAATGGTATACTCAGGATTCCGATACAGTTGAAAGCTGTTACATAGCAGGGGGGAAGGGGGAAATAAGTTAATTAATTCTTAAATTTCTTGTTGGAACTCTGCAATACAAATGTGGGTGGTGTTGCTGTTTGGACACTCAGGGGGATACTTATCAGGACCTTTGCGCCAAGCCAGTGGCGCAGAGGCCCTGAAATAATCGCAAATGCTAGCCTATTGCTAGCATTAGCGACTATTTGCTCCAATCCGCCACCTTCACACCAGTGAGGCGTGCTTGAGGGGGCCCCGGCTGAGCGGAGGGAACAGGCGGCTGGGAGTGGGCCAGTGCGGGGCGTTACTGTCCCTGCGCTGGCACACTCACTGCCGCCGGCGACTTTTAAGGACCTCTTGATGTATCCTTCTGCGAATATGCACCAGCGTATGATAAATGTCCCCCTCAGTTTTTTTAAAAGGTTCACCACCACTGGTAGAGTATAAAGTGGTGAAATACATTTTTTCTTCAGGGTAACTCGATTAGTGGATGAATGAGAGATGGAAAAATTGCCACAATTCTTAGATTTTGGATAAAACAGGCTCTTATTGTTGTTTTGCAGTGTGTAACATTCATGAAAAAAATACAACAAAGTAAAAATTTTAGCATAAACATGGTGCATTCTGCTGAAGCTAAGATCAAAGCACCTTGTACTGCTGTCCATGATGTATATGTATGACATGATGTATACAATGTCTCTATACTATAGGTACTTGTACATTTGTGTATATACTGTATACGTATGGATTTGATGTGCATGGATATTGTATGTGCATGTACATGATGTATATATATTGTATGTATGTTAATGCATGATGTATTTATACAGCATGTTCTTGTATTTGATGTGTTTAAACTGTATGTGCTTCTACATGATGTAAATATAGTGTATGTATGTTAATATATCATGGCTATATACTGTATGTGCTTCTACATGTTGTTCATAGGGTTACATCAAATTACTTGTACATATACTTCATGTGTGTGCATTTAATGTGTACAGGATGTATATATACTATGTGTATATGTATTTGATGTGTTTATACTATATGGTTACTTGTGTATGGTTACTTTACATGATCATATACTGTATGTGTGTATGTATTTAATGGATATACATGGTATGTGCATGCATATTATGTCTTTATAAATGTGTGTTTATTAATGTATTTTTGGGGGCTCATGTAGAAGTCCACTATGTGGTCTAACCTGCTCTTACTAGGCTGTGATGGGAAGAGATCTCACACACAAGTGCTCCAGAGCTTTGCTTCTGGTTGGATATTACAGCAGAATTCTAGCCTCACACAGCACTGACTAAATTGGATATGATTGTGTCTACTTTGTGCTGGAAGATAGACTAGTTTTGCACAAGTTTGCAGCAACAAATAACCAAAAATGATCTTTAATTTTAAATAATAATTGTCGGTTTCCTGGGTAACAATAGCCTGGGTTGAACTGCAGCAGAGCCTTAGCAGGAGGGTGTCAGCAGCAGCAATAGGCGAAGAAGAAGGAGGAAAGGTGGTGGTGGTGGTGGTGGTGGGGGGGGGCTCTGAGAGTCACCTCTCCCACTCAGGAATATTATGCGACCAGGAATGTCCTGGGTTGCTTTCACATTTTTGTACCATGAACCCATGCTGGTTTATTGCCTAGGAGGATATCACAGGCAGTGTCTCTATTTTAAACGAATTAGGTAAAATCCAGCTCTCCATCCTCCCTGATAGCCGGTTCACCTTCTGCTTTGGTAAATGCAGCAAATAACACAATTTTGGTCCAGCTCATGGAAAATTGGGATTTGTTCTTTATAAGCGCATATTCAAGACACATATAAATATCCAGTAAACGTCAACGCGTTTCATGCAGTGTCTCTATTTTTACTTGAAAATAGGACCCCCGAGTCCAGAAACGCGTTTGTCCAGAGACAACGAAATAAAATAATAATCTTTTAAGATGATCATTTGAAGTGTGCGCCATTTTTCCTTACACCCCAATATAGTCAAAGTTCTATGTTTCCATTGAGATGGATTTTGATTACTAAGTGTAATAGAAATCTCTATTTAGCTTTACTTCTATGGAGCTGTGATAAAATACTGTAAGTCGGCCGGGAGCTGGTAGGTCTTCAGATTGATAGATCCTCTGGCTGTTTAGCCTGTATTAAGCTCCTCCGAATGTACGTACAAACACCAGCAGGATTATTGTCTGCACCCTTCTGCCTCTCTATATCTTGACTCTGGTGAAAAATGACTCCGATGCTTCGCTTCACAAACGTTGTCTTCGCATTCTATTTTAGATCTCTCCAGATTTATTTTATTTAGTGCGGCCAGTAAAACCTTTTGCACTGTTTATTATATATTTTCATGTGAAAATCTTTTCTCCAATAAATACATTGCCTGGCATGCTGTAACTTGTCTGACCTTCTCTGGCTGGCTCCTCTGTCTCTCCTATAATAGCTCCTTTATATTGGAGAGAGATGAGAATGGGCTGGAATGATGACAAATGTCAAGTTTTAAATTGTTAATAGTCCATTTGTCATCCTAAAGGTGATATGTGTCTGCAAACAGAGTATAAATCAAACTTTCAATTATATGCCAATGTATGCTTCATTTGAGGGGATCATACACAGCGGAGATTTACTGGGAGCTGAAAAGTAAAGACGCTCTCAGTTATCAAATACAGATATCGTAGGGGACGTTTTTGTTTTGCCAAATAAATAAGTTAAGACGATAGACATAATCATTTATTTTTCTCCCCGGCTCCATTTATCAAGCCACATACTGATTTTCCAACACTATCACATTACAAAGAGGAAAAGACATTTTTGGACACATAGGGGCAGATTTATCAAGCAGTCTGAAAGTCAGAATATTTCCAGTTGCCCATGGCAACCAATCACAGCTCAGCTTTCATTTCACCAGTGCTCATGAATATTTTAAAGGGGAGCTGTGATTGGTTGCCATGGGCAATTGGAAATATTCTGACTTTCAGACACTTGATAAATCTGCCCCATATTCTTTACTCTGGTTATCTGGCATACTGCAGGATTTATAATTCATTTAAAGAAAATGTCTCTCTTGTGGTATAATACTTAATAATCTAGATTTTAGTCCCCAGGGAAGATGAAGCAGGACAGGTGACGGTGACGTCTATCAGTAATACCCTTTGGCTTTATGTAGTGGGACCAGGGGCGGTATAAGACTGCCATGGGCTCTGGGCTGGATGAATATTATGGCCCCTACAAGTCTGCAATCACTACCTATGTATGGTACTAGAATCAGCTTCTTGGGAAATGGAGGACGCGTTCCTTCTACCTGCTTTTAATCTGTGGTTTCTGGACCTTTACAGGACCTCTAAAAGTCCTGAAATGGCTCTTGTATACATGTGTATTTTGGAACAGAAACAGATATTCTGAGTAGAAAATCTGATGGGTGGTTTGGGTAAGCACAGCCCCCCCCCCTAGAAGGCTTGTACCTATATTATAATCCACCACTAAATGGGACACTGCTGGTGCTGGATTTCCATGAAAATATGGAGCGATCATCAGCGGGTCAGAAGAAACTAATTTGTCAGGGGGGAAATGGGAAAATGATTATGTAAACAGACTACCGCTTAGTTCATCTCTGTGGGACTACCAGATATCGGGGAGCCCTGACATTGCCAATTATGGTAGTCTTATAGCCACACAGTAACATTCATGGGCAAATGTAAAACTTTCGGATGGTGGCCAAGGGATTCCCATTCTCATGATTTTAGGCTTTCCTACTGATTGATCCCCTACTGATCAATCACTCTGTGAAGATAGTATAAGAAGTATGGAAAAAACAACCCCTCTAGTTTGGTGAGTGTTGTGATAACATGACATCTGTATGGAAGTATTCTCCTGATTTTTTAGGGTTTATTTGAGCATTTATGCAATATATATATATATGGTACAGAGCATGCAAGTAGTAGTCTATTAATCATTTCCTGGATGTACTATTGGAATTAAAATTTTAATTTCCTTTTTTGGCATAAATCTATATTGTCATTTTGGTACACATTTAGAAACTGTACTTTAAGATTTCAGCATGAGATGATTACAATTGATCGCTAGACACAAACTGTTGGAGGTAGAAGCTTTTATATTACATTTCGTTAACTCCTTCTGTACTGTACTTAAAGAATTCTGAATATTTTGTAAATAACAATGTTAAAGGGGGTAGAGGATAAAGAGGGTAAAGCTCAGTTCACACCTGCTTTTGGTAGGTTCTGTAACCTCTTCCGTTATCTAAGAGCAGAGAAAATAGTGAAGCAGTTACAACCTTTTTACGGTATTGTAACAAAAGTGTCAATGAAGATCTGAAGGTGAACAGAGATTTTCCGTTCACCTTCCATTCTTAATTTTCACACCTACCTAAAACAGAAAGTGTCAGTGTGAACTGAGCTTAAAGGGGTATTCCCATTCCAGAAAATAAATGTTATTATTTGAATAATTAAAGGTTATACAATTTTGAAGTATACTTTCCGTATCAATTCATCATGGTTTTCTAGATCTCTACTTGCTGTCCTGCTTTACTTCCAATGGATAGAAATCTGACCGTGGTCACACAGGTGCATGGCTCATTATTACCTACAGCTCGGTTTACTCTCTGTGATACTAACGAGGAGTGCACATGTGTCACCATGGATATCTGCCCACTGGAAATAGTATACAAGCTTTCTGTAGAAGGACAGCAAGCAGAGATTTAGAAAACCATGAGGAATTGGGACAGAAAGTATATTGGAAAAATGTATAGTTTTTCATAATACAAAACAATAACATTAATTTGCCGGAATGGAAACACCCCTTGGGTACCCCTTGGGTAGCGTCAATTGCATCTTCCAAATTTTTCAGGTCAGAGCTCTGATCCCTTTAGGCAACCTTTGCAACCTGTGTAAAGGTAAATATCATGTCACTCTTACTCCCTTACTTTTAATATACTATCATGTTACTACTACTAACATTTTCTTTTTACTAAATAGCAAATCTTACTGGCATGGCACTTCTCTGCACCCTCTTTTCTGCTGCTTGTCTCATTAGCTAATATAATTTTGAATGGTGCTGATATGACACCCGACACCTCAGATTATCGGTTGCCCAATACAGCTTGGCTGCGTGGCTCTGGAGTGCGTTGCATTAATTCTTCTACTTGTCTTAGTGCTGCTCCATCCAATTCAAGCATAGACACATACACTATACAGTGTGTTTCGAAACAGTTGAAGAGACCGCAGCATCTGTGGCTTTTAAACCTGTCAGCGTCCATCTAGGGGTGAACCCAAAATCTCTGCTGCCTGAGGAGAGCTATAGATCAGGTAGTAATACTAATATATAGTAATATATCAGATTATTTTCTTTTAGTACATGTGTTATCCGTGCAGTAACACACCCATGATGTCATCTGAAAGCCATCTGAAAACTATTTTTAAGTGTCAAGTTGTACTTTGTAGCAGGTGACTGCACTCTTGATGGCTCCCCCCAATCTTTCTGCAGGTGGTGCTGCCTGAGGCAAAAACCTCAACTTAACTTATGGCTGGTGAACCTTTGCCTCCACTTATGCTCTGTGTAAGTCTATCTGCACATGAATTCTTGGCCATCAAACAAGTGACTTGTGTTCCATTGTTTGTGGCACGGGTTTCATCGGTGTTTGAAGTTTGATCATGCGTAAACTAGGAACTTCTCTGAGTTTTGCAGCTCATACAGTGTACTTTTACATGGCGCTGTAGTAATCATTGAACTAACGGGTAGCACATGGACAAAAACTACTTTCATGACCATGTGGACAGATGCCAGTAAGCTTTCCATTCTTTTACAATTGGTAGGAATAGTGGGCAATCTGTAGCAGCTCATCTTCACCCGTTTCTATTGTAAACTACTTCTAGGTTTTGGGACTTATGGATTCTAAATATACTATTTCCCAGAAATATGTTTGGATAGGTGTATACTATAAGTATTATGCATGTATCTCCTTACTCACGTTCTTCTACTTGACACCAAGGGCCAAATCCAAGAAAAGACTTTAAACAACCACTGTGATGAGGATATGTTTAACCTGACAAATGACAATTTCATTCCGTCTGACACTCTTATCAATCGGAACCTTTCAGGCGGAAACAATAAACGTGAATGAGATATGTTTTGTATTATAGGTCAGATGACATGTAGTGAAAAGAAAAAAAGACATTAATTATTACCTTTTTATGAAAAATGCGCTGATGATAGGTTTTCAGTTTAAAATGTGCATTTATAGACGTATGAATAGAGCTCATATTTTTTTTATTTTTTTTTCCCTTTTGCTTGGCATCATTGTTAATGCTTAGCGATGGTTTACCTGAAATGATCTGAAGTGCAGCGTAGGTGGGGATGATATGTGCATAATTACATAGCAATCTCTAAGGCTTGCATTCTGTACTTCTGAATTCTAAAATGATGCCGGAGAAGAATTTGAAGTTTGAAAATGAAGTTGAAAGAGGTGTAAAGTAAGCGAGGCGTCTTCATTGTTGCAGTGTTTGAGGAGCTTGTACTCGGTGGTGAAGGAGGTCATCGTCTTAGAAACGGCAAACATCAGCGTACGCTCCAGTAACATTGCTAAACGCTCACTCAATTCTTGTACAAAAAGTATAAACTTTCCTGATAAACGCTTGAGTTTTAACTCTTGGTAAAATTGTTAGAGGTGCGAGGACTTTGTAATCTGCCGGAACTGTGTATCTAAAGAGATCCAAAGCTTTCTATCGGAGCACTATACGTTTGCAGTGAACTCACGTGGCGGCATTAAAAATTCTGAAACTAAAACAGTCTCCTGTTCCCTAAAATATTCCCTAGTTTATCAGCCCACACAGCCCCCTCATGGTTATCATATATATCCCCCCTGACAACCTATGGATTCATTAGATACAGCCCCGCTTACACCATTGTTTCCTTACATACAGCTTTATGTGGTCCCCCTTATGCCAGAAATATCATACATGACCAGTATGGTCAATAATGTAACTATCATGCAGTTATGCATAAACCAGAAGCATTGCTGGATCCCTAAGTGAACTGACAATCTTGGGGTCTCAGTGGTAGACCCAGGGTCGGCCCCAGCACTGGAGATACCGGGCAAGTGCCAGGGCCCAGAGCTGGAACCAACCCTTGGTCTATCTATGAGATCCCAAGATTGTCAGTTCACTTAGGGATCCAGCAATGCGTCTGGTTTATGCATAACTGCATATGGTATGATAGTAATATTATTGGCCATAGCGGTCATATATGATATTTCTGGCATCATGGCTGCCATCACAATGTTAATATACCAGCAATAAGGCTAATGACCACTGAAGCAACTGGATGGCCATGTAAAACTTCAGACAGCTTCATGCATACCACTGTGTACCAGGGTAAGCACATGGCTGGGTGTAGGGGGGTGAGCAATACTCCATAGGAAGCTGAGAAACTCAGCCACAAATCCGAGCAGGAATAGAACCTATTCCAACTTTGATGGCTCAGTCACATGTGAGACACGATGAGCTCACCACACTGTGTCCGGGTGTAATAGACCTCTAGGGGGGCCCTGATCTGGCCACAATTCGTGTAGTCAGATCAAGGCCCCCATCACAGTTATCTGAGGCTTAAGGGGTCAGACCCAGGATCTGTATGATCATACTTTTGTG
Organism: Engystomops pustulosus; assembly: GCA_019512145.1. NCBI lineage: Eukaryota > Metazoa > Chordata > Amphibia > Anura > Leptodactylidae > Engystomops > Engystomops pustulosus. The sequence continues at coordinate 25,174,247 of CM033649.1, read as the reverse complement.
TGTGTATTTTAGTAACAGTAAAACTTTATGCCTTGGAACCTTGTCCTTACACTCTTTTTCTTTTGAGATTTCAGCATTGAGCTTCACTACAGTGCTTCCCCTCTGGTCTGCGTAAAAGCTGTTGCAGAGTAAAAAATACAGCAGTCACTCAGAGCAGAAGAGAGGAGCTGTACAGCAGCTAAATCCTGAAATGTTGTAACACAGTGGTGTGAGAATACCGGCCACAGTGCATCTAATCCGGCTACAATCCCCAAATATGAATTCATTTTACATACACATCTCTCCAGAGCTGCTACCCAGTACTGAAAGAGATTTTCACGGATACTAATTGTAATAAAGGGATACCATCTCCACCAATCTCTCTAATATGTTGGCTTCAGGTTGTAGCGATTTCCAACATTTCTTTATTACTTCTGTTCATAATTTCCTGGATATTCCCAGTTTATATCTTCACTGTATGTAATGGAGACTAAGGTCATGTCTAAGGTTATGTCCTCAGCACCCGGAGCATTGCTCTTTCTGCCTAAGTCACTTTGTTCTTCTTCGAGTGTTGCTCCAAGTTTCTCGCAACACAAACCTGACCTGATGAAGTGCCCATAGCTCTGGCACAAAACGCGTTGTCAGTATTAGTTCTTTGATGTGGTATTGGGAATAATATAATATAATATATATATATAATATATATATATATATTACCTTATTATGTATACCTTATTATACATAAGGTGTATATACATATATAGACCTTAGAACTAAGAGCTAAGAATAAAGAAATCTTCTACGCCAACAGCCTCATATTTCTCCTTATTGTATAAGCACCAGGTAAACATCCAAATCCATTTTTGGGGGGTTTCATCGTGTATCCTATACTTTAAGTGTATTCTTGCTTATCTGACTGGGTAGGAAGGATAGTGCTCCACAGAGGAATAGCAATGTTCTGGGTGCTAAGAACAGGACCTTGGTGCACCAACCTCTTGAACATATGGATAAAAGTAGGAAAAAAAAATAAAGGAGAAGTTCTCTACAAGATCCTCCAACCACATTATAATGCTTGTTGAGGTGGTAGACTCCCTTTGTATTGCACAATTCTCTACATCCTATATGGCTGCAGTTTACTTTAGTTTATAGGATGATGAGCGTTTGCAGTGTGACATCTAGCAATTTGATTCAATTATAATCCTACAGTATAATATATACAACATAAAATGCCTGTCACTATAGAAAAGGCTAAAAGCTTGAAACTCTTCTTACAAAGTAAAATTCTCCAACGTGCGAATTGTATCAGAATCTCACGCTATATTTAGTCATCCTTCCCATTTAGAACACTTTGTGACATAAAAATAGCTTCATACTCCACAAACCTGTAAAGTGGCCTGGGTACACAGCTTCTGCAATTGATTACAATTTCATTCTTTATAGATATTACGCCCGCGGCTGTGTGCACATACCCTGGAGAGTATTACTGACGGAGTCATCTATGCCCCTGTGAATGGCACAATTTTCCCTCTATGACATAGAGGCCATTGCTACTGTGTAGCTGATGTTTCTTTTGTGTTTCATGTTGTGAAAAACTCGAATTATGCCTGGCGTAATCCCAAACTCTAGTCTGCACTTGGCCCACTGTCCAGGAGTGGAGGGGAGCCAATAAAAAATGAGCCAAAGCAAAGACTCAGCCATAGCAGTTTTGACAACGGAATAAGGCGGCCATGGAAGTGGATCATGCTGAAATGTAATCACACTTGTAATCGCACTTGATTCCTGAGCTGAAATTGAAATATTTTCTCATTCTGTGTGTCCACTGTAGTTACACACGGAATAAAAAAAGGAATTTTCCATTTCATGACGATCTTTATCGCTGATGTTTTATAATGTTTGTTCTGTTAATGTGATGATGGTATTCGCCAACAGTTTTTCTGGTCCTTTATAGCTAGAATTGCCCAGCACATGATGCATGAGTTATTGCTTGTATTTAGTCCATAGACAAGCTCCTTGGCAGGGTTGTAACATTGGATTAGGAAGGAATAGTAGCATGTCCATGAAGAGCCGCCTTATAAGGGTCAATTATCATTTTATTACTGTATAAAAGTATCTACTTGAGTTGATGTAAGTAGTTACATATATGCAGTATAAGCATTACAATCAGCTATTACAGGGCACCACCAAAGCGGAGCATATTGTTACCGTATATACTCGAGTATAAGCCGACCCAAGTATAAACCGAGGCCCCTAATTTTACCACAAAAACCTGGTAAAACCTATTTTTTTTTCTTGAGTATAAGCCGAGTTTGGGTTTTCAGTACATTTTTTTGTGTGGGAAAACTAGGTTTATACTCGAGTATATATGATCATTTACCTGACACACTGGCATGGCCAGTATACACCCCTACAGTAGCCAATTGTATCAGTGCCCCCAGTAGTCCCTGTTCCTCACAGTAACCAATAGTTACAGTGCCCCTAAAGAAGCCAATAGTCACAGTGCCCCACAGTAGTCAATAGTCACAGTGCCCCACAGAAGCCAATAGTTAGTGCCCTCACAATAGCCAATAGTTACAGTGCCCCACAGTAGCCAATAATTACAGTGCCCCCACAGTAGCCAATAGTCACAGTGCCCCACAGTAACCAATAAACAGAGTACTGCCAATAATCACAGCCACAGAGAAGTTGGCATTATAATAGCCACTTTTCTCTAGCCCCCACACTTATTATTGCCCTCTCTGTAGAATCCCCTGCCTCCTAAGAAATGAATGTGCTAAAGTATGTTTTGTGTGAAAAAAAAAACATTTGCTCACTTTTACTTGCCCACTAAAGCTGCAGTCATTTTCTCTTTAGCTGCAGTCTTAGCCAACTAGACCAGCTAAGGTGCAATTTACCTTTGTCCTGCCCTAGAGTGTCAGGAATTCCTGCACATGCGCAGTCTGTACTTGCATTGCTGTATAGACCTTTCTTGCACAGATGGGGAGTCAACAAACATCTGAAGGGGCGTGAAAAATTACAGCTGGACAAATCGAGCATGAGTTATAGACAATAGACAGTAGTGAAAGAGAACCTGCTGCTGGCAGGGAGGTAGGTAAAGTAAAATAAACTATTATAAACAACTCTGAATACTGACAAAGGCATTTTTAAAACCAGCATAGTGTAGGCTATGGGAACCTGTCACCAGCTAAATATGACATTCTTGATGGCAACATCCAGATTTAGCAGGCACACCTTGACCTGTAAGTGTGCTTAGCTTAATTTTTGTGTCTGATACAATGCCTTTGTTAGCATTTCATAACTTATATTTTTATGTCAGGTTTACATATAAGTTCATTCACATTACCTGTCTCTCTTCCTCCACACTCATGCATCTCCTTCCCCCTCCCCACTTCCTATCATGTCAATTGCGCAGGCAGGGGAGAGAGGGGGACGGTGTGGAGTAGAGGAAGAATGTATGAGGAGACACACAGGCTGCAGCTGCCCCTCCCCTGGGACTCACCACATGCACCTGGGAGGGAACCAGGTAATGTGAAATAATAAAAAAAAAAGACAAAGGCATTTTTAGAATCAGCACAGCATAGCCCAATAGAATCTGACGCCAGCTAAAAATGACGCTCCTGTTGACAGGTTCGTTTTAATGTAAACCCTGTCCAAAGGTGGTTATTGCCATGTGGGGTGTGGCTGGTTCTTTCTTTGGGCTTAATTTTCATACAGTAAATGTATATTTGAAATTTACTGAAATGTTGAAACTAATTTTTAAATATTACGTTATAGAATTGGTTTAATTAGAGAATATATCCCATTTTCATAGACCCAGTGGGGACATTTTTCAGAAGTGCCTGAAAGCAAAAATGTTCTAGTTGCTCATGGCAACCAATCAGACCTCAGCTCTGCTTTTCCGACAGCAGTTTATAAAATAAATGCTGAGCTCTGATTGGTTGCCACGAGCACCTAAAACAGTTGTGTTTTCAGACACTTAAATAAAAAACAAATATCTTTATAAATTTCACCCACTGGGTTTAGTTTGCAGTTTGCCTAAAATCTGAAAAGTCCACAACATTAACCAATCCCTTCTTTCAGACACGTTTTCCCCGCTATTGTAATCACTGCACTTGGCGCATTCTTCTATAGTATATTTGGTAAAATTAATCATCCAAACTGCCTTTTCATACTGGGAGATTTTGCTCTAGTAAATATATTGAGATGTGAAATTTGCAAGGATTTTTATTTGACGCTCTGTCTCTTTCTTCCATCATGGCAGAGTTAATTTACCTTCCCGCTGTGCGGAGCTTTACAGCACAATTCATTATGTAAGATGTTTAGTTGTTTTGTTTTTCCTTCTGTATATGTATGCAAACTAGTATTTTAATTACCCCTTTTAATATCCTTTCTTTCAGTTTTTTTTTTTACTTTCCTTTGTACTGACTGTAACTGCTCATTATGAGTTGTTAAAGATGCTCCCATATCTGTAGTGCAGGTGTCTTTGTTTTCTTTACTGTTCTGCTATCTGCCTATCACTAGGGGCACATGACTGCTGAGGCCCCATGAACATTTACATATGACTGAACTCTATAAAATTGATTTATAGTCCTCGAGTCTCAACTGCATTTGTGCAACGTGTCCATAAAATGGCCTGAGTGTCATTTGTATGTTGTCCATTTTTTAGTATCCGAGTATTGGCATATCATATCAAAAGCGTGACCCTTGAATGGTCACATGATTGTGTTTCCTGCTGTTGTGGTTATGCAGATGGCACCTCTGTGGCTTCCATGCGTTGTCTATATTTTTCACATTCCTATCGACTTATGGCAGTGGTGGTAAACCTATGGCACAGGTGCCAGAGGTGGCAATCGGAGCCATTTCTGTGGGTACTCACCAGACAGGAACAAATCCACCAAATCTTCCTGCAGTCCCAGGCAACTTAAAAGATGCTGCTCTCAGCGCTATTTTAAAGCAACACTTCTTTGGCTGTTTAGAACTGTGGGAAAAGTGAGAAGGTGTGGACATGGCTGCATTATCTTTGGAGCTCATCCTGCTGGATCCTTCATTCTTCCTCTACAGAGAGACCCTGGAGAGAGTCTGAATTTTCCCTCCTTCTTTCAACTGTATTTATGGCCTCAGGTGCTGATATGATTGTGATATGTGGAAGAACAGGTAGCAATAAGTTACTGCTTAAAATGCCATGTTGGCACATCACGGTAAATAAGTGGATTTTGGTTGCAGTTTGGGCACTCGGTCTCTAAAAGGTTCACCATCACTGACTTACGAGATGGCCCAAGCCACAAACATAGGCATGAAAAGACCACTTAGTTGTATTCCCCAAGAAGAGTTTTGAGTATACAGATGGTACCTGTGTGTCCTCGATATACTTCTCATTCCCGTAGACTTCTATAAGAAGACCCTAGTGGTAAATACTGGCAAGTATAGAATCAGCTCTGAGTTTTCAACAACCTCTATATGGAACTTTGAAGAACATGGTCCCGTACATGAGTCCAAAAATATTAATGGGGGAGATTCATTAAGCCTTCTCTGCCAGATTTTTGGTGAAAACGGTACATGAATCTCGTTCCCCCTGCCAGTTTTTGGCAATCTCAAACCAACATGCGGCTGCCATGGCGGACGGCAGGTTAGAACATGAACGACCGGCCCACCATATTTACTATAGTCTCCAACAGAAAACTGGCAGAGACTATAGCAAAAAAACTACAGCAGTTCTGATCAGGTCTACAGGTTGAAACTGGTGGAGTTTGCCATAGAGAGGCCATAGAGAATACTATTGCAGGACTGCCAGTGGGTTTTCAAGAGTGGGTCTCTAAAAGTCAGTCTCAATGAGTTCTCCCCGTTGTGTCATTTTGCCATCTGCTAAAAAATGGGTAGTACATGGATATGAACTCAAGAAACACTCATACAATGTTGTGTTGAAGCTTTTAGTTATTGGACCACTCATTTAAGAAAATTAAAACGTAATTTATCAGGTAAAAAGAACTTTGACTTTGAATTATGCTGTAGTCCTTGAATATTGAATATTGCGTGTTTTATTCAAAAGGTCACATAAGCCAAAAACTGAAGCCAAGCAAAAGGCTTGAACTGCATTCCAACTTTTTTCAGCTGTGCATTTGGAGAAACACCCAAACAGTGGCAGCTGCTTGTGGTGAACAATACATACATAAATATATGAAAGTATGGACACTGATGTATCCGTTGTATTATTAGATAACATGCCTGGAAATTGAAATACAGATAAATCTGCTACTTGGAGACTATGATAATATCATGGATATAGCAAATATGCAAATACAGTTTCCAGGATGGGATAAAAAAACATTGCCTCTTGACTACCTTGTAAGGTATGAAGAGGGATAATAGCCAAACCAGTATATCTTTTGCAGACGGAACAGATTCCCAACTGCAGACAGTGCTGTTTCAAAGTGGTTGCTTCACTTCAGTACAGTGTAGGGAAGTGGTTTAGCTGAGGGAGAGACTTTTGACTAGGTCAAATCGGGGTGCTCTCCTTTAGCATCAAAAATGCTCAAGAGTAACAATGTTTAAAGGGGTTTTTCCCACAAAGGCAAGTAAGGCCCTGCTGAGACCCCCGCAGATCGCGAGAACAAGGGGTCCGACCGACCCCTAGCCACTCCTCAGACTAATGGCTCGGCGATCTCCGGCAGCTCCGTAGAGATTAATGTATCAGAACGGTCATGTGCAGCCATCTGCTCTATTAGTCTGAGGATCGCTCTCGCAATCTGCGGGAGTTTTAGCAACGAGACTTCCACTGATCAGCAAGTTATGCCCCCAAACCCGTGAATAGGGCCTAACTTGCCTTTGTGAGAAAACCCTTTTAAGGTGTCGGCTACGAGTACTGAAAGCCCCCAGTTAACTGGAGTTGGGGTAAGAAAAAGACAGACACTTACTTTATTCTGGCAACTGGTATTTGTGTATTTGAGCAAAAGTTGGCAGGAGACAACCCCTGGAAAATGGAGACTGTTCCTTGTCTAAGGAGGCCACTCATTGACCAAACTGAACCCAGTGACACCAGGGAACTTCTTGTCTAACCCCAGTCTGAAACCAGATGTACCAGAGTGACACAAGGGCCCGGTTGTATGTGTTTACCATGACAACCTTTGGGGTTTGTCCACGTTCATTATAAACCCCATTGAAGCATGATGCCGTTTTTGCACCCCACCTCAAGCTTTCTACATTTATCATTAGTCTTTGCTTTTATTTTCTTAGTTTTAGAGTAATTATTGTTTTTCAATGTAAAGATGCAAGTGTTTTCCCGATACAGCTATATTTCTACCTGCCTCGCTCATTGTAATTTCTTGTAGGAAAATGCTGGAATATTAATGTGCATCCTCTGTGCTGTTTTGGCAAGTGATTTCATTACGAAGCCAGTTGTACTTACTGCCCTGAGGATGTGAAGTTATTTATTAAATGATATTGTTTGCTTAGGTCATACACAATGCCAAGGGCAGATTACTTGCAGTAATTAACAAGCATTAATTAGGTAGGAACAGGATATTCCATTTTTATGAATATTCTCCAAGAATTATAACTGCAAAGTAGTTTCTGTTAACCTTGGAAAGCCCTGTCATTTATTAACCCTGAAGACCTTATTTTTATTCTGTAAACTTGATTTAGTAGAAATCAGCAGAAATATCACATAAATAGTTATATTCTGTTCGGTAAGAATAGGATTTGATGTAAGTATATAGAATTGTAGTAGTTATCTGTTTCCTTATGTTCCTTAAGCTTCCTTGCATTAGTCCTCACCTGATATCAGGGCCGGCAATCGCACTGGGCATACCTGGGCAAGTGCCGGGGCCCAAAGATGCTAGAGGGGCCCACATAAGCCTGTAGGTAAGGAATGCATGGGATTGAAGGAGGCTGTGTCTAATGAATCCATATGAGATGAGGGGGATTTATATAAAATAACCATAAGGGGGCTGCATATAAAATAACCATGAGAGGGCTGTTTGGTGTGATAAACTAGGGAATATTTTAGGGAACAGGAGACTGTTTTAGTTTCTGAATTATTAATGCCGCCATGTGAGTTCACTGTAAAGGGGCCCACTGAGGCTCTGTTGCCCAGGGGCCTACTGATACCTGGAACCGACCCTGCCTGATACAATGAGGAATATTTATCAATCTGTGTTATAATTTGTCAAAAGAAAATGTCTAAAATGCCACATTGTTAAAGATTTTAGACACTTGTTCTTTAAATAACAAAAGGGTATTGGCCTTGTCAAAGGAGTGTGATGGTATAGAGGGTTGGGTTTAGGAAGCTCAAACTAAGCTAATTCGTGGTTCATGAATTCCTCAACAAAGCTTCAGTACCTGCTGATTGTCTAGAAACTTCTCAGAGGCCACGGTCAAAGCTGACTTAACAATATAAGGTGTCTGATGGCCACGATCAGCGTCAGTATTCACCATAGGCCTTGAAACTTGGCTGTACATCAATGCATTGCATTTATCATTACATTCATGTTTCCTCTGACATATTTTCAGTCCCCTTGTATTTTGTATACTAGCCACCATCTTTAAGAAGACTACCTTGAAGAACACTTTAACTCAGACTGCTGTGTGGGTGTCTCAAAAAGACTTGTCAGTATATAAACCCTTATATGGTTGGTACAATGATAGTTTGTTAAACAGCCGCATTCTCCCAGCATCTGTTTCACAGTATTGCTGGCCTGGTAATCACTTTCATCTCTACATTTGCGAAAAGGAGGTTTAGACATGAAGACTGTCCACGTATATTTATGCTCAAGACTCATATGATCTATGAATCTGATACAATGTGGCTCAATTGTTTTCTATTCTATTTTTTAAAAAAGTGACTCGGCTAATATTTATTTAACATTTTATTTAACATTTATGTGGACTGAAATTTTGTGACATACTTTATAGAAGCCAATACATGGGTCAGTGTTATCTATATAGAGGTTATTGTACAGGGAGGAGGAAGGGGAGATAAGCTGTGACATCATCTATTGTCAGTAGTGATGTAATGATGGGTCAATGTTATCTATATAGAGGTCATTGTACAGGAAGGGGGAGGAGATAAGCTGTGACATCATCTATTGTCAGTAGTGATGTAATGATGGGTCAGTGTTATCTATATAGAGGTCATTGTACAGGGAGGGGGAGGAGATAAGCTGTAACATCATCTATTGTCAGTAGTGATGTAATGATGGGTCAGTAATCCCAGGATTTGCACCTGTTCTGTATGTTCAACCACTCCTGGCTTAATCTCCCATTAATCGATGAAATAACCAAGTCTCTTAGGTACTGACTATTAGGAACGAGATTAACCTATCTATATAGAGGTCATTGTACAGGGAGGGGGGAGGAGATAAGCTTACTCATCGAAGTCATTAGTGTGATGTAATATGGGTCATGTGCTATCTATATAGAGGTCATTGTACAGGCGGGGGAGGAGATAAGCTGTGACATCATTTATTGTCAGTAGTGATGTAATGATGGGTCAGTGTTTCTATAATAGTCATTGTACAGGAATGGGAGGAGATAAGCTGTGACATCATCTAAACGTCGAAGTGATGTAATAATGGGTCAGTGTTATCTATATAGAGGTCATTGTACAGAGGGGAGGAAGATAACTGTGACTCATCTATTGTCAGTAGTGAAGTAATGATAGGTCCCGTTATCTATATAGAGGCTATTGTAAGGAGGGTCAGGAGATAAGCTGTGACTCATCTATTGTCATAGTGATATAATGATAGGTCATGTTATCTATATAGAGGTCATTGTACAGGGAGGGGGAGGAGATAAGCTGTGACATCATCTATTGTCAGTGTGATGTAATGAGGGTCAGCGTTATCTATTAGAGTCATTGTCACAGGGAGGGGGAGGAGATAGCTGTGACATCATCTATTGTCAGTAGTGATGTAATGATGGGTCAGTGTTATCTATATAGAGGTCATTGTACAGAGGGGGGAGGAATAAGCTGTGACATCATCTATTGTCATATGATGTAATGATGGTCAGTGTTATCTATATAGAGGTCATTGTACAGGGGAAGAGATAAGCTGTGACATAATCTATTGTCAGTAGTGATGTAATGTGGGTCAGTGTTATCTATATCGAGGTCATTGTACAGGGAGGGGGTGTAGATAAGCTGGGACATCATCTATTGTCAGTATTGATGTAATGATGGGTCGTGTTTCTGTATAGAGGTCATTGTACAGGGAGGGGGAGGGATAGCTGTGACATCATCTATTGTCAGTAGTGATGTAATGATGGGTCAGTGTTATCTATATAGAGGTCATTGTACAGGGGGGGAGGAGATAAGCTGTGACATCATCTATTGTCAGTAGTGAAGTAATGATAGGTCCCTGTTATCTATAGAGGCTATTGTAAGGAGGGTCAGGAGATAGCTGTGACATCATCTATTGTCAGTAGTGATATAATGATAGTTCAGTGTTATCTATATAGAGTCATTGTACAGGGAGGGGGAGGAGATAGCTGTGACATCATCTATTGTCAGTAGTGATGTAATGATGGGTCAGCGTTATCTATATAGAGGTCATTGTACAGGGGGGGGAGGAGATAGCTGTGACATCATCATCTATTGTCATTAGTGATGTAATGATGGTCAGTGTTATCTATATAGAGGGTCATTGTCCGGGAGGGGGGAGGAGATAAGCTATACATCATCGAATGTTCATTAGTGATGTAATAATGGGTCAGTGCTATCTATATAGAGGTCTATTGTACAGGCGGGGGAGGAGATACGCTGTGACATCATTTATTGTCAGTAGTGATGTAATGATGGGTCAGTGTTATCTTATAGAGGTCATTGTACAGAATGGGGAGGAGATAAGCTTGTACATCATCTAACGTCAGAAGTGATGTAATAATGGGTCAGTGTTATCTATATAGAGGTCATTGTACAGGGAGGGGGAGGGGATAATGCTGTGACATCATCTATTGCATAGTGATGTAATGATGGGTCAGTGTTCTATATAGAGGTCATTGTACGGAGGGGGAGGAGATAAGCTGTGACATCATCTATTGGTCAGTATTGAAGTATGATAGGTCCCGTTATCTATATAGGAGGCTATTGTAAAGGAGGGTCAGGAATAAGCTGTGACATCATCTATTGTCAGTAGTGATATATGATAGTCAGTGTTATCTATATAGAGGTCATTGTACAGGGAGGGGGAGGAGATAAGCTGTGACACTCATCTATTGTCAGTAGTGATGTAATGATGGGTCAGCGTTATCTATATAGAGGTCATTGTACAAGGAGGGGGAGGAGATAGCTGTGACATCATCTATTGTCAGTGTGATGTAATGATGGGTCAGTGTTATCTATATAGAGGTCATTGTCAGGGAGGGGGGAGGAGATAAGCTGTGACATCATCTATTGTCAGTAGTGATGTATATGGGGTCAGTGTTATCTATATAGAGGGTCATTGTACAGGGGGAAGAGATAAGCTGTGACATAATCTATTGTCAGTAGTGATGTATGATGGGTCAGTGTTATCTATATCGAGTCATTGTACAGGGAGGGGGTGTAGATAAGCTGGGACATCATCTATTGTCAGTAGTGATGTAATGATGGGTCAGTGTTATCTGTATAAGGTTCATTGTACAGGAGGGGGAGGGTAAGCTGTGACATCATCTATTGTCAGTAGTGATGTAATGAGGGGTCAGTGTTATCATAAAGGTCATTGTACAGGGGGGAGAGGAATAAGCTGTGACATCATCTATAGTCAAGTGATGTAATGATGGTCAGTGTTATCTATATAGATCATTGTACAGGGAGGAGGAGGAGATAAGCTGTACATCATCTATATCAGTAGTAGGATGTAATGGATGGGTCATTGTTATCTATATAGAGTCAGGACATGAGGAAAGAAAATAGCTGTGACATACATCTCTGTCAGTAGTCGATGTACTGATTTGACTATGGAAGACTTTCTGGCCAGAGGGTTTTTATGGCTGACCATGTCAAATGTTCAAAAGAGGCCTGGATGACTTTCGTGGAGAAAAAATATCCCTGGTTTATGAGGAACAATTCTAAAGGTTGGTCCTTGTTGTTTGTTTTTCTTAGCCTTATATACGATGAATATACTATGATTTTATATCATTGGTTTGTTTTTTGTTAGTTCTGTACGGGTGTACCTGCACATGAACAAAATATTTTCCTCACTAGCTAGCACGGACCGTCCTCATTCGAATTCTATCTGATAGTCTTATACAACAAAGGCTGTGAATTTCATATGTCTGCCCATAGTCTGACTGTTACAGACGGAAACACATAGAGCAGGGTCCTATCTCCCGTCATTTTTGGTTGGTGGCATTTCAATGGTTATCTGACACAGGAGCAAGCTTACTCCTGCAGAAAGTCTCACATAGGGATTATAACCCATATAACCTAAGGTTACAATAGAGATGATGAGTTGAACCATGCTCGTAGACCGATAGCTTGATGCCGGTGGTCAGTAGACATTAGTGTCACCGAAACTGTCCTTTCGTTGCTACATCATCTATTGTCAGTAGTGATGTAATGATGGGTCAGTAATCCCAAGATTTGCACCTGTTCTGTATATTCAACCACTCCTGGCTTAATCTCCCATTAATCGATGAAATAACCAAGTCTCTTAGGTACTGACTATTAGGAACGAGATTAACCTATCTATATAGAGGTCATTGTACAGGGAGGGGGGAGGAGATAAGCTATGACATCATCTAATGTCAGTAGTGATGTAATAATGGGTCAGTGCTATCTATATAGAGGTCATTGTACAGGAGGGGGAGGAGATAAGCTGTGACATCATTTATTGTCAGTAGTGATGTAATGATGGGTCAGTGTTATCTATATAGAGGTCATTGTACAGGAATGGGGAGGACATAAGCTGTGACATCATCTAACGTCAGAAGTGATGTAATAATGGGTCAGTGTTATCTATATAGAGGTCATTGTACAGGAGGGGGAGGAGATAAGCTGTGACATCATCTATTGTCAGTAGTGAAGTAATGATAGGTCCCTGTTATCTATATAGAGGCTATTGTAAAGGAGGGTCAGGAGATAAGCTGTGACATCATCTATTGTCAGTAGTGATGAAATGATAGGTCAGTGTTATCTATATAGAGGTCATTGTACAGGGAGGGGGGAGGAGATAAGCTGTGACATCATCTATTGTCAGTAGTGATGTAATGATGGGTCAGTGTTATCTATATAGAGGTCATTGTACAGGGGGAGGAGATAAGCTGTGACATCCTCTATTGTCAGTAGTGATGTAATGATGGGTCAGTGTTATCTATATAGAGGTTATTATACAGGGAGGAGGAGGAGATAAGCTGTGACATCATCTATTGTCAGTAGTGAAGTAATGATGGGTCAGTGTTATCTATATAGAGGTCATTGTACAGGGGGAAGAGATAAGCTGTGACATAATCTATTGTCAGTAGTGATGTAATGATGGGTCAGTGTTATCTATATAGATAACACTGACCCATCATTACTCTACCTTTATAGGTAGATTCGTGGTGGTAGGTTCCCTTTAAATATAGAGCTTGTGTCTGGGGAAGCCCTGGAGACCATATATGGACAGATGCTGATCTGAGCCTGATGATGTGGCCCTTGGTCTCCGCTAAGCCGATGTCTGTACAAGCAATTCTGTACTGTGAGTTCAGGCTTTCTAAGTATTTACTCTGCGGACCAGCGCCGGGACATGCCGGGACCTGGGGGGAAAATCCGTGACAATCTCATAGCTGCCCGTGACGCGGGGCAAAGCTAAGAAAAACGGGACTTTCCCGGCAAAATCGGGACGGTTGGGAGCTATGTGTCAGTAGTGATGTAATGATGGGTTAGTGTTATTTATATAGAAGTCATTATACAGGGAGGGGGAGGAGATAAGTTGTGACATCTATTGTCAGTAGTGATGTAAAGATGGGTCAGTGTCATCTATATAGAGGTCATTGTACAGGGAGGGGGAGGAGATAAGCTGTGACATCATCTATTGTCAGTAGTGATGTAATGATGGGTCAGTGTTATCTATATAGAGGTCATTGTACAGGGAGGGGGAGGAGATAAGCTGTGACATCATCTAACGTCAGAAGTGATGTAATAATGGGTCAGTGTTATCTATATAGAGGTCATTGTACAGGGAGGGGGAGGGGATAAGCTGTGACATCATCTATTGTCAGTAGTGATGTAATGATGGGTCAGTGTTATCTATATAGAGGTCATTGTACAGGAGGGGGAGGAGATAAGCTGTGACATCATCTATTGTCAGTAGTGAAGTAATGATAGGTCCCTGTTATCTATATAGAGGCTATTGTAAAGGAGGGTCAGGAGATAAGCTGTGACATCATCTATTGTCAGTAGTGATATAATGATAGGTCAGTGTTATCTATATAGAGGTCATTGTACAGGGAGGGGGAGGAGATAAGCTGTGACATCATCTATTGTCAGTAGTGATGTAATGATGGGTCAGTGTTATCTATATAGAGGTCATTGTACAGGGGGAAGAGATAAGCTGTGACATAATCTATTGTCAGTAGTGATGTAATGATGGGTCAGTGTTATCTATATCGAGGTCATTGTACAGGGAGGGGGTGTAGATAAGCTGGGACATCATCTATTGTCAGTAGTGATGTAATGATGGGTCAGTGTTATCTGTATAGAGGTCATTGTACAGGGAGGGGGAGGGGATAAGCTGTGACATCATCTATTGTCAGTAGTGATGTAATGATGGGTCAGTGTTATCTATATAGAGGTCATTGTACAGGGAGGGGGAGGGGATAAGCTGTGACATCATCTATTGTCAGTAGTCAGTGTTATCTATATAGAGGTCATTGTACAGGGGGGAGGAGGGGATAAGCTGTGACATCATCTATTGTCAGTAGTGATGTAATGATGGGTCAGTGTTATCTATATAGAGGTCATTGTACAGGGGGGAGGAGGAGATAAGCTGTGACATCATCTATAGTCAGTAGTGATGTAATGATGGGTCAGTGTTATCTATATAGAGGTCATTGTACATGAAGGAAAAGAAAATAAGCTGTGACATCATCTCTTGTCAGTAGTGATGTAATGATTTGACTATGGAACTCTCTGCCGCAGGAGGTTGTTATGGCAGACTCTATGTACATGTTCAAAAGAGGCCTGGATGACTTTCTGGAGACAAAAATATCCTGGGTTATGGGTAAAATTCTTAAAGGTTGCTCTTGTGTCTTTTTCTAGCCTTATATACTATGATACTATGATTTTATCTGTGTTTTTTTTTGTTAGTCTAAGGGTACCTGCACAGAACACAAATATTTTCTCTAGCTAGCAGACCTCCTCATTCGATTCTATAGGCTTATACATAAGGCTGTGAATTTCATAGTCCCTTGCATGAGTTGACTGTACAAGATGGAAACAATAGAGCAGGTCCTATTCCCGATTTTATGGTTGGCATTTTCAATGGTTATCGACACGGGAGCAGAGCTTACCTGCAGAAGTCTCATGGGATATAAACCCATATAACCTAAGTGTTACAAATGATTTTGAAATATCAGTTGTCTTAATAATTTACTTACCGTATATACTTGAGTATAAGCCGACCCGAGTATAAGCCGAAACCCCTAATTTCAACACAAAAAACTGGGAAAACCATTTGACTCGAGTATAAGCCAAGGGTGGGAAATGCATTGGTTACAGCCTCCCAGTATATAGTCTGCCAGCCCCTGTAGCATACAGCCTGCTCAGGCCCTGTAGCATACAGCCTGCCCAGCCCCTGTAGTAGGAAAAAAAATAACACTGTACTCATCTTTCCGACGTCCCCCATAGGTCCTTTTCTGTCTCAGCCTGTCTCAGACAGAAGAGGACCTATGATGTCAGATGATGTCAGAAAGGTGAGTTTTGACTTTACTTTTTTAGTTGACTCGAGTATAAGCCGAGTTAGGGTTTTTGAGCACAAATTTTGTGTTGAAAAACTAGGCTTATACTCGAGTATATAAGGTAATTCTTTGTGCATGCTATATTCAAGCATAGGAAACACTGTACAGTCTATACCCTCATACTGCAAACTTTAACTTGAAATTTTCAATGTGATGTAATGATGGGTCAGTGTTATCTATATAGAGGTCATTGGACATGAAGGAAAAGAAAATAAGCTGTGACATCATCTCTTGTCAGTAGTGATGTAATGATTTGACTATGGAACTCTGCCACAGGAGGTTTTTATGGCGGACTCTATGTACATGTTCAAAAGAGGCCTGGATGACTTTCTGGAGAAAAAAATATCCTGGGTTATGAGGAAAATTCTTAAAGGTTGGTCTTGTGTGTTTTTCTAGCCTTATATACTATGATACTATGATTTTATCTGTGTTGTTTTTTGTTAGTCTTAGGGTACCTGCACAGAACACAAATATTTTCTCTAGCTAGCAGACCTCCTCATTCGATTCTATAGGCTTATACACAAGGCTGTGAATTTCATAGTCCCATGCATGAGTTGACTGTACAAGACGGAAACAATAGAGCAGGTCCTATTCCCGATTTTATGGTTGGCATTTTCAATGGTTATCGACACAGGAGCATAGCTTACCTGCAGAAGTCTCATGGGATATAAACCCATATAACCTAAGTGTTACAAATAGAGATGAGTGAACATGCTCGTCCGAGCTTGATGCTCGGTCGAGCATTAGGGTACTATTATTTCAGCGCTTCTTGCGCATCTGTTTACATTCCCCTCACCCGGCATATCCTAAACTTATAAGAACGCTACTACACTTGATCTTATACAAAAGGTTCTTAGAAGTGCTGTTTGGGGAGTAGCCTAGAGACAGGGGCTTGGATTGGCGAAAGCTCGCCTGGCAGCGGAGCGCCAGCTCCATGCGCATCATGCGCTTCTTGCGCATCTGTTTACATTCCCCTCACCCGCCATATCCTAAACTTATAAGAACGCTACTACACTTGATCTTATACAAAAGGTTCTTAGAAGTGCTGTTTGGGGAGTAGCCTATAGACAGGGGCTTGGATTGGCGAAAGCTCGCCTGGCAGCGGAGCGCCAGCTCCATGCCAAGATCCAACTAACATAGTTTTAACTGCAGCACCTTTAATCTACTAAAATGGCGATTTTTGACAGGGCCCACTGGCTGTGCATGTACTCATGCCTTTAGGTTCTGGTCAAAGGAGGCCACCTACCCGGTCCTATGTGAGAACATTTGTGTGAGTGCCACATACAGGCACTCAATCTATTCCATTTTGGCGGAGGGCACACTACCCGGTCCTCTGTTTTAAAAATTTTTGGGACTGCCATATACAGGCACTCAATCTATTCCAGTTTACGGGGGCCACCCTACCTGTCCTCTGGTTTGAAAATTTTGGGGGCCACCCATACAGGCCTCAATCTATTCCATTTTACTGCA
Source organism: Engystomops pustulosus (assembly GCA_019512145.1). Taxonomy (NCBI): domain Eukaryota; kingdom Metazoa; phylum Chordata; class Amphibia; order Anura; family Leptodactylidae; genus Engystomops; species Engystomops pustulosus. The sequence continues at coordinate 25,156,889 of CM033649.1, read as the reverse complement.
GGGCCCTACCTGCTCCCTGGTTGAAACATTTTGGGACTGCCACATACAGGCACTCAATTATTCCATTTACACTGGAGGGCCACCACTGCTCCTCTGGTTGAAACATTTTGGGACTGCCACATACAGGCACTCAATCTATCACTTGTTACTGGAGGGCACTACCGCTCCTTGGGTTGAAAAAATGTTGGGACTGCCACATACAGGCACTCAATCTATTCTTTTACTGAGGGCCACTACCTCTCCTCGGTGTGTGAAACAGTTTTGGGACTGCACACTAAGGCACTCAATCTATTCCATTTTAGGAGGGCCACCTAACTGCTCCTCTGGTTTTGAAAATGTTTGGGAATGCCACATACAGGCACTCAATCTTCCATTTATGAGGCCACCTACCTGCTCCTCTGGTTGAAAATTTTTGGACTGCCACATAAGCCTCAATCTATTCCATTTTACTGAGCCACCTATGTCTCTGGTTAACATTTTTGCGACTGCAACAGACTCATCTTTCCATTTTTATGGAGCCACCTCACGCTCTGGTTTGACATTTTTGAGCCACACAGGCATATCTATTCATTACGAGGCACCTACCTGCTCCTCTGGTTTGAAAAGTTTGGGACTGCACACATCAACAGGCACTATTCCAATTAAATTGTTCCATAGCACCTCCAACTTGTCTCCATTGCTACCTCCAAAAGTCGTCCATATAGCTGCCTCCTACATCGTCCTTTATCAAACAGGTGTGTGTCAGGCAGAATTTGGGTTGTTTTTCATGGATCCACATCAAGTGTTAACTTTGTCGCCACCTGCTGTGTTTTCCACAAAATATACGCAAACTTTTACCATTAGGGAATATATTTCAGCGCTTCTTGCGCATCGTTACATTCCCCTCACCCGGCATATCCTAAACTTATAAGAACGCTATACACACTTATCTTATACAAAGGTCTTAGAAGTGCTGTTTGGGGAGTAGCCTAGAGACGGGCTTGGATTGGCGAAAGATCGCTGGCAGCGGAGCGCCAGCTCCATGCGCTCATGCGCTTCTTGCGCATCTGTTTACATTCCCCTCACCCGCCATATCCTAAACTTATAAGAACGCTACTAACTTGACTTATACAAAAGGTTTCTAGAAGTGCTGTTTGGGGGAGTAGCCTAGAGACAGGGCTGGTTGGCAAAGCCGCTGGCAGCGGAGCGCCAGCTCCATGCGCCATCATGCGCTTCTTGCGCATCTGTTTACATTCCCCCACGCCCCATATCCTAAACTTATAAGAACGCTACTACACTTGATCTTCTACAAAGGTTCTTAAGAGTGCTGTTTGGGAGTAGCCTGAGAACTCAAAAGAGACAGGGGCTTGGATTGGCGAAAGCTCGCCTGGCAGCGGAGCGCCAGCTCCATGCGCATCATGCGCTTCTTGCGCATCTGTTTACATTCCCCTCACCCGCCATATCCTAAACTTATAAGAACGCTACTACACTTGATCTTATACAAAAGGTTCTTAGAAGTGCTGTTTGGGGAGTAGCCTAGAGACAGGGGCTTGGATTGGCGAAAGCTCGCCTGGCTGCAGAGCGCCAGCTCCATGCGGCATCATTCTCTTCTTGCGCATCTGTTTACATTCCCCTCACCCGCCATATCCTAAACTTATAAGAACGCTACTACACTTGATCTTATACAAAAGGTTCTTAGAAGTGCTGTTTGGGGAGTAGCCTAGAGACAGGGGCTTGGATTGGCGAAAGCTCGCCTGGCTGCAGAGCGCCAGCTCCATCCCAAGATCCAACTAACATAGTTGCAGCACCTTTAATCTACTACTAGTTCACTGCCTCCATAATAATAATAATAATAATCTTTATTTATATAGCGTCATCATATTCTGTAGCGCTTTACAAATCATAGAAAACAAATACAAATGTAATGTAACAGAGCACAACATTTGTATGGAACCAATCTCTTTATTCATTCTTACTCAACTGTGTTTTCTTTTCTCGATCCATTCTTTTACTCGCTAACCGATCTTTCCCCTTACACGATTCCTAATATTGTCTACCTAATCTTCCATCTTCCAATCCCGTCCTTTTTTAAGCCTCACATGCTTAATATCTTGTCAGCACCTCCTTGCCTGAAAACCTTCCCCCCATGGGTGTCCATCTTCACGTTTACAATTCGAGGAAGCCGATGGTCTCGAATAGGTTACAACACCATGTGGGCGGTAGACATTCACGAGACACAGATAAACAGCGGGTTATACACTGGAACTCACTACTAAAATCATTGCGAGACACGTATTAAAGGACAATCTGATACCAGGACCAGTACATATCCATCCAGTAACTTGACTGGAAGCGTCTATTGTCCATATTCTCCTTCCTTCTAAACACTTATCATTATGCTAATGTCTTTGCATCGCTTTCTATGGTTATGTTCTAGAATACTCCAGAGCTTCACACTTTTAGCTGTGATGTATCACTCGCCACACGTTGACACTCTCCTTTGCTGCAGTGATCATTAGCAAGGGGGGAGACGTCTATCAGCAACTTGAAGTCGGATCGTGTGAGAGGCTCTTGTTAACATAATTCAAAGTTGGATGAGCAATTTTAACGTTATTTAGAAGAAGGATGCCTTGGATAACAAATATACGAAAGATGTACACACATCCCGGTGTTGAGTTCCACTGTTTGATCATGATTATTGATGGTAGTTTCCCATACAATAATGAGTTGTCTTTGGAACTTATTCATTTTTTAATGTGAGTTTTTCTCTTTTGTACCTTTTGAAATGCTGCATAATCAAACCCATATGGAGACACAATCAATAGTAATCTGCATTAGATAAAAAATCTATGCAGCTTCTGATATCTCCCTGAAATGAGTCATCGTAGGTTATAGTAAACCTCACGGTAATAGTATTAAAAAAAAGCGAGACAACAACATAATTAATGCATGATAATAAACATTCAACCTAATTAAGTACTCCTGGGTCAGGTAGTACTTAACTTTTAATAAAGCCGATATCAATTAAATGAAAAAAAATGACGCTACACACCTCTCGAAATGCACAAACCGCCTTTGTGGAAGATGAAGTTAAATACTAAAATTAAGAGATTAAACTTGCTCAAATGAAAGATCTTCTGATATGGAAGGAGGTAAACTCTGAGGTAGATATTAAACTCCATTGGCAAAGAGGTTAAAATCACTTAGAAACTGTACTATAACGGATGAGACACCCACGGTAGAGATCTTCCATTAGTTGGTTATTGACAATGCACAGTCACTAATGTCATGTTGTTTGCATTGGTTATTATCAGTAAAGATAATAATAACATAATAATAATGAGATCATAGGATATAAGAGTATAAGATATCTTTCCGCTATGCCAGTGACGCGAAACCTTTTAGAGCCTCAGTGCCCAAACTTCACACAAAGCCACTTATTTTTGCAAAGGCCAGCGCAGCACTTAGCATTTTTTTTTTTCCTTTCCATTAACAACTTTCAATCCTTCAGCCTCCTGAAGGCACCAACCCAGTTGAAAGGAGGAGGGCAAATTCATCTTCATTGTAGAGTTTCTGCCGGCAGTTCTATAGTTCTGTCTGGTGAACTTCATGCTGGGTGATGGCCTGGGTGCCCACAGAAAGGCTCCAAGTGTCCGCCTCTAGCACCAGTGCCATAGGTTCGCCAACCCTGCGCTATGCCATATCACTTTTTAATCTTACACATAACTAGTTGTAAATTGGCCCAAATCTGCAGGACATTACTACAGAGCAAGAGAGTTATGCAGGTTATACCGGTATCCTATCTGTATTCTGTATATTATACAGTTAGGCTGGATTCACACACCGGCGCCCGCCGTACCGTAGCACGGCGGGCACACTGGCACGTTGCGGTTAAGGAGGAGGGGGAGAGGCGCCCTCTCCATAGGGAATATTGGCGCACGGCGCCGTAGCCCTGAAAAATAGGACATGTCCTATTTTTTCCGGGGCAACGGAGCATTACGGTGCCGCACTGTGCGGCACCGTACCGCTCCCGTAGGCCGCGCGCCCATTTTCCGTTATGGGGGGCGTATATCGCCGTATTACGTCGCCGTATATACGTCCCCCTTTGCGGTAGTGTGAATGCAGCCTTAGAGTACTGAGCAACTGTACATAGTGTTCATCACATATTATAGAGCAGGAGAAGCGAGCAGATTTGTACAGTTTACTATTTGAAGACAGCTTGTATAGAACAGGAGGAGCTGCGCAGGTTATACATAGTATCTCTACTGCAAGGCCCTGTTTTATATTATAGAGCTGGGTTATGACAGACTGTACACAAGGTCTATCACATTTATACAGTAGAGCGGAGAAAATGAACAGATGGTCTTTTTCTATTGCAGACAGCTTGTTAATGAGCACTTTGATCTGTGTTGATTCTATGCGGAGGAGTCGGTGGCGGATCTCCATCTATCCGAGACCATACATACTAGCTACCCATTACTCATAGACCGCCCCTTTGACTTTTCAGCTATATAAGCAAAGATTTAAGCATTGAAATTGCAGTTATGTTGGATCTTTACTCATAAACTGTAGAATCTGCTTATCATTGTATAGATATTTCCAAGGGACTTAATGCAGTGAATATGAATCAGATACCGGAGAAGGGGGGGGGGTCTGATCACATGAGGAAGCCCCGTTATATTACAAGACAGTATTCACTTTGATGGAATATTGAGATCACACATTCTTGTTGAAGCCAATGGAAAACTTGTCACGCTTATGCACTGGGCTACAACTCAAGGAAACATAGTCCATTATGTGATACTGGGGATCCCAAGGATTGGATCCCCCAACACTATCTGACACTAATTCCATGTCTAGATACTAACAAAGAAGGAAAGCAAAATAATCACTTTTTATTTTAATGACAATTCAATATAGTATAAAACAGCATTCGGTATAAATATATGTAATTAGTTTCAACCTGATGAAGGCATTTTTTCAATACCGATGTTGTTGTTTTATATCATATGAGATGTCGTTAAATAAAAAATGGACTTATGACGTTTACAACCCGTGGTTCTCAATCTCTGTAATGCTGCTTCTTCATTTAAGAAACATATTATATATAACTATAGACCCTATAACTAAGGTGAGTGCTCTACCTATATAATTAATACTGTTAATTGTATTCCTGCACTTGAGTCTCTTGTTTTTTGTGTTCCCTTATGCTTGGAGCAGCTAGTCCTATTTTGTATTACTGAAATTACTAAAACCCTAGATCTAAAATATTTTTACCATATATCTCTTTGCCTATCTAAGCTGAGCAAACCTGTATCTGAAGCAACTGCTGGAGGCAGTTACGTATATAAATGGGGCCTAAAAAACATATGGAACTCGTTTAAAAGATAGAAAAAATTAAAATTTAATCATCCCTTTTCCCTAGAATGCATATACAGTATGAATAAACTAAATAAACTCATTAACATGTTAGTATAACTGAGTGCCTAAATGCCTGATCTATCAAATATAAAAAAATAACCATACAAATGGTGTAACAGAGAAAAGTTGCACATTTCAAAACATCACTTTTTCCAGTTCAACAATGGATCAAAAGGAATCCCAAAGGTTGTAAGCCCATGATCAGTGCTGGCACCAATCTTAGTGTTGACCCTGAATTGCTATCGGCAAAGCCTCAAGGGATGGACAATCCTATAGAAAATTGTGGCTTACACATCTCCATAACCCGGAAGTGTGCAATTCATTATTGAATACTTGCAAAACTTTTAGGCATTTTTCAAAACTCTGTTGATTGCAATTGGTCGATTTCAACTATTTTTTTTTTCCAATTTCCAGAACATTGCACAGAATCTTATGGTCAGGGTCGTAGCTACAGTGGTAGCAGCCGTAGCTGAGCAGACTGTACTGTGCCCGTTGTATGTATATGGGAAGGGGACCCCATTCAGAAATTTTCTATGGGTCCCTGCCTCTCTAAGTTAAGCTCCCGATTAGGGTCAGTTAGAATACACCTCGTCCCCTAGAAACAAGCCCTTGTTTATTGGAAAATAAAAAAAGATTTGCCTTTTGAGATGTGGGAAGTGAAAAACTGAAATGCAAAAGCAGAAAACTATTAAAGGAGTTGTCTATTTTGCCTGATTAATTTAAGACCCTAAAAGGTCACCTGACTATGGTGCCATTTAGAAGTGCGACCTGTCCCCTAGAAACAAGGCCTTTGTTATCGGAAAAATAAAAAAAAAAGATTTGGCTCATGCAATGTGGGAAGTAAAAACTGAATGTAAAAAGAGAAAAGGTAATAGGGGTTGTGTCCTCTTTGCCAGGTTAAGTTTAAGACCCTAATAGAGTCACCCATATTATACTATACTCTGTAAGTTTCTCTTTTGCCACTGGAGGCCATGGGCCATGTGATCTCTTGGTAGTAGGACCTTGCTGCTGATTTGTGTCTACCAGTGGTGATGGAAAAATTAAACATGTAAGTATATATAGGTCCCTCTATTGGGGTCTTATGCTTGAACCATGTTTAAAAGTTAAGTGTAAGTGGGCAACACCTTTCATCATGAGACATAGACTCACTGTCTATCTGTGTGCTGTGTGTTATGAACTCCATGGTAGGTGTTAATTTATTAATAATATATACTGACTGCATTCCTAAAATTAACAAGATAAAAAAAAAAAAAATCTGCAGTCAGGATCCTAGGTAAGAAATTTATCTTTCAGTGGAATTTTTTTTTTATCTTCTAACTGAAAGAAAAACATAATGAAGCCTCTAGCAATGTAGCAATCATAAGGATGCAGAGCTTAATCTTTGGAAAGTATAGCATAAGTCTTACTGGCTGGTTATTATAGCTGCCGCAAGGAGAGGCATTTATCTTGGAGTGTTCATAGCGAAATCCCATTCGCTACATAATTAAACACTATTTAAATAATGAATGCTACAACAACATACTAGTAGTTATTTCCATAGAAAAACGATTGATGAAGAGTCACGTTAGGATTTTAGTGGGTACAAAAAAAAAATTCAGAATTAGCTGGAACTTTTTGGCAAGTCCTTGGCAGAGATATCGACACTTGAGTTCTATGTCGCTCCTGAATGTTTATGAGATCGCTGGTCCCTTTTTCAGAGCACCAGAGGGCACACTTCGGCTTCCATTTAACAACAAACACTCTTCCAAAACCTGCTGTGCTAAGTGAATGTTAACTATGAAATCTTGGCTCGCCTTTTATTGCAGCGCTTAACAGGATCTATCAATGTCAACTGTGCTTACTACATCCACCGCTGCAGCAACTATGTGAATGATTACTGTGATAATGTTTGCATTTCCCTATTCCATCCCATCAGATACGTCTTCTTACTACTACCCGGCTATCGGGCTCGTCTTCCAGTAGCCAATCACGACAAATTGGGAATCATCTCATTCCAGCCATGTGCCGGGGCTATTAATATTTGTTTGTCCCTCTTAATGATAAATCGGAATGTATTGCGTGATTTACATAAGTAGGTGTTGTGCTCATAGAAAAAGCCATATATTTATATATAATGACACAATGTAAAAGAGATTAAAACTATAAATCACTTCTGTTCAACCTTTAAAAGTTTGAAACATTTTATAAAAGACAGTGAAAAACTAATAGTATAAATCACAATACAAACATATTAATAGCTGGTCTGTCCTGCATCAAGTTCTCCATTTATTAAAGATCATAAATATTATTTAAATTATCCACAAAATATTATGAAAATATATAAAAATTGTGACAATAGCTACATCATCCTGTTGGTGGGTGGGGCATAAATTCAATGAACAAACTAATTACCATTCATAGCAGCATACATTTAAGCAAATTTAACCATCAATTTTAGGATCATGTTACTATTATAGGGGGGCTTTTATTATGGATTCAACATTTTTGGCCAGATCAGACCCCCATAGAGGTCAACTGAAGTCACAATGTGGAGAGCACTCTACGTCTCACTGGACCATGACCTGGGACATGTCCTATATTTTGCAGTTTTAGATGGCTTTCTATGGAGAGAAGAGGCTTGAGAAGCAGTCACCTCCTCCTTACTGCACTTGGCCACTGCTCGCACGCCCGGGTTCAGGTCCAGTCAAGCACACTTGCAAAGGGGCCTTACATGGAGAACAATGACATTGATACTGGGTTGTCTGGATTTAAAACATGGCTAGGAATGAGCGGACCCCACGGGCTCAACCCTTTCTTACCGGTAACCCTATGATCAGTGCTGGCACCAAATTGTAGAAAGGGCGAAAAGGTGTTTTTATTATCTTCCTGCGTTTTTGTTGTTTTAGTATCCCTACATTTTATTCTCCTTGATACACTTGTGCATAACTATTAGATACAGACTTCCAATAGTTAATCTGAGGGATCTCTGTACTTTAACAATGGCAGAGGTAATACCTACTCATAGACATTGGGGCAGATTTACTTATCCGGTCCATTCGCGATTCAGCGGCGCGTTCTCTGCTCTGGATTCGGGTCCGGCCGGGATTTATTAAGGCAGTTCCAGGTGGCGCTGCTGCGCTGAAGTTCCCCGGAACGCCTGGAATACACCGGCGGCTGAGTGAGGTAGGAGCAAAGCCCGCAACACATTTTTTTTAAAAAATGTGGCGGTTTTTCCAAATCCGTCGGGTTTTTGTTCGGCCACGCTCCCCGATTTCCGTCGCGTGCATGCCAGCGCCAATGCGCCACAATCCGATCGCGTGCGGCAAAATCCCAGGGCAATATAGGGAAAATCGGCGCAAATCAGAAATATTCGGGTAACACATCGGGAAAACGCGAATCAAGCCCTTATAAATGCCCCCCATGTATGTTATCACGGTGAGTTGGCTTGCAATATGTTGTCCAAACAATTGTTTTTTTTTGGAACAGATATAATAGTACAGGCAGTCCCCTACTTAAGAACACTCGACTTACATACACCCCAGTTACAAACGACCACTGGATATTGTAATTTATTGTGCTTTGTCCAGGCTCCAATAAACAACTATAACAGTTATCAAATGTGTCTGTAATGAAGCTTTATTGTTAATCCTGGCTCTTATGACAACCCAACATTTTTAAAATCCAATGTCACCCGAACCAAAAGTGTTCTGGCTGGATTATAATAATAAAATCTAGAGTTCCGACTTACATACAAATTCAACTTAAGAACAACCTACAGACCCCATCTTGTAGTGTACCGGGACTGCCTGTATATATATAAAAATGTAAACCATTAGTGATAAATAATCAATAAGTTGCTTTGGTGAATTGATTCCTAACAGAGAAAATTGAAGAACCTGTCCTTCTGTTTGCATAAGCCAATGTAAACAAAAATAAAAAGAATCATTTTTCCCCTAACTAAATAGTCCTGGTTGATCTTTTGACTTGTCCAGCTGATGACTTACATGACTGCTGGTTAATTAATATCTTACTCCAGACCAGCTTATGTCCAATTGTGATGACCACTGGGCACTTCATAATTCAGCTGTGCTATGATAGGCTGTTTGCTGACAAAGTGCTTAGATTATCAGGCTAACCGGGTTATATACACTTTCATTTAGCTCTTGAACTTTCTACTGGTTATCTGACACAAGAAAAAGATAAGATGAGAAGTGGGTGAGAGAATAAGATATGGATATAAGACACCATGGCACACATAGCTCTGCTACTTCTATAAAGCACCAGCCAGCACTGCTATGTCCCCTCTACCCTCAGATAAAGAGCTCATCTTGTCTGTAGAGCTGCTGCTGTCCCATCAGCAGGCTGCTGCTGTGGACAAGAGGTGCATGTGTCTGTAATGCCCTGCCTCCTAACCCTCCCCATATAGTACAAGAGAAACTATTCAGGCCAGAGGAATGTGCCTAACTATAGTCAGAGATTAGGGTCTTATCCAGGGACAAACCAAAATATAAACACCAGACTAAGAGAGACAGGTAAAATTAAATCTGTGAAATGCTGTTTCAGTTAATAAATTAATGAGAATGTGTTATTTTGTTATCCTGAGTGTATACAGAATCTGTCCTTATGGGAATACCCCTTAATTGTGGAGAATTGTTCCTGGAATGATTTGTCTGATAAATGTCACCTTGTTTGCTTGCTTTAGCCCGATGGGTAAGAAGTCTTGGATGTGTAGAAAGCCTTCTCTATTTTAAGACCGCTGACAAACATCTCAATTTTTGGCTCGGCAAACTAAAAAAGAGGGTAAAAGTCCACTTGCTGAGCTCAGAATAGGTTATGTATTAGGAACATTCTGGTAAGCTGATACATGATGTTATGCCCTGTGCAGGACCTGAGGGTGCAGGCATGAGCATGGGATGCTTTTATGGTGTCGTCACCTGCCCTTGCCAGATGAACTTTCTTGCAAAAGTGGGGTTTAATATGTTAAAAATGTTGTATTCTAATAGCAGTAACATAAAAATAACAAATATGTAACATGTACAATTAAATATTTTCAACAGCCATGAAATGAGAAGAACGGAGTAACGGAGCTTTTATAACGTAAACCTTGTTAAAGGTAGTAAATATGCATTTAAGCCATACAATGTAAGACCCTACACTGCAATGATCAATTTTAATGAGCTTGTCCTATTTTTAGGACTATACGTTAGCTCTGTACATGCACCTGCCCTCCGAGGATCAATACGAAATCCACATTGACTGACTAAACCAAAGAGCCTATTTTTTATTCACAAGCAGAAGTGCATTAAAATAGGACATTGGCTTTGTAAACCTTTTATAACACAGGTTTGCAACTGAACAGTATTGATCCATACCTCAGTGGTAGATAAATGAGGAAAATCAGCATCACAAGGGGGGGAGGAGGACAAAAAAAAGTGAGAAAACTGGTTACAAAAATAGAATTCTCTTATAGAGTATATTCGTGTTTTCCAGGGGTTTTGCAAGTGAAGCAAAAAACAATGTAACAAAATATAACATAAGATGATAAAGTTATAAGGACAATGATCACTAATAGTAATGTCTGGTTTCTCTTCTTTTTAAAATTTTATTCCTATATCCATAAATAATGAGAAAAGATATATTTTGTGTATCATTCCCTATGTAATATTTACACCTAACAATTTTAGGGAACCGGTCACCTCCTCCCCTGCTACAAACCACAAGAAGTGCTGTCCATCAGCTTTTACCATATGTGCGATAACTCTCACAGGATGCTAGTGATGTCGGATATAGGAGGCTACAAAGGTGAACAGGAGGGATCAGCCATGCAAATGAACGTTAGGACCTCCTTGACTTTATTTTGGTGGAGATGGGAAGATGGAAGAGTAATATACTTTTGGAGGCATGTCAGAATGGGCCAGCTATAAAACACATTTTGAGATTGAAAAACTGATGGACACAGGTACTCTTTTGTGGTTTTGGATGAGGACGTAATAGTCTGAAATCTAAAAAGTACAACAGAACTGCGGACTACAATGCAAATCTACTATGGAACTCTAATGCTTGTGTAGCCCCATTTCAGTATCTTCCAGGAATTTCACATCTTTAGGTTACTTTTTTGTGTTGTCATGTGACATGCAGTTCAAGGTAAATCCTCTCTATTCGTAATCACAAGCCACAGTGGTTACCTCTACGCTCTAGGGGTCTTCACCAAAGCCAGTGCTGTGCTGCAGCCGTGACCCCCTTAAACTGCCAATAGGAAAGCAGGAACTCCAAACACCAGATCTTTGAATAGCAATGCCGCAATGGGGGCTCATGTGTGATTGAAAAAAAAATTAAATGTGGAGGCCATCCTTATGTGTATGCCTTACTGTTTCGTACATAATCCCAATGTGCCAGAGTCATTAAGCAATGCTTTAGGCAGAGCCTCCTATTTACATGTCCTGAGCCACATAGTTAGTTAGAGCTGGAAGAACATTTTGGGGCAAATTTACTAGGTGTTGTGGCCGTCGGACACCTGACTGATTCGGACAAACCGCGGAATTTAAAATTCAAATTGTGTCGCAGATCATCACTCACATACACTGGGAAGAATATGGTGAACTCCGGCAGACCTGAGCAGAAGGGACACATTCAAGAATCGGCGAACGCTGTAGTGAATCGAGGCAGCTCCGAAATCCTCTTCGGACATTCCATTGACGGACACAATGGGGCAGGTAAGTAAATGTGCTCCTATGTTATCTCCCTCCGTCACTTCTCATCATGACTTCTCCTTCTTCCTCCTCCTCCCACTTGCCTGGCTCACGTCTGTTTGGTGCCTATCACCAGGATCAAGTATTGCAAACCAAGCACACTGACATACTGGTGTGGGCCACCTGGCAGGATCTGCTCTTCTTTGAGCTTCTATGCTCTAGTTTTGACAAAACAAACAAGGCTTTTAAACTATGCAAAGGGGTCAGAGTCTGGAGCCCCTCAGGCTCATTTGCATAATTTAAAATCCTTTTTTTTAAAAAAACCCAGGACAAAAATCTAAATAAGAGCTGCATCCTGCCAAGGGGGCACACACCTGAATGTCAGTGTGCTGGTTTACACCTTCATCTGGTGGTAGGATGGTCCTTTAACAGTTTAGTTTCCTTTAAGAGTCTTCGATATACTATAAAATCCCCTATTAGTTTGTTTATACACAGTTTCATTAGTAAATGACACTTATACTTGTAATTGAACAATATTAAAAACCTTCCACCGGATATGTCAAACAATAGTTGAAACTTTGTTAAAAACCACATAAGGAAGTTGAGAAATTACAGAATATGTGTACAATACGAAGTAGATTCTGTCTAGGAAGCTGTGATTATGAGAACAGTAATAAGGTGAGTGTAAATCACAGTATTTGGAACTTGTCATTTATTGTATTTATGTTAAGGTGATTCCTAACCTGAACAAAGTAACTTGACACATAACAATTCACATTACATATGAATTTCCAGTTAATTGTTGCAGTATGAGGGTATAGCCTGTATATGTTTTCCTTGCTTGAATAAGCATGCACAAAGATTATAACTTATTAGACAACTGATATTCAAAATCATTGTAACTAGAGATGAGCGAACACCTAAAATGCTCGGGTACTCGTTCTTCGAGACGAACTTTTCCCGATGCTCGAGTGCTCGTCTCGAATAACGAACCCCATTGAAGTCAATGGGAGACTCGAGAGCATTTTTCAAGGGGACCAAGGCTCTGCACAGGGAAGCTGGCCCAAACACCTGGGAACCTCAGAAAAGATGGAACACCACACGGAAATGGACAGGAAACCAGGGGCCGCATGCATGATGCCTCTGAGGCTGCCTAATCGCACCATTTGCAAAATTATGGGCAACAGCATGGCCATGACAGAGTGACCGAATGAAGCTAGATAGCATCTAAAACATCCAATAATTGACCCTGACACTATAGGGGACGGCATGCAGAGGCACGGCAGCAGGCTAGGAGAGTGGCATGGCGACATACCCTAATTGGACTCAGCTCAAACCAATGTGTGTCAGAGAGAACCAAAGGAGGTGAGCAAGAATGCTCAAATAATATCGGTACATGATAAAAGTTTGCCAGTATATTTTGTGGATACCAGCAGGGGTGGCGACAAAGTACATGGAAGCCATGAAAACAACCCCAAAATTCTGCCTGACCCAGCTCGTTTGATAAGGGGACCATGTATGCTTACAGTTCATGCCAGTCGCTGCACTGGCTGCCAGTCTCCTTCTCGATACAGTTTAAAAATAATAATAACCCTCATCCATAAGCTGCTGTATAATGCTGCACCCCCTACCCCTCTCCTCTCTTATCTCGTCTATCGCCCAAACCTGCTCTTAGATCCGCCAGTGATCTTAGATTACCCTCTACCCTATGCGGACCTCCCACTCGCGTCTCCAATACTTCTCTAGAGCTGCACCAATTCTATGGAATGCTTGCCCCGGACTATCAGACTAATACCTAACCTCCAAAGTTTCAAACGTGCTCTTAAAAACCCATTCTTTAGGCAGCCTATAACACTCATAACTGCATGAGTTTTAACTCTTCTACTAACCCGTCCTGGTGCGTCCTCCCATCTGTTATCCAGCAACCAACAGGCCCCAGACTTCTCTGCAGTCCCATTCACCCTGGACCTGGTATATTAGATGACGGCTGAGTGGTTCAACGCACAGCATTCCATTTATTATATTTTTTCTCCTAATTCCTAAGAAAATGGCTTGACCATTAAATATCTCTTTACCTCGTGTTACCCCATCATCTTCATAAACCGTAACTCTGGCGAGCAGGGACCTCACTCCTGTTGTTCCATACCAATCTTGCGCATCTGTTTACATTCCCCTCACCCGCCATATCCTAAACTTATAAGAACGCTACTACACTTGATCTTATACAAAAGGTTCTTAGAAGTGCTGTTTGGGGAGTAGCCTAGAGACAGGGGCTTGGATTGGCGAAAGCTCGCCTGGCTGCAGAGCGCCAGCTCCATCCCAAGATCCAACTAACATAGTTGCAGCACCTTTAATCTACTACTAGTTCACTGCCTCCATAATAATAATAATAATAATCTTTATTTATATAGCGTCATCATATTCTGTAGCGCTTTACAAATCATAGGAAACAAATACAAATGTAATGTAACAGAGCACAACATTTGTATGGAACAACAGGAGTGAGGTCCCTGCTCGCCAGAGCTTACGGTTTATGAAGATGATGGGGTAACACGAGGTAAAAGAATATTTAATGGTCAAGCCATTCTTCTTAGGGAATAGAAAAAAATATAATAAATGGAATTGCTGTCGCTTGAACCACTCAGCCGTCATGCTCCTCTGGTTTGAAAACTTTTTTGGACTGCCACATACAGGCACTATCCAAATTAAATTGTCTCCATAGCAGCCTCCACACGTTGTCTCCATTGCTACCTCCAAAAGTCGTCCATATAGCTGCCTCCATACATCGTCCCTTTATCAAACGAGGTGTGTCAGGCAGAAATTTGGGTTGTTTTCATGGATTCCACATCAAAGTTGTTAACTTTGTCGCCACCCTGCTGTGTTATCCACAAAATATACTGGCAAACTTTTACCATTTAGGGATATTATTTCAGCGCTTCTTGCGCATCTGTTTACATTCCCCTCACCCGGCATATCCTAAACTTATAAGAACGCTACTACACTTGATCTTATACAAAAGGTTCTTAGAAGTGCTGTTTGGGGAGTAGCCTAGAGACAGGGGCTTGGATTGGCGAAAGCTCGCCTGGCAGCGGAGCGCCAGCTCCATGCGCATCATGCGCTTCTTGCGCATCTGTTTACATTCCCCTCACCCGCCATATCCCAAACTTATAAGAACGCTACTACACTTAACTTGGTGCAGGCTGGGACCGAGTCTGACCCTGGGGCTGGTCATATACTGCCGACGCAGAGAATTGCGGGGCCTACCTCGGTCCAGGTCTCAAAGGCCTACTATACCTCCTCCCACCCCTCCTCCACCTCCTCCTCCTCCGAATTACCATCCGTGGGCATGGCGCCATCAGTCGGTAGCTCTAGGCACAGCAGCAGTGCCGTCGCTAAGCGACAGCAGGCGGTGCTCAAACTGCTGAGCCTAGGCGATAAAAGGCACACCGCCCAAGAGCTATTACAGGGCATTCCACATCAAACTTGTTAACTTTGTCGCCACCCTGCTGTGTAATCCACAAAATATACTTGCAAACTTTTACCATTTAGGGATATTATTTCAGCGCTTCTTGCGCATCTGTTTACATTCCCCTCACCCGCCATATCCTAAACTTATAAGAACGCTACTACACTTGATCTTATACAAAAGGTTCTTAGAAGTGCTGTTTGGGGAGTAGCCTAGAGACAGGGGCTTGGATTGGCGAAAGCTCGCCTGGCAGCGGAGCGCCAGCTCCATGCCAAGATCCAACTAACATAGTTTTAACTGCAGCACCTTTAATCTACTACTAGTTCACTGCCTCCATACATGGTCCCCTTATCAAACGAGCTGTGTCAGGCAGAATTTTGGGTTGTTTTCATGGCTTCCATGTTAACTTTGTCGCCACCCTGCTGTGTAATCCACAAAATATACTGGCAAACTTTTATCATGTACCGATATTATTTGAGCGCTTCTTGCTCACCTCCTTTGGTTCCTCTCTGCCACCCATTGGTTTGAAGCCTGAGTCCATTTAGGGTATGTCGCCATGCCACTCTCTAGCCTGCTGCCGCTGCCTCTGCATGCCGTCCCCTATAGTGTCAGGGTCAATTATTGCATGTTTTAGATGCTATCTAGCTTCATTCTGTCACTCTGTCATGGCCATGCTGTTGCCCATAATTTTGGCATAATGGTGCGATTAGGCAGCCTCAGAGGCATCCATGCATGCTGCCCCTGCTGTTTCCTGTCCATTTCCGTGGTGTTTCCATCCTTTTCTGAGGTTCCCAGGTGTTTGGCCAAGCTTCCCTGTGCAGAGCCTTGGTCCCCTTGAAAAATGCTCGAGTCTCCCATTGACTTCAATGGGGTTCGTTATTCGAGACGAGCACTCGAGCATCGGGAAAAGTTCGTCTCGAATAACGAGTACCCGAGCATTTTAGTGTTCGCTCATCTCTAGTTACAAATGATTTTGAAATATCAGTTGTCTTAATAATTTACTTAATTCTTTGTGCATGCTATATTCAAGCATAGGAAACACTATACAGTCTATACCCTCATACTGCAAACTTTAACTTGAAATTTTCAATGTAATGTGAATTGTTATGTGTCAAGTTACTTTGTCTCAGGTTAGGAACACCTTACAATAAATACAGAATAAATGACAAGTTCCAAATACTGTGATTTACACTCACCTTATTACATGTTCTCATAATCACAGCTTCCTTAGCACAGAATCTACTTCTTATTGTACACATATTCTGTAATTTCTCAACTTCCTTATAGTGTTTTTAACAAAAGTTTCAACTATTGTTTGACATATCCGGTGGAAGGTTTTTAATATTGTTCAATTACAATGTAATAAGTGTCATTTACTAATGAAACTTGGATAAACAAACTAATAGGAGATTTTATATAGTATATCGAAGACTTAAAGGAAAACTAAATGTTAAAGGACATCTACCACCAGGATGAAGGATTGTAAACCAAGCACACTGACATTCAGGTGTGTGCCCCCTCTGGCAGGATCAGCTCTTCTCTTAGATTTTTATGTCCTGGTTTTTTTTAAAAAAAAGGATTTTAAAATTATGCAAATGAGCCTGAGGGGCTCCAGACTCTGACCCCTTTGCATAGTTTTAAAAGCCTTTTTTTTTTGTCAAAACTAGAGCATAAGAAGCTCAAAGAAGAGCAGATCCTGCCAAAGGTGGCACACACCAGTATGTCAGTGTGCTTGGTTTGCAATACTTGATCCTGGTGATAGGCCACACACAGACTGAGCCAGGCAAGGGGAGGAGGAGGAAGAGAGGAGAAGTCATGATGAGAAGTGACGGAGGGAGATACATAGGAGCACATTTACTTACCTGCCCCATTGTGTCCGTCAATCCGGAATGTCCGAAGAGGATTTCGGAGCTGCCTCGATTCACTTACAGCGTTCGCCCGATTTCTTGAATGTGTCCCTTCCCTGCTCAGGTCTGCCGGAGTTCACCATCTTCTTCCCAGTGTATGTGAGTGCTGATCCTGCGACACAATTTGAATTTTAAATTCCGCGGTTTGTCCGAATCAGTCAGGTTGTCCGACGGCCAAACCCCTTAGTAAATTTGCCCCAAAATGTTCTTCCAGCTCTAACTATTCTATGTGGCTCAGACATGTAATTAGGAAGGCTCTGCCTAAAGCACTCTGCTTAATGACTTCTGGCACATTTGGGGATTATGTACGAAACAGTAAAGGCATACACATAAAGGAATGGCCTCCGCATTTAATTTTTTTTTCAAATCACACATGAGCCCCCATTGCGGCATTGCTATTCAAAGATCCTGGTGTTTGGAGTTCCTGCTTTCCTATTGGCATGTGATCAACAGTTTTAAGGGGGTCACGGCTGCAGCCAAGCACAGGCTTTGGTGAAGACCCCTAGAGCAGTAGAGGTAACCACTGTGGCTTGTGATTACGAATAGAGAGGATTTACCTTGAACTGCATGTCACATGACAACACAAAAAAGTAACCTAAAGATGCTGAAATTTCCTGGAAGATACTGAAATTGGGGCTACACAAAGCATTAGAGTCCATAGTAGATTTTGCATTGTAGTCCAGCAGTTCTGTTGTACTTTTTAGATTTCAGACTATTTACGTTCCTCATCCAAAACCACAAAGAGTACCTTGTCCATCAGTTTTCAATCCTCAAAATGTGTTTTTATAGCTGGCCAATTCTGCACATGCCTCCAAAAAGTACTATTACTCTTCCCATCTTCCCATCTCCACCATAAGATAAAGTCAAGGAGGTCCTAACGTTCATTTGCATGGCTGATCCCGCCTCCTGTGCACCCTTTGTAGCCTCCTATATCCGACATCACTCAGCATCCTGTGAGAGTTATCGCACATATGTTAAAAGCTGATGGACAAGCTACTCTTTGTGGTTTTGTAGCAGGGGAGGAGGTGACCGGTTCCCTTAAAATTGTTAGGTGTAAATATTACATATGGGAAATGATACACTAAAAAATATTATCTTTTCTCATTATTTATGGATGATAGGAATACAATTTTAAAAAGAAGAAACCAGACATTACTATTAGTGATATCATTGTCCTTTATAAACTTTATCATCTTATGTTATTATTTTGTTACATTTGTTTTTGCTTCACTTTGCAAAACCCCTGGAAACACGAATATACTCTATAGAGAATTCTATTTTTTCGCGTAACCAGTTTTCTCACTTTTTTTTTTTCCTTCTCCCCCCCTTATGTGATGCTGATTTTCTCATTTATCTACCACTGAGGTATGGATCAATACTGTTCAGTTGCAAACCTGTGTTTATAAAAGGTTTACAAAGCCACATGTCCTATTTTAATGCCTACTTCTGCTTGTTGAATAAAAAAGTAGGCCTCTTTGGTTTAGTCAGTCAATGTGGATTTCGTATTGATCCTCGGAGGTGCAAGGTGCATGTACAGAGCTAACGTATAGTCCTAAAAATAGGACAGCTCATTAAAATTGATCATTGCAGTGTAGGGTCCTTACATTGTATGGCTTAAATGCATATTTATCTACCTTTAACAATGTTTACAGGTTTATAAAAGCTTCCGCTTACTCCGTTCTTCTCATTTCATGGCTGTTGAAAATATTTAATTGTACATGTTACATATTTGTTATATTTTTTATGTTACATGCTATTAGAATACAAGATTTTTAACATCTTTAAACCCAGCTTTTGCAAGAAGTTCATCTGGCAAGGGCAAGGTGACGACACCATAAAAAGCATCCCATGCTCATGCCTTGCACCCTCAGGTCCTGCACAGGGCATAACATCATGTATCAGCTTTACCTAGAATGTTCCTTTAATCATAACCTATTCCTGAGCTTCAAGCAAGTGACTTTTACCCTCTTTTTTAGGTTTGCCTGAGCCAAAAATTGAAGATGTTTTTAGCGGTCTTAAAATAGAGCAAGGCTTCTACACATCCAAAGACTTCTTACCCATCGTGGCTAAAGCAAGCAAACAAGGTGAGCACATTTTACAGACAAATCATTCCAGGAACAATTCTCCACAATTAAAGGGGTATTCCCATAAGGACCAGATTCTGATATACACTCAGGATAACAAAATAACACATTCTCTAATTTACTGTTATTAACTGAAATACAGCATTTCAAAGGTTATAATTTTAACCTGTCTCTACAAGTCCTGGTGTTTATATTTTGGTTGTCCTTGGATACGACCCTAATCTCCTGACTATTGTTGGGCAGATTCCTCTGGCATGAATAGTTTCTCTTGTACTATATGGGGAGGGTTAGGAGGCAGAGGGCATTACAGACACATGCACCTCCTGTCCAGCAGCAGCTCTACAGACAAGATGAGCTCTTTATCTGAGGGTAGAGGGGACATAGCAGTGCTGACTGTGTGCTTTATAGTTAAGATAGCAGAGCTGTGTGTGCCATGGTGTCTTATATCCATATCTTATCTCTCACCCACTCTCATCTTATCTTTTTCTATGTGTCAGATACCAGTAGAAAGTTCAGAAGCTAAATGAAAGTGTATATAAACCCGGTAGCCTGTCAGCAAACAGCATCTCATAGCACAGCTGAATTATGAAGTGTCCAGTGGTCATCAACATTGGACATAATGCTTGGTCCTGGAGTAATGACATTACATATAAGAGATATACTGCAGCAGCATATAAGTCATCGCTGCTGGACAAGTCAAAAAGACCAACCAGGACTATTTATTAGGGGAAAAATGATTCTTTTTTATTTTTGTTTATCATTGGCTTATGCAAACAGAAAGGACAGGTTCTTCTAATTTCTCTGTTAGGAATCAATTTACCAAAACAACTTATTGATTTATTTATTCACTAATGGTTTACATTTTTATATATATACTATTATATCTGTTCCAAAAAAAAACTATTTTTGTGAACATTATTGCAAGCCAACTCACCGTGATAACATACAATGGGGGTCATTTACTAAGGGCTTGATTCGCGTTTTCTCGACGTGTTACCCGAATATTTCTGATTTGCGCCGATTTTCCCTGTATTGCCCCAGGATTTTGCCGCATGCGATCGGATTGTGGCGCATTGGCGCTGGCATGCACGCGACGGAAATCGGGGAGCGTGGCCGAACAAAAACCCGACGGAGTCGGAAAAACCGTCGCATTTTTTAAAAAAAATGTGTTGCGGAGCTTGCACTTACCTTCACTCAGCCCGGCACGGTGTATTCCAGTGCGTTCCGGGGAACTTCAGCGCAGCAGCGCCACCTGGTGGACGTCGGAGGAACTGCCTTAATAAATCCCGGCCGGAGCCGAATCCAGAGCAGAGAACGCGCCGCTGAATCGCGAAATGACCGGATAAGTAAATCTGCCCCAATGTCTATGAGTAGGTATTACCTGTGCCATTGTATAAAGTACAGAGATCCCTCAGATTAACAATATTGGAAAGTCTGTATCTAAATAGTTATGCACAGATGTATCAAGGAGAACAAAATGTAGGGATACTCAAAAACAAAAAACGCAGGAAAGATAATAAACAACCCTTTTTCGCCATTCTCCTACAATTTGGTGCCAGCACTGATCATAGGGGTTACCGATAAGAAAGGGTTGAGCCCGATGGGGTCTGCTCATGCCTAGCCATGTTTTAAAATCCCAGACAACCCAGTAATAATGTCATTGTTCTCCATGTAAGGCCCCTTTGCACGTGTGCTTGACTGGACCTGAACCCGGGCGAGCAGATGGCCAAGTGCAGGAGGGAGGAGTGAGTGCTTCTCAAGCCTCTTCTCTCCATAGAAAGCCATACAACTGCAAAATATAGGACATGTCCCAGGTCATGGTCCAGTGAGACACAGAGTGCTCTCCACATTGTGACTTTCAGTTGACCTCTATGGGGGTCATGATCTGGCCAAAAATTTTGAATCCAAATAAAAGCCCCCATAATAGTAACATGCATCCTAAAATTGATGGTTAAATTTGCTTAAATGGTATGCTGCTATGAAATTGCAATTATTTTGTCTCATTGAATTTATGCCCCACCCACCAACAGGATGAATGTAGCTATGTCACAATTTTTTATAATATTTTCCATAATATTTTGTGGATATATTTAACTATAATATTATGATCTTTAATAAATTGGAGAACTTGATGCAGGACAGACCAGGCTATTAATATGTTTGTATTGTGATTTATACTATTAGTTTTCACTGTCTTTTATAAAATGTTTCAAACTTTTAAAGGTTGAACAGAAGTGATTTATAGTTTTAATCTCTTTTTACATTGTGTCATTATATATAAATATATGGGCTTTTCTACTGAGCACAATCACCTACTTATGTAAATCATCGCAATACATTCCGATTTATCATTAAAGGGACAACAAATATTAATAGCCCCTGGCAATGGCTGGAATGATGAATGATTCCCAATTTTGTCGTGCATGGCTACTAGGAAGACGAGCCCGATAGCCGGTTAGGTAGTAAGAAGACGTATCTGATGGGATGGAATAGGGAAATGCAAACATTCTCACAGTAATCATTCCAATAGTTGCTGCAAGCGGTGGATGTAGTAAGCACAGTTGACATTTGATAGATCCTGTTAAGCTGCAATAAAAAGGCAGAGCCAAGATTTCATAGTTAACATTCACATTAGCACAGCAGGTTTTTGCAGAGTTGTTGGTTATAATGGAAGCCGAAAGTGTGCCCTCTGGGCTGCTGAAAAAGGGACCAGCGATCTCATAAACATTCAGGAGCGACATAGAACTCAAGTGTCGATATCTCTGCCAAGGACTTGCCAAAAAGTTCCCAGCTAAATTCTGAATTTTTTTTTTGTTACCCACTAAAATCCTAACGTGACTCTTCATACAATCTGTTTTTCTATGGAAATAAATACCTAGTATGTTGTTGTAGCATTTCATTATTTAACATATGTGTTTCATTATGTAGTGAATGGGATTTTGCTATGAACACTCCAAAGATAAATGACTCTCCTTGCGGCAGCTAATAATAACCAGCCAGTAAGACTTATGCTATATCTTCCAAAGATTAAGCTCTGCATCACTTATGATTGCTACATTGCTAGAAGGCTTCATTATGTTTTTCTTTCAGTTAGAAGATATATAAAAAAATTCCATTGAAAGATAGTATTTCTTACCTAGGATCCTGACTGCAGATTTTTTTTTTTTTTTAATATCTTGTAATTTTAGGAATGCAGTCAGTATATATTATTAATAAATTAACACCTACCATGGAGTTCATAACACACAGCACAGATAGACATGTAGTCTATGTACTCATGATGAAAGGTGTTGCCCACTTACACTTAACTTTAACAGGGTTCAAGCATAAGACCCCAATAGAGTGACCTATACTATACTTATCATGTTTAATTTTTTCACTCACCACTGGTAGACACAAGTCAGCAGCAGGTCCTACTACCAAGAGGTCACATGGCCCATGGCCCCCAGTGGCAAAAGAGAAACTTTAACAGAGTAAGTATAATATGGGTGACTCTATTAGGGTCTTAAACTTAACCTGCCAAAGAGGACAACCCCCTATTACCTTTTCTGTTTTTACATTTCAGTTTTTCACTTCCCACATTGCATGAGCCAAATCTTTTTTTTTTATTTTTCCGATAACAAAGGCCTTGTTTTCTAGGGGACAGGTTGCACTTCTAAATGGCACCATAGTCAGGTGACTCTTTTAGGGTCTTAAACTTAATCAGGCAAAATAGACAACCCCTTTAATAGCTTTTCTGCTTTTGCATTTCAGTTTTTCACTTCCCACATCTCAAAAGCCAAATCTTTTTTTTATTTTTCCAATAACAAAGGGCTTGCTTTCTAGAGGACAGGTTGTATTTCTAACTGGCACCATAATCGGGAGCGTAGCTAAGAGAGACAGGGACCCATAGCAAATTTCTGAATGGGGCCCACCTTCCCATACACATACTACACTAATATATATATATATATATACTTATATAAATAAACATTCAGTAGGATCAGTACACTGCGGGTTCAGACACTGCAGGCTTAGTACAGTCTGCTCAGCTATGGCTGCTACCACTGTAGTTACGACCCTGACCATAAAATTCTATTCAATGTTATGGAAATTGGAAAAAAAATATGGGAAAATCGACCAATTGACAATCACAGAGTTTTGAAAAAATGCTAAAAATTTGCAAGTATTCAATAATGAATGCACACTTCCGGGTATGGAGATGTGTAAGCCACAATTTTCTATAGGATTGTCACTCCCCTTGAGGCTTTGCCCATAGCAATTCAAGGGTCAACACTAAAGATTGGTGCCAGCACTGATCATGGGATTTCCTTTTGATTAGATTTTTATGAACTGTGAAAAAGTGATGTTTTGAATATGTGTACTTTTCTCTGTTACACCATTTGTATGGTTAATTATTTTTATATTTTGATAGATCAGGCATTTAGGCACTCAGTGATACCTAACATGTTAATGAGTTTTTATTTAGTTTATTCATACTGTATATGCATTCTAGGGAAAAGGGATGATTAGAATTTTAATTTTTTTCTATCTTTTAAACGATGTTTCCATATGTTTTTAGGCCCCATATTTATCTACGTAACTGCCTCCAGCAGTTGCTCAGATACAGGTTGCTCAGCTTAGATAGCAAAGAGATATATGGTAAAAATATTTTAGATCTATGGTTTTAGTAATTTCTAGTAATACAAATATGGACTAGCTGCTCCAAAGCATAAGGGAACACAAAAAACAAGAGACTCAAGTGCAGGAATACAATTACAGTATTAATTATATAAGGTAGAGCACTCACCTTTAGGTCTATAGGGTCTAAATTATATAATATGTTTCTTTAAATGAAGAGCAGCATACAGTAGATTGAGAACCACGGGTTGTAAACGTCCATAAGTCCATTTTTTATTTTAAACGACAATTCAATATAGTATAAAACAACACATTTCGGTATTGAAAAAATGCCTTCATCAGGTTGAAACTAATATACATATATTTATACCGAAATGCGTTGTTTTATACTATATTGAATTGTCATTTAAAATAAAAAGTGGATTATTTTTGCTTTCCTTCTTTAGTTAGTATCTAGACATTGGAATTAGTGTCAGATAGTAGTTGGGGGATCCAATCCTTGGGATCCCCAGCTATCACAGTAATGGACTGATAGTTTCCTTGAGTATGTAGCACCAGTGCATAAGCGTGACAAGTTTTCCATTGGCTTCAACAAGAATGTGTGATCTCACTATTCCATCAAAGTGAATACTGTCTTGTATATATAACGGGGCTTCCTTCATGTGATCAGACCCCCCCCCCTTCCTCCGGTATCTGATTCATATTCACTGCATTAAGTCCCTTGGAAATATCTATAACAATGATAAGCAGATTCATACAGTTTTATGAGTAAAGATCCAACATAACTTGCAATTTCAATGCTTAAATTCTTGCTCTATATATGCTGAAAAGTCAAAGGGGCGGTCCTATGAGTAATGGGTAGCTATGTATGTATGGTCTCTGATAGATGGAGATCCTGCCACCCTGACTCCTCAGCATAAAATCAACACAGATCAAAGTGCTCTATAACAAGCTGTCTGCAAATAAGGAACTGTACAATCTGCTCAGTTTCTCCTGCTCTGTATTATGCTGATAGACCACTATGTACAGTCTGCTCAGTAACCCAGCTCTATAATATACAGCCTGCAGATAGGATACTATGTATAACCTGCGCAGCTCCTCCTGTTCTATAACAAGCTGTCTTCAAATAGTAAACTGTACAATCTGTTCAGCTTCTCTTGCTCTATAATATGCAGATAGACCACTATGTACAGTCTGCTCAGTACCTCTAAGGCTGCATTCACACTACCGCAAGGGGGACGTATATACGGCCGACGTATATACGGCCGATATACGCCCCCCATAGACGGAAATGGGCGCGCGGCGCCCTACGGGAGCGGTACGGTGCCGCGGTACGGTACGGTACTGCTCCGTGCCCCGTGAAAAAATAGGACATGTCCTATTTTTTCAGGGCATACGGCGCCGTGCGCCATATATCCCTATGGAGAGGGGCGCTCTCCCCCTCCTCCTCTCACCGCACGCTGCCGTGTGCCCGCCGTGCTACGGTACGGCGGGCGCCGGTCGTGTGAATCCAGCCTAACTGTATAATATACAGTCTGCAGATAGGATACCAGTTATAACCTGCATAACTCCTCTTGCTCTGTAGCATGCTCCCTGCAGATTTGGGCCAATTTACAACTTAGTTATGTGTTAAGATTAAAAAGTGATATGGCATAGCGCAGGGGTGGCGAACCTATGGCACTGGTGCTAGAGGCGGCACTTGGAGCCCTTTCTGTGGGCACCCAGGCCATCACCCCAGCATGAAGTTCACCAGACAGAACTCATAGAATCTGCCTGCAGAACCTTCCTACAATGATAGATGAATTTGCCCTCCTCCTTTCAACTGGGTTGGTGCCTTCAGGAGGCTGAAGGATTGAAAGTTGTAAATGGACAAGGAAAAAAAAAAATGCTTAAAGTGCTGCGCTGGCACTTTGCAATAAATAAGTGGCTTTTGGTTGAAGTTTGGGCACTGAGGCTCTAAAAGGTTCGCCGTCACTGGCATAGCGGAAAGAATCATACTATTATCTTTTATCTCCATAATATTATTATTGTTATTATCTTTACTGCATGATAACCAATGCAAAACAATGCATGAAATTAGTGACTGGTGCATTGTCAATAACCAACTATATGGAAGATTCCTCTTACATTGGGGTCTCATCAAGCAGATCAGTTCTAGAGTTTTAACCTCTTTTTGCCAATGGAGTTTTAATAATTCTACATTCAGAGTTTACCCTCCTCTTCCAGTAATTACAGAAAGATCTTTCATTTTGAGCACGGTTTAACATATCTAATTTTAGTATTTAAATCATTTCATTTCCACAAAGGCGGTTTGTGCATTTTCGAGAGTAGCGTCATTTTTTTTTCATTTAATTCTATCTCGGCTTAATTAAAAAGTTAATTACTTTACCTGACACAGGAGATACTTAATTAGGTTGAATGTATTTATATCATTTCATTAACTATTTTTGTTTTCAGGTTTTTTTTCAATACTGTATTTATACCGTGAAGGTTCTATCTCTAACAATAAGATGACTTCCTATTCAGTGGATATCAGAAGCTCGGATACAATTTTTTCATATTCATAGCAGATGACTAGTTGATTGTGTCCCTATATGGGTTTGATTATGCATGCACACTTCTACAAGGTACAAAACAGAAAGACTCAATTTAAAGAAATTAGTTAAATAAGTTTCAGAGACAAATGAAATTTTTGATGGAAATCTACCATCAAAATCTATCATGATAAACCAGGGACTCTTACTCATAGATCCTGGCACCGTGACTGTGGTAATCTTCTTATATTTGTTATCCAAGGCCTCCTTCCTTCTAAAATCAACTGTTAA
This sequence comes from Engystomops pustulosus, assembly GCA_019512145.1. Taxonomy (NCBI): domain Eukaryota; kingdom Metazoa; phylum Chordata; class Amphibia; order Anura; family Leptodactylidae; genus Engystomops; species Engystomops pustulosus. Next base: position 25,129,919 of record CM033649.1, on the reverse strand, counting down.
AAATATGCTAATAATCTTGAAATTATGTTACCAGAGCCTCTCCACGATCCAGCTATAAAGGCTGATAGACTGTCTCCCCCTCCCTTTGCCTAATGTCATCTCACTGCAGCAAAGGAAGTGTCACCACACAGTGCTGGCAGTAAGTGCTCCTACACAGTATAACAGCCTGTGAAGCTTCAGCACGTGATGACTCTAGTAACATACCCCAGGAGCCCATCAAGCTCATTAGCATAATTATTAAAGGTGATTTTAGAAGGAAGGAGATTATGGTTAACACATATAAGAAGATTACCACAGTCACAGTGCCTGGATCTATGAGTAAGTGTCCCTGGTTTATCAGACTTGGTTTCCTTTAAGATATGGGCATCTGAAATGATGATAGTAGTGACTTGGCTTAGGGTATTTTCACCTCTTTTTTGCTTATTTGCATGTGACTTTGAAAGGTTCTTTACATTGTTTTAGGATATGTGTTTATAATTAGCTATATTTACAATTTTCTATCTAATGTTGTGTAACAGAGCTGATAAGTATAGTTCACGAGCTGCTCCCTTCGAATTTGACTTGTTCCCTACTTATGCTAACTTTAGGCATTGTCAACTTAGGGTACATTTACCCAAAATTTGTTCGCCCGGGCCGTAGCCCAGGGGGTTATATAGCCGTGCTCTGGAAAGAAGGAGGGATGAGCACTGCTCAATACCCCCACGTCATAGAGAAGAGAGTGGCCGGCACTATTACACAGCGAAATATAGAACATGTCCTATATTTTGCCGTGCTTGGCCATGATTGGGTGAGACAACGTGTGCTCACCTCACAGTGACCAGGAGGCATGGACGTCAATGTGGTCCAATATGCGACCGCAAATCTGTCCCCATTATGTTCATGTGAATGAGCCCTAAGAGGTTCTTTACAGTTCCTACTACATGTTATATGTATTTGTATATTATTTTATGTGTCAGAAAACCCAAAAGAAGAGATTGAAAACATATGACTTTCACTATATTTTATTTATATGTTACAAAAGAGGGAATTCTATAAGGGAATTTCCTTCTCTACCTGAGGGGCTGCTTGTTAAATACAGAAAGATCTGAAAGACTCTGTCCCTTTAAACTGGTTTTCTGAAAATTCCTGAAAATACCCATGGGGAGCACTGCAGATGAAAATCCAGGATGGTTTATATTTTTGATCACTGCACCCCTGACCCCATGGGTTTTCCTAGATTCTATGGACAGCTACATTAGGAATGCAATAGGGGGTCATTTATCTTTTGACTGTGAATTTGCACCTGTCTTTTTTTTTGTAGTGGGAGGGGGTAGGTATGATTTAGGTACGATAAATTAGACTGAGTACTGGAAAACCTGGTTGCAGAGAACTTTGCTGAGTGAATGGAAAAGTTGCAGTTTTGTGAAAATCTACCAATGTGCCTCCAAAAAAGGGACAAATGACGCCCAGTGAGTTGCATGTAATCTAAAATGTTTTTTTGTATCAACCAATATAGTTAAAGAGGTTTCACATTAACAGAAGTTAGGCCCTATCCACAGGAAAGGGCTTAACTTGCTGATCAGTGGGGGTCTCAGTGATGACACCCCAACAGATAACAAAAACGAGAGGTCCGATGGGGTCCCACATACCTCTGTCAGACCCCTCATCTCTCTCTGTCACAGTAATGGAGCAGACAGCCGCCCTTGACTCCATTAATCTCTATTTAAGGAGACCCCCAATGATCTGCAAGTTAGGCCCCATCCTGTGGATAGGGTCTAACTTCTGTTCATGGGAGAACCCCTTTAGACACTTCAGCAGTGGATCAGTAATATAATACCATGACAATTGCTTTTCCACACTCTTCTTGTTAGACCATTGGAAACACTGGGTAACCAATCATGAGCTGGGACAGGTTACATCTCCAAGAAGTGATTGGCTGAGCAGCTTTCTCAGTGCAATGCAACTGGGACCAGGATTTACCAAAATGGATCGGGATTGGGAAGTGGTTGGAATGATTTTATTGTATTACCAACCCCCTAGCAAATCTTTCTTAAAAGGAACCTGTCATCAGGTTTTTACCTTTAAACCTAATGGTTCTTATTATAAAAATCCATTTCTCATATTTTTATTAAATTAATTAAAAATAAATTAGCTTGCACCTTGCCGAATCACAAAGGAGCTTGTTTTCTCTTCTCCACCATCTCCCTCAGCTCCCTTATCCCCCTTTCCTCATTCCCTTTAATCTAGTCTTCACTGAACCCCTTTAAGAGCCTAAACTGATAGTTTATAAATAAAGTAAACAAAAATCTTATGAAAAATTTTAGTAGCAAAAGGTTCTTGTTAAAATTTAAAGAATATGTTATATAAAAATGCATATTATGTAGAAAAAAATTTCTTTTTACATTGTGTTTATTTCTACTGACTATATCCTGCAAGGGAGGTCTGTTTGCGAGAGTCCTCCCCTGCCCCAACCAGACCAGAGGCATTTTATGTGTTTTTGCTATATAGACAAATGTATAAAATCTTGCTTTTTAGGTAAATCTTATTATATGCACTAAAATCTGGCACAAGGGATGTTGTAAAAAATGTATTTTATCCACAATATAGAAACTGTAATCCCAGGAGTTAAGCCAGACAAATGCAGTTCCTGTAAGAGTACTGACTATGAAATTCCGTATATGAGCACGTCTTAGGATGTGGGAATAGAACTGTCTCTCAGTCAAGCAGAATAATGTGATAGTGACACTGTGTGCTTGGGAACTGCAAGATGCAATTTTACACTGCTTTAAGTACATGTATCTTTTAGAGTTGACATGCAAAATGGTTTCGCTACTTCAAAACGCTTTCCCTCCCCTTTTCATTATTCAGGGATGTGTGCCTGTCACTCTTCACTGCCGTCCATAAAGGGAACAGTTATCGTGCTTGGAGCCGGAGACACCGCTTTTGACTGTGCAACTTCGGCGCTTCGGTGTGGTGCCCGTAGGGTGTTTGTGGTGTTTAGAAAAGGATTCACTAACATTCGGGCCGTTCCTGAAGAGGTAAATTAAAATGCATTAAAAAAATTCGAAAATATTTAAAAGGAACCCTCCAGTTTTAATTCATTTTCTAAATATAGTAGGAAGTTACGTTTTATGATGATCTAAAATAACAATATATTTTTTGGATATGTGAGAAAACTTTCTCACCTCCTGAGGGCATGTCAGCAGACTAATGTTTCTTATTGTCTGTGTGTCTGTAGTCTGCTGACAGACATGGAGCTTGATATTCTGCCAGCTGCTTTGTTCTATTTTTGATCTCTTATAAATCATTTTCTAAAATGATGCTAAAGAAAGGGCTTTGAAAGATGTTAACAGAACTCCTCAGTGCTCTGACATCATAGGCATTCAAAATTATGCTAATGAACCATGAGTCCTAAGGGGAATTTCCTGAGGATCTATAGAGGAGTGGTCAATTCATTGACATGTTTTTGTTCATAAACATTTATCATTGCCATTAAAAAATTATTACTAAGTAAACAAAATCAAACATGTGAATGAAAATACACACATACAAGTTAATATTTTAACCAAACCTTAACGCCCACAAATGCTGCTGGCACGTAGCGTAGGCGTTGATACTTTAAACGGCATTGGCAAAGTCAGGACACCAACGGGGAGCAACAAACCTAGGGAAAATGATGGTGCCCTCCAATGGCATTTAATGGGTTAACAGCCATTATCAGTACAAGCAGCTACAGCGAGAGTTAACAGTTGTCAAACCAGGAAAATGTGGTTAAGGTCCAGAAAATGAATCCTGCCTATCAATGGATAAAATAAAGAAACCTTTTCTATGGATCTTTGAGTGGCGGAGGATTTTTTTCTTATATTTCATATCATTTGAAATGCATACATCTTTTCTATGGAAATTTATCCTGTCTTGTCTATGGAAATTTATTCAGATTTTTTAATGAATTAAACAAAGAAATCCCATTTTATGGATCTTTGTCTTTTTTAGATGCCTTTTTTATTTTTTTATTTAAACTTCCTTAAAAAGTTTCCTTATTAATTCATTTTATATTAAAATTATTTTTTCTATTTTCTAAACTTATATTCTGGCCTTGTCAAACTCCCCCTCTCTTCGATTGTTCTGCAGTAAGAGCTGGTGGGCTGAGAACCCCCTCTCAATTGATCCAAGTTGTGGGCCCATAACAGTTTATCTCTTATCTTATAGATTGGTGGTAAACATTGATAGTTACTGAACATCATGTTTCATATTTGTCTCTTTGATTATTTTTGAATGAAAAAAAAAAAAAATCCCTGTAAATTTGGGGGTGGAATTCTTGTATATTATATAGAGTAAGAAGACCCTATTTTTGGTCCTTGAGAACGAAATTCAAATTGTTCTTTGGTTAGTGATGAGCCAGTTTGTTAAAACTCAGGTTCAATGTTTGTGGCTGAAAAAATTTGGTTTAGGACCAGGACTTGAGCCCAAAACTCCATTGACATCAACAGAAACTCACATTTTAACACCCAAAAATGGCTGTAAAATAGGGGTAGTTTGGGCTAGAGAAGTGAAAAATATGGCTAACCCCAGAGCAGTGTTTGCTCAACACTAGCTATGGTTTGAAAAAACAATTATGTATAATCCGTAATATTCATGTCACTCTGTTATTACTGATATCTACAAAAACGTTAAGCAGTACCATAGAAACAATCAGTTACCCATAATATAAACCCTCTGATAGTCTTACATCATGGGAGCCCAGGTTTCCCTTAAAAAGGATCTGTCAACCTGTAAAAATGGCACTAGGAGATGCTTACTAAAGTAAAACAGTCGCAGCAGTGTTACAATGCTAGCGTTATCGAAAACCTCCGTTAACACAAACAAACACCACCGCGCTGTAAACTAGAAACACCAGACCGTTCTCAAAGCGGTCCGGCGTATTCATGAGAGGGCGGGTTTAGGGTAAGTGACTGTCGCATGACACGCTGGCCTATGGAGTGAGCGGGGTGGTCCAGGGAAGAGGCTGTGCCTCGGACCGCCCCCTCATGAATACGACGGACTGCTTTGAGAGTAAGCAGCGAGAGTAAGCAGCTCCGAGTGCCGTTTTTGAGGGTGACAGGTCCTCTTTAACAAAAATTGTCCAGATTAACACCGAAAATGTTTTGCCTCTCTCTTTTCTTTACTTGACATGCATATGTAGTTACAAAGAGTCATTTCTACTTTTTGTAGGAATTTATGACGACTGTCTGTAGAAACAGCAACTGTCATACTATATGTGTTTTCCTCAGTATAATCCATGCAAAGAGCCTGGTTTGTTGACTTGTTAAAATACAATCTGTCTGTTTAATCCTTTTTCCAAAAATCCATTTTTTTAAGATTATTTTAAGCCACAACTACTGTATACAGGAGCATGGGAATAAATATAGGCATTTGAAAAATGTTCACATTAAGACTTATATTTAAGAGTAAAGCATGTAACATCTATTCTCTATAAAAGTCATTCACATTTTTGACACTGCCACTGATTCAGGAATGAGAAATATTATGAAAATTGGAGTATGTTGATGTATTTCGAACAGCATGCTCACTATTTTGCAGTTCACAAAAGAATTCATCCTCCTTGTGGGGATTTGTGTTGTAGAATGTTGTAAAGGGAATCCATGATCCATTGGGGACTCTGGGTAAGGAATATGTAAATAAGTTTTGTATAGTGCTTTTTTTAAATGAGGCAACTCCCTTATTGTCTTCATCAATGTCTAACTTTAATGAAGTCTAGCAATATACACGGTATAAAAAATCATCTAGGTCTAGATGTTTTTGATGTTATTACATCTCATCTTAGAATTAGTTTTGCTTGGTGTGAGACCATGGATGTAGGTCAGGAGGAAAGGATTTCTCCTTATGAGGATAGCCTTTGTCAGCCACCTTTTCCGGTCTATGCAGCCTTAAAGGCGATGCATACTCCACTAGGGATTCTGGTAGCACTGAAGGAATAGTATTTATTTTTTCACAATTAAAAACTATTTGCATATTCCTAATAACTATTTTGTTGCAAATCTGCTAAAGTTATATATGACCTCGAGAATGAATCTGGAATAAAACCGACTTGCATCACTTTTATATTTTAATGTAAAATTACCACAAATTTGTGCCAAACAAATAATGCCCTTCCATAGTGTCATTCACATGTGCTATTTCTGAGGACTCAATATATAAAAAAAAAAGAACAGCTCAATGTAGTGGTAACTGCTACACAACATAATCTGAATAGAGCACATTTACTTACCTGGTCTGGAGGATTTCCCGAAAGTGCACTATCCAACGACAATCCACTGAGCCGCGATTCAATTAGATTGTGCGTCCGTTTTCCTGAATGTTTCGCTTCCTGCTCAGGTCTGCCTGAGTTCACCATCTTCCTCCCGGTGTATGTAATTGCATGCCTTGCGACACAATTTTAAAGTTAAATCCCACGGTTTGTCCGAATCCGTTGGATTGTTCGTTGGAAGCAGTCTACTTTATGCTATTGAGCCAGGAGTGTTTTGTGGGAAATTTCCAGAGCCAGGGGGAGCTTCATAGGGTGTTTCATGTCTCCCCATACCCCTGCTTCCTCAGCACTGCCCCCTTCCCTCTGTATGCTGTAATCTCACACAGTGGGAGGGGAAGTGCTCTTGCATAGTGTAACAGCCTGTGAATCTGCAGCATGGAGAGGCTCTGGAAATGCCCTATAGAACTCTTTGGGGTCATTAGCATAATTTTAAATATCTATGAAGCCAGAGTACTAACTGGTTTAGGTAACATCTTTCAACACCCTTCAGGTTCATTAGTATCATTTTAAAAGTTGATTTTAGAAGGAAGGAGGCCATGTTTAAGAAGAAGATTAGCAGAGTCACGGTGCATGGATCTATGAGTAAGTGTCTCTGGTTTATCTTGCTTGATTTTGATGGTATATTTTCTTTAAAGGGTTTGTATAATATAATGACAGTGCCTGTCTATATTCTGGCCTGTCATATCCATACATGAATAGCTACAGACCTCCTCCCACCCTGAAATGATGCTTTTGTGAGGTTTAGATATTTTATCTATTTTTAAACCCCCCCCCCCAAGAATTCACAAGATGGTCTCCAGCAGAATACTAAAATATCCGATATGGATTTATTGGTGGAGGTATAAGAATGATTGAGAATAATCTGCATGTTTCTATTCTTGTTGAAAATCTCCTGCATAGCCCTTTGTTGTAACCATGCAAACACCATTATAACAAAATTGGGTTCACAGATATTGAGCAGATCGATATCAATGATGGAGCCTTCCATAGACTTGAAGTAGCTGCTTCTCTTCTTCGATTCAATCAATCTTAACGAATCAATGTTAATACCTAATGACTTGTCCTTATCACTCATAACTCGGAAATTATTACTTCTTCCTTTTAACTGAATTCTCTTATTACCATTTATCATTCATTCATTATCAGTTTTATAAAACATGATTTATCATTTTATTTTCCATTAATAATTCTGGGTATTGGGCTTTAGACAAGGTGGGAGAACCTAGAAATGATACACACATGCACATTGGCACAAGAACATTAATACATTATTTTGCTTTAATCTAACACTAGATAGGTGGAACCTCCAAAAGAATGTTCAGGGCTTTGATACACCGGATGCTGGAGCACAGGAGGAAGCCATGTGTCTGAGTAAGGAGTAGAATTACATATATTAGGCAGAGAATCTCAAGTAAGAACAAGGCTAAGATCAAGGTCAAATTCAATAGTCAAACACTATATGAGGACGAAACAAGTCTGGTATAACATTTCGGAGTACTTCTAATTTATATAGATTACCATGCATGTCTTCTGTTGTATTGATCTGCCAAGCCATCTGGAACCAATGTCCAAGTGCTGCAGCAGATCCAAGGCTTCATGGTTTGCACCAGCAGCAACTGCACATGCGCCCCAGAAGAATGTGGCATTGGAACTAAATAAATTGCATCCACTAATCCTGTCGATCCTTAAAGAACAAACTCCTTTACACTCTCAATAATCATTGACCAATGTAACATCTCAATCCCTTTCATAGAATCTGGTAAAAATTGTAAGTTGCCTTTGAAGTAACAGTACAATCCCAACACCACAGGCCATAGTTAGATAAAATGTTATGATTTTGTTTTCCAGGTTGAATTAGCCAAAGAGGAAAAGTGTGAATTTCTTCCATTCCTCTCACCCCGTAAAGTCATTCTCAAGGGTGACAGAATAAGTGGAATGCAATTTGTTCGAACAGAACAAGATGAGGATGGAAATTGGATTGAAGATGAAGATCAAGTTGTTCAGTTAAAAGCAGATGTCATCATCAGTGCATTTGGATCTGTGCTTAGTGACCCCACAGGTATAGTGGTTTTATAATCAGTCGTACTTGTAAAATACCTAAGTAATAACATTCTGATATGTCCACCCTTTCTGATATGTCCACCATTGACCATCTGCAGTTGACAACACAACCTCTGGAAAGTCACAGATAGACGCATATAGCACGGTACTTGGTGAAACAATGTTTTCTTGAAAAGCTAAACCAAGAAGCGCATATCTGTATATATCCAATCCAGCGAAGGAGACATCTATATGACGAGTTAGATCTATTTTAGTCTCAAGGGAGTACAGGATGTTAAAGATCTCCATACAGCACTGTAAACCGATTTATGCTGCAGCTCTTCTTCTATAAATTTGTAACAGCAGTGTAACTATGAAACTCTTGGCCAAAAAAGTTGTGATGGCTGATATTCTCTAAATGTACAATAGAGGCCTGAATGCATTTTTGAAGAGCAAAAATATCACATTTTACAAGAATAAAAATTTTAGTAAATCATTTCTGTTAATCCAGGGAGTTATTCAAGCTGCCATGCAAAGGGTTGGGAAGGAGTTTAACCTACTTTGGGCTATTTGACATCAGTCTTTCAGGGTTTATATCTTGATTCCTCTGGTTAAACACTATACGACACTGTATAATGTAGGATTAATTGGTTGGACTTTAAGGACCAATGTCTTTTTTCAATCTTATCTACTCTGATATTTGAGGGCTTCAATTCATTCAAACCTCTCTGCAGTATAAAAAGCCAAACAGCAAAACAACCATAGTGAGATTCTGCAATTGCCACAAAATATATATAAATAATAAAATGTATACTCCTATAGTATCCACAAAATCATGTATATCAAGTTTAACATCAATGTGAGCAAGATGGGTCTCACGTTCTCCCAACTTAAGGTTCACTGTTCACTGCATCTTTTCCCTTGGGTTATGGGATGAACTCAAGCCTGGAAATAGACTGAGAAGCTGGAGCGTTGCTTGATGGCATGGTGATTATGTAATAATGGGACAGTACTTGTGATGGTGACCTCTGTATTGACCATGGTTCTAACAGGCCATATCTGAACAGAAGAAAACATTTTGAAGTTTCTGCTGAATAATTGTTGTAGTTACCTTGGTGGAAACAAAATTACAAAAATTGATAGAGTGCAGAGTAAGCTTAATATTAGAAGCCACCAATCATTCCTCATTTTTATTATTATTCCGACTTTTCATCCTGAATTTCTAAAGAAACAAATCAAAAAGCTTTGGTTGATGACAACAAAGGCAGCGATGGTCCTGTAAAGCACAAAATGGCTAGTGTTTCTATTACTGCTTTTAATGTAGAACTTCAGAAGGTAATTTGGCTAATGAAAAGTCATTTCCATCAAATATCCTTTTCCTTTATGACAGTCGTAGATATCAAGCCAAGTTGCACATATTTGGCATGGGATGTAACAAACACATTGCTTGTCATAGAATACAACGAATGCCGAAGTTTTTGATATACCACCCACTCTATGTACTTAATACAGTATTGTATTCATTTAGCAATGCATAAAAATGCAACTTCGGTGTAAAAAGGTATAGTAACATTCCTAACATCTCATGCTTTCGCGGAAAAGATATCATTGGCAAGTCCTTTAAAACCTTGCAAAAGATAGTATAAGAGTACTTACAGTTTTATAAGGATTTTATAGAGGCACCAAATAAGATTTTATTGGTGATTGGAAGAAGACAAATTTCCAAACCTTTGTATATTTTCTCTCATTTAAGTTCTCCTGTAATGTAAATATTAGGCAGGATCTGATACATATGGTGGACCTGTGTTTGCAATTGACCGGGGCATCTAAGGGCTTGAACATCACAGCTCTTGACCTGGCACCATATCAATGCCACCCATGTACAGCAGTGATAGAGTGCTATCTTCCCACTGTGCCATACATGTTCAGTGATGTGAAGAAAGTGTCTACGTTTTCAGGTACATATATAATTTAAAGGGGGAATTATATTAAAGAGTTTTTCCTTTACTGTGATATTGATGACCTACACTTACCGGCCACTTTATTAGGTACACCATGCTAGTAACGGGTTGGACCCCCTTTTGCCTTCAGAACTGCCTCAATTCTTCGTGGCATAGATACAACAAGGCCCTGGAAGCATTCCTCAGAGATTTTGGTCCATATTGACATGATGGCATCACACAGTTGCCGCAGATTTGTGGGCTGCACATCCATGATGCGAATCTCGCGTTCCACCACATCCCAAAGATGTTCTATTGGATTGACATCTGGTGACTGTGGAGGCCATTTGAGTACAGTGACCTCATTGTCATGTTCAAGAAACCAGTATGAGATGATTCCAGCTTTATGACATGGCGCATTATCCTGCTGAAAGTAGCCATCAGATGTTGGGTACATTGTGGTCATAAAGGGATGGACATGGTCAGCAACAATACTCAGGTAGGCTGTGGCGTTGCAACAATGCTCAATTGGTGCCAAGGGGCCCAAAGAGGGCAAAGAAAATATTCTCCCACACCATGACACCACCACCATCAGCCTGGACCGTTGATACAAGGCATAATGGATCCATGCTTTCATGTTGTTGACACCAAATTCGGATCCTACCATCCGAATGTCGCAGCAGAAATCGAGACTCATCAGACCAGGCAACGTTTTTCCAATCTTCTACTGTCTAATTTCGATGAGCTTGTGCAAATTGTAGCCTCAGTTTCCTGTTCCTAGCTGAAAGGAGTGGCACCCGGAGTGGTCTTCTGCTGCTGTAGCCCATCTGCCTCAAAGTTCGACGTACTGTGCATTTAGAGATGCTCTTCTGCCTACCTTGGTTGTAACGGGTGGAGATTTGGGTCACTGTTGAGTCACTGTTGCCTTTCTATCAGCTAAAACCCGTCTGCCCATTCTCCTCTGACCTCTGGCATCAACAAGGCATTTCCGCCCACAGAACTGCCGCTCACTGGATGTTTTTTCTTTTTCGGACCATTCTCTGTAAACCCTAGAGATGGTTGTGCGTGAAAATCCCAGTTTCAGCAGTTCAGCAGTTTCTGAAATACTCAGACCAGCCCTTCAAAGGCACTCAAATAACTTTTCTTCCCCATACTGATGCTCGGTTTGAACTGCAGGAGATTGTCTTGACCATGTCTACATGCCTAAATGCACTGAGTTGCCGCCATGTGATTGGCTGATTAGAAATTAAGTGTTAACGAGCAGGTGGACAGGTGTACCTAATAAAGTGGCCGGTGAGTGTATATTTAGGAAATGTAATCCAAATTAGATTGGTGGAGGGAAATACCCAAAACCTTACTATTCTTACTAGGTCACTTATACCATGTATAAACTTATAATTAGTTATTTTCACTCTTATTGTTAGAGAGCTGTGTTCATGTATAATTTGGCATTATAAGTCTAGATAGGACATTGTCAGACAGCACCCCCAAATGGTAGCACCCAAGTGTCTTATCACAAATTTGGAGTTATAGTAAAAATATATTGAAAATAGATCTCAAAGAAGGTGCTACCAAATTTCTACTCTGAAACTGTAAGTGCAACTGCTACTCCGTTGTCTTCTATTGATGTATCACCAATTAATATATTGGTATAATTCAACATCAAAACTTTTGAACATTTGAATTCTACTTACAGTATAATAATGTGAGTTACAGAACTGTGTAAGTCTATAGAATGATCCAATACCCTATGAGATATCTCCAATAGATCACAAACCAGGAATACCATGAAAAATCAGACCAGTCACCTCTAGACCAGTTTCTTCAGACCTTGGTTGTATATCACACAGCTAATGGACTGTCACACACAAAGCATATGATGTTACCCTAGATGCCTAGCTTCCATCCCCAGTGTACTTGTAAAACCGATAAATGTTGAACCTTATGCCAAGTTGGAATCTTTTGGAAAAAAAACCCACAGCATTGAGATAATATAAAGAAATGATCGTCCTTCCAGGCCACTGATGATTCATACGCAGAAACCATATGGGCAATCTGGTATTACATCTGCCTCTACCAGACTGACACTGTACATAAACAGGTGTTCACTTTCCAGTCCTACAAATATGTGATTCCCATACATAGTGAGAGTTATGTTAACAAGAAGGTTTTGTACATGAATATCTTGGCAGACAATAATGCCTTTTTTTCCAAAATTTGCATGAGAACGGTATCTTAAAATAGCACTTGTTCTTTTCATGGGATTTCATACTCATTTTAATAATATTTGCTATAACCCCGCTTGTTTCATCCTTGTTCGTCCTGTTTTTTCCCTCTGTCTGAATATTGTCCTAACGCCCACTATGCAGTTTTTCTGTCCGTATCACCTCACTGCGGCTGACAGACCTATTTGTGTTCCTCTCACCTCCAGACCATGGGAAACACTGGGTATAGCTGGTCAACCAATCATGGGCTGGGACAGGTCATATCTCCAAGAAGTGATTGGCTGAGCACCCTACTCAGTGCAATGCAACTGGGACACGGATTTACCAAAATGGATCGGGATTTGGAAGCAGTTGGAAAGATTTTATTGTATTACCAACCTCTTAGCGAATCTTTCTTAAAGGGAACCTGTAATCAGGTTTTCACCATTAAACCTAATGGTTCTTATTATAAAAATCAATTTCTCATATTTTTATTAAATTAATTTAAAATAAATTAGCTTGCAACTTGCCGAATCACAAAGTGCTTATTTTCTCTTCTCCACCATCTCCCTCAGCTCCATTATCCCCCCTCCCTCATTCCCTTTAAGGTAGTCTTCACTGAACCCCTTTAAGAACCTAAACTGATACTTTATAAATAAAGTAAACAAAAATCTTACGAAAAATCTTAGGAGCAAAAGGCTCTTGTTTAACGAGCAGTTTCGAGTACGCTAATGCTCGACCGAGCATCAAGCTCGGACGAGCATGTTCGCTCATCTCTAGTAAGAACACCTTATAGGCCCACTTGGCAGGAAGTGACATCATCTACTGCACCCTGATAAATTACCGTCTCTGTTTGGAAGGATCGAGAACTCCTTTTGATATAAAGTAAACCTTGAAATACACTACAAAATGCACCATGAGACCATCTTTATCCGTGGACTATATGTCGTATTTTCTTGTTTGGATTCTATTTTCTGTTATATCTTGACCAAATTGATTTTGTTATTCTGTTTGACAAAACGCCTTCTTCCCATCGGGATTTATCATTTAAGAAGTCATCTGGGGAAGTGAAATGCTAATTGCATCAGTAAGTGAAACTGCTTTCAGACAGCTTAAAATCACTTTCGCTCTGATAGCAGACATTATCTTGATGAGCATCGCGTTTCAAGGTCTGCCCTTCACTTTAAAGATAGAATGTACCAAAGGCTAAAATTGCAGCTTTTTCCGAAAAAAAAAGATTTGCTTTCATGTATTTTGTAATCATGTAATAATGATTGTGTCGCCGAAGATTGGGCAGATCTCTACGAGTACATTTAACAAACAAGTCCTTTTAATTTCGGCTTTGACCGTTTCACTTTTTGCCTTCAAATGTTTTCATTTACATGGTTTTAAAGCAATAAAAATATCCTAATCTAAAGCTCGTGGAAAAGGCAGCGGAAGCAATTACTCGCTGCTTTATTTATGAGAGCAGGTGCAAGATTTGTGAGCAAACAGCGAGAGATACAGGAAATGATAGGCTACGCGGCAATGTTTTTTCTTGTTCTGGAAACTCTCAGTAAACAAAAACATTGAAGATCGAAGCCAAAAAGTCGGAAGTTTTATAGAAAATTTACAGCTACATTGTAACTTCTAAGGGCATCTATCAGAAACTTCAAATCTGTATGTAGACCGATGATGGTGAACCTTTTAGTGGCCGAGTGCCCAAACTGCAACCCAAACCCCCCCTTATTTATCGTGAGGTGCCAACCAAAAATTAAAGCAGTAACTTATTGCTCCCTGTTCTTCAACAACGTTCAATCAAATTGGCCTCCTGAGGACAAGACGAATAATTTGCATAATTTTAGCTTCTTTCCATTGTCCCTCTGTACACAGAGAATTGTGGGGCCAGCATAAGGTCTTCCAAAGATAATTTGTCCCTGTCTACTCATTCTCCCTCTTCTTACATACCCAAGAAGCGCAGTAAGTACCCTGTTTCCCCGAAAATAAGACAGTGTCTTATATTAATTTTTGCCCTTATAGATGCACTAAGTCTTATTTTCAGGGGATGTCTTATTTTTCCATGAACAAGAATTTACATTTATCATTGAACAAAAAATCAACTTCTCTAACCTCCTTATGACTCTCCAAACTCTGAATTTCATGCTGTATTTCTTGTGACTCCATTTCTATTAGAATCATTGGCCCCGGTCTCTCATGTGCAGTAAAAGCACTTTCCATAAATGACCCTTCTTATCCTGGTAGCTGCTGGTATCACATTTGCAAGGTAACAGCCAGTGATTTAATTCCATGAATTCTTCCCCATATCACAACCTTCTGCGGCATCTAAAAGATTTACTAATACTAATGTATGGCGTGGGGGGAGCTGCTGCAAAGGCAGCCGCTAGGTCTTATTTTCAGGGGAGGCCTTATATTTCTAAGCCTGAACAAAATTGTACTAGGTCTTATTTTCGGGGGATGTCTTATTTTAGGGGAAACAGGGTATCACTTAAATATAGGACTGAAAGCCGCATCTTTTAAGTTGCTTGGAACTGCAGGAAGATTCTTTGAGTCCTGTCTGGTGTGCTGCTTGGGTGATGGCCCAGGTGCCCACAGAAAGGGTTCTGAGTGCCGCCTCTGTTACCCGTGCCATAGGTTCGCCACCACTGATATAGACTAAGAAGTGCCAAATTTTCAATTTTAGTTAATGGGGGCCATGATGGTGATGGCGGTGAGCACAGTGCCCCGTCTTCGTTTCCGTTAAACTCTGCTGAGCTTTGGACAGAATTTATTACTGTAGTTGGTCTCATCTTCAGTGTTGGTAGATCTGATGATACACAAAATTCCATATGTGTATGGAATGATGTTTAAACTATCTTACATCATCTTCAGTGTTGAACTTGTAAACTTAGGAAACACCAGTAAATTTCGGTTCTTGGGGCTTATCATTGTACATAAAAGTTTTTAAGACAAAAACTTGAATCTAGGCCTTGTTAGCTCTGTAAGTCAAGTTTATATACAAATGCATAAGGTAGGTGATATACCGTGTACGTAAAGGGGTTTGTCACTGTCAGCTTTTGTTTGTGTGCTGAGGCCGGTGATGACGTGCCTCTACAGCCACACTCATGCAGTAGCAGTCATGCAGCTGTTGCCGCACAATCCCGCCGGCCACTGTATACAAACAGAGAACACTAAGAACAATAATAGAATTAACGCATTGCTCACACTGTACACCCACTAGGATACGCTCTGGAAAGCCGGGTCTCTGAGTAACACAGAACAGTAAGGTAATCTGTTCCATTGGATCCATTACAGCAATTTTTTCATAGAATTTCATAATGACCCCAACTATGGAAGATTACAGACGCATTATGATTAACTGATTAGAGTGGCCCCCACTGTGAATCTGACATAGCTTTGTGTATTTTCCATGCACTGTGACATCACTGTCTACATCATCCCTGTGCTGTGACCTCATTGTGTATAATATGCCTCTAGTGGGACATTAGTGTGACACTGTGGATATTATCCCTGTATTGTGATATCACTGTGTGTATTATCTCTGGACTGAGACATCACTGTGTGTATTATCCCTGTACAGTGGCATCACTGTGTAATATCTCTGTACTGTGACATCACTGTGGGGGTCATTTACTAAGGGCCCGATTCGCGTTTTCCCGACGTGTTACCCGAATATTTCCGATTTGCGCCGCTTGTACATGAATTGCCCCGGGTTTTTGGCGCACGCGATCGGATTGTGGCGCATCGGGGCCGGCATGCGCGCGACAGAAATCGGGGGGGCGTGGCCGAACGAAAACCCGACGTATTCGGAAAAACCGCCGCATTTAAAAAACGAAAATGTGTCGCTTGGGGAGCGCTCACCTTCACCTTCTATGGGATGGTTTGTTCTTTTCATGGGATTTCATACTCATTTTAATAATATTTGCTATGTTTGGCACTTGATCATTCAGTGGGGGGCCACGGTCATGCAAGCTCTGTGTGGGTCATGCTAGCTCTGTGTGGGTCATGCTAGCTCTGGTCATGCTAGCTCTGTGTGGGTCATGCTAGCTCTGTGTGGGTCATGCAAGCTCTGTGTGGGTCATGCAAGCTCTAAGTGGGTCATGCAAGCTCTGTGTGGGTCATGCTAGCTCTGTGTGGGTCATGTTGTTCTTTTCATGGGATTTCATACTCATTTTAATAATATTTGCTATATTTGGCACTTGATCATTCAGTGGGGGGCCATGGTCATGTTAGCTCTGTGTGGGTCATGCTAGCTCTGTGTGGGTCATGCTAGCTCTGTGTGGGTCATGCTAGCTCTGTGTGGGTCATGCTAGCTCTGTGTGGGTCATGCTCGCTCTGTGTGGGTCATGCTAGCTCTGTGTGGGTCATGCAAGCTCTGTGTGGGTCATGCTAGCTCTGTGTGGGTCATG